>CM035234.1:42857331-43457331 GCA_020226215.1 Sindora glabra
GAAATATCCTTGGGCCCTTTGATTGAGTGAGATTTAGAAATGCATGGCCATGCTCAATTGAATTAATATGTGATATTAATCATTTATTTTAAGTCTACTCAGTATCAAGAAATATAAATTGAACATTGATGAGGATGACACATTCCATGCCTCCAGTTCAATTTGGATATTATTACAAAAGGGTTATGATGCAAAACGTTAATCATATATTAGGTGGATGTCGAATCACAAACATTCTTACTACTTGAGTGGTAATGATGTATTGCTAGATACCGCTTACTGTCTATGGCTCAATAATGAGTCATTGTCAACGTAGTAAGAACCTATAGGGTCACACAAAAGGAGTAGGAATAAGATAATAATTAATTGGACTTTAATTATATTAATATCTAATTAATTGGACTTTAATTATATTAATATCTAATTAATTGGACTTATTTTCGTGCATATATATTATTAAGAATAATAAATTCACATAATATATATATATTATGTGATATTAAAGTAATATTAAATAATTACGTTATCATATATTAGATAAATATATTATGAGATAATATTATTTTGATATTTGATAACTATATACAATTATCTAATATTAAGATATTTATATTATGAGATAATATTATCTAATGTTAGATAATTAATAGATAAGTCATATCTTTCCTCATTATCTCTAGGATAAGGATAAAATAAGTTATTAAGTATGATTAGGATTTTGAAAGCATTATCCTAGTAGGACTAGGATTGTGGCTTGCTTAAGTTCTATAAAAAGGGGCTTGAGGGAAGCACATTACAGACATGCTCATAGGCTTCCTAAATCCCTAAATCACTCAGAAAATACCGAATCCTAATTCCTAGAGAATGAAACGCATCCTAGTAGATTCGTGGAGGGCGAGAGGTTGTTGTTCACTTTGTGTGGATACCGTAGAGACGCTGTACTTTCCGGCCAGCATTTGATTCATCCGCTCTCAAGTTTTGATCAGTAAAAATACACAAGAGCCCAATAGGTAAAACCCTAATCATTAATTTATGCTTTTTGCATGGATCCTAGGTAGAATTCGGATCAAAATTTTAAAATTTCGCTGCATGTAATGATCCGAATTCCTAACAGTATCCTTAGTGATCATTTGATTTTATCTTTCCTAAATGATTTCCTAACAATATATGCACAAATTTTGAATTAGTTATGTAGTGAAAATGTGAAAATAGAATGATGTCACAAAAATAGAATGCTTGTGTTGTATGTAGAATGCTACATTATGTGGTATACAGAATAGAATTAAAATAGGGGAGGGTTGGTTGCACGAATTAAATGATGTAATAAGCATGAAATTAAACACTCAAGATAAAAGTAAAATAGAAATAAAACAGAAAAAAATTCAATGGACTCAAATAGTCGATTCAAGGAAATTAAGAGCCCTAAATTAGATTAATCATAGATTAATTAAGATTTAACTTTTTCTAATTAATTCTTCAACCTTGAATTATCTAAAATCCCTATAATAATTTATGAATTCTACACTATAAATTGCCTATCATTTGATCAATTAAGATTAGTTAAATTAAGCAATCGTTATAATTCCTAAACTAGATTGAAATTAATTTATGAACGAAATTTAGTTAAATTGAAAAGTTAAATTAGAAATCTAAATTAATCCCTTAACCCTCTGTCCTTATGCATAAAACTATGATTTATCAACCATAATTTTATAACAAACAGTAAAGAAATCAAAAATCACAAGGGTGGATATCAATTATATCAAATCAACATCCAACACAAGGAATCTTAAGACTTTCAGCGCAAGTAAATAGAGAAGGAGAAAAATTAATTAAGAAAAGTTAACAATATAAATCATGATCTCATAATCCTTAAGAGGAGAGTCTCAAATCCTTGAATCAACCATGAATTTAGGCTTCCA
The DNA here is from genome assembly GCA_020226215.1 of Sindora glabra. Lineage (NCBI taxonomy): Eukaryota > Viridiplantae > Streptophyta > Magnoliopsida > Fabales > Fabaceae > Sindora > Sindora glabra. The sequence continues at coordinate 42,859,254 of CM035234.1, forward strand.
TTGATGAAGAATGAAGAGAGCTAGAAGAAGAAGGGAGCTAGCTGTTGAATTTTTGTTTTGTAATTCTGAATTGTGTTATTCTCTTCAACTCTCTTGCCTATTTATATAACCTAATTAGCCTAAATCCTAATTGGACTAAGATTAGATGAATTTTAGGATTACAATTACAATAATAAGGATTTTCAAAATTTCTAGAAGTTCAGACCCTATTTAAATCAAATCTCTAGAAGTTGTCAAATTTCTAGAAGCAGCATCAGGAAATTCCGATAGGTCTGACTTCTAAGAAAAATAAGTCCATGAAATCGATAAAATCTGAAAGATTCATAAATATGAAAGTTGTGGGCCTATGTCTTCTGAGAATTTGGGCACTAATTTCAGGTCAATCGAACCACTATAACTCTAGATATGGCCCAAATATAGAAATAGATTCAGTTGGGACAAAAACACAGTTTCAAATTGTTGGCCAAGTAAAGGCTTGAAGGATTCTGAACTGGGCTTTGAGCAAAACATAAAAGTTCTAGATATTTCTTTTATCTTTCAATCAATATAAAGTTTGCCTCAATCTAACATCCAAAGCCTAAGATATCACTAAAAAATAGAAATAATATCAAAATCTAACATTTACCGAATAAATTCAGAAACTTGTAAAATCAATCCAAAATTATAAAACCAGGCCTATTTTATAAAATTAAGCACATGTAACACCTAAGAGACATAAAATAAGAGATAATAAAATAGTAAATATTTTTCTTATCATATAGTAGGCCTAAACAATTTAGCCTATTAATTCTAAATCTACTAGGCTCTAAGTGTGTGACCCTACAGACTCTGATTACATTGGTATTGATCATAAATCACATTAATGATCATAAATAATAAGTGGTGTATAGCAACACCTCATTGTTACCCAAGTAATGAGAAAGTTGGTGATTCAACTGAAACCTTTACATGTGATCATTGTTTACATCCTTTTATCTTAGACATCTAGATTGAGCACGAGATATGGATTGTGTCATTCCCATATAGCCCAATTCAAAGGTTTCTTGGTTCCTAAGTAAGTTGATTAAGACATATGTAATTAACATCCCATATAAATCCATCTGAGTATGACCATACATTTTTCTCAGCCTTACTTAATCAAGGGGTCTATAGATATCACTCCTGTTATATAAGAGGGATAAATTCCATCTTAATTATACAAATCCCTCTGCATGATATGTGACACATCCAATAACTACTCTTATATTCATTCAACTATGAGTGATAGAGAGTAATGTCAAAATGTGAAAATCACATGTGGGGAATCTTAGCGATCTTAAGTCAAAGGATCATGTTGATGATTACTAAGAATCACTCATGACATTCATATAATGATCCATGTAGTGTTCTTAGGATGGGTCGATCCAATACACAAGTTTTCTAACTTGTACTCATGTGTAAACTTAATATTTCATATAAATAATCATACATGCTAGTCTTAATATATCAATACAAGCTAATCCATAATGATATATGACCAGGGACATTTAAAATACAATTATTATAAGGTTATTATCATAATTAAATATATTATGCAGAAAATACAGGTATAAATATGATAATTAGAATTGCCTTTTAAAATGACATAATTCAAATTTACAATTATCTATATGATTGGTTTTAGGGCATATATACCAACAATATGCACTAAAAACATATATGCCCTAAAAACAAAAGATACCAATGCAAATGCACTTTACATAGAATGCTAATAAAATGAAATAATAACATAATTCATAATGTTGTGATATGTAATATGCACAATTATGCAGAATAAAATTGGGGAGGGGGTTCATGAATTAAAATTTAAACAAACGTATCAAATAATTAAAATACAAAAGAACTGCAAGAAATTTAATTTTTTTCATAATCTTTTAACAATTCTATTTATCTTTGTTAACTCAAATTTAATTTTTTCAGCTTGAAAATGTATTTTAAGTTCTTGTGATTAGCATATACATCATGAGTTTCCCCATATAAGTAGTGTCTCTATATTTTCAATGAAAATACTACTATAGCCATTTCTAAATCATAATTTAGATAGTTAACATCATGCCTTTTCAATTAATGAGAGGCATAATCAATCACCTTCCCATCTGACATTAATATATAGCAAAATTGATTCTGAAGGCATCACAATGCACTATATATCCTATAATTCCTAATGGTAAAGTTAATATAGGAGCAAAGGTCAAACATACCTTGAGCATTTGGAAATTACTCTTGCAATCATCATGTCATTTGAATTTAACTCCCTTCTTAGTCAACTTATTCAATAAGGAAACTAGTTATGAGAAATCTTGAACAAAACATTGATAAATATCCAACTAATCATAAGAAACTTTAAACTTTAGTAATAAAAGTGGGCTTTGGCTAATTTTTCATAGCTTTAATTTTCTATATATCCATTTAAACCCCTTTTTATGATGTCACATGCCCTAAGCATTTCACACTTCATATTCATAATTCACATTTCAAAAATTTTGGCATATAATTAATGTTCATGCAATATTTGCATCATGATTTAGAGATGTTGGGCATGTTCCTCCTCACTTTTGGAGTACATCAATATATCATTTACTTGTCTAAAAAGGGTTTAAACACCTTATTCATGAGATCCATGAAAGTTATTAATATATTAGTCAACCTAAAAGATATTACCATGTATTCATAGCACTTATACTAGGTTCTAAAGGTTATCTTTGGCATAACTATTCCTTGAATTCTTGTTGATGGTATTTAGACCACAAATCTATTTTGGAAAAATACTCAACACCCTATAGTTAATTAAATAAATCATCTATACAAGGCAAAAGGTATTTATTCTTGATTGTCATTTTATTCCACTAATAATAATTTATACAAAAATGAAGAAATTCGTCTTTCTTTTTTACAAATAATATCGAAGCTGCCCAAGGAAATGAATTAGGCTAATAAGACCTTTATCTAATAATTCTTGTAACTGTGTTTTTAATTTTTTCAATTCAATTAGTGCTATCCTATATGGTGGTATCAATCTTGGATTAATGCTTAACACCAAATCAATATCGAATTCAATTTCCTACTTCAATGGTAATTATGGTAAATCTTCTAAAAACATATCTAAAAACTCTCATATTACAAGAGTTTCATCCATATTTATGGTCTAGTTATTCAAATCTCTAACCATGGTTTAATAAGTGGTGCATCCTTTCCTTATGAGCCTTTGAGCCTTCAAATTAGAGATCAATCCTATGGCTTCAAATTTTTTCCCCTTGAAACACTAGTGATGAAGATTATTCCATAGGAAATGTCACTATTTTATTAAAACAATTCATACAAGCATGATGCCTTAATAACTAGTCCATTCTTAATATTACATCAAAATTTACTATTCCTAATAAAACCAATAAAATGTTATGGTTTTATTAAAACAATTCATGCAAGCACAATACCTTGATAACCAATTTATTCCTAAGATTACATTAGAATTTACTATTCCTAATAACACCAAATTTATTGGCATAACACTCCTATAAATAATTACTAGACATTCTCTAATTACACTAGTAGACTTAAAAGTTTTATTTACAAGAGTCATTACCATCAAAAGTGAATTTAAAGCAAGGAACTTTTAACAAGGAAGCAAAATTTTCAAAAAGAAAAGAATAGGTAGCACCTAGATCAAATAACACCTTGGGCAGGAATATCATTAATATTGAGATTACCTATCACTACCATATTGGATGGTTGCACCTCTTAGTATATCAAGTGGTACATGCTAGCGTTGTTGCCATTAGAATTTCTCCCATGGTTGTTTCCTCCATTTCCTTTATCGTTGGCCCTTTGATTTCCACTTAGGGCATTGGTATAGGTTATAAGTGTGCTACATTATGTTGTGGAGTAGTTGGCACCATGGCTTAATGGAATTCTAGGATACTCCTATATCTTGTGGCCTATTTGGCCATATAAAAAACATACTAAATCACCTTTTATGCATAGACTCAATGTTATCTAGTATGTTGATTATAATGAAAGGTCACTTTATAAGATTGACCTTTCCTTTTGAAGTTGCTTTTAATAGAGTTTGTTAGCACATTGGAGTGATTTTATTAGCTCTTTACATTTCTTTCAGTAAATAAGGCATTAAGAAAAATTCTTAAAGTCATAGGCCTTGTAACTAACTTTTTTCATTCACTTATTAGAAGGTTCTAAGTGAGCATTCCCTTTAATGATTTTGTAACACTAGGCCCTTTTGACCTACTCTTCTTCATGTTCCTAGTTTGAGCTTTATGCTTATCATTTTCCTTAGATTGATATTCATCATAGAGATTTTGGTTTAACACTTACTGATAAGTAGTATTCTTATCAATATTTACATAATCAAAATAATAGTGTTGAAGCCCATTAATGGATCTCTTCACTCTTGCTCCTTCGATAAGAACTAGATGCCTAGCATACTAAGATAACTTGGTGAATTGGGCATCATACTCACTTATAATGAGATTCCTTTGCTTCAAAGTTTCAAATTCACTTGCTCTTACTTGCCTTAAGTTCAAGGGTAAAAAAGTAGTTAGGAAAGATATTCTAGAAAGCCACCCAAGTATAGGCTATTGCTATTAGGTCCTAATGTTCAATGGTATTTGTGTACCATTCATAAGCCATATCATTTAATTAGTACATCATTAGTTCAATTAGCAAAAAATTAGGGCACTCTGGCATTCTTCCATGTTATTCAATTTAAGCTTGAAACTATTATGGATCCATGAAGGTGTTAATCCTTGTATATTAAAAGGCTTTAGCTTAATGAATTCATGAAAAATATGAACCTACTTCTAGGGCCTCCCTAAAGTTGAGTTCACTCTATCTCTCTCTCTCTTACATATACACACACTTTTGTTCTCTCTGTTTATTGCAAATTTTTTATGCATTATTTATGATCTCTATAGGGGATTAGTTATTATGTAAGTTGAGTTATAGCTTGTTGTAAAAAGGTGGTAGTTTGGAAAAAGTTGACAATCTAAAAGGAAGTGACTTAATAATTTCCATTCTTACTTTAGTTATTGCGGTGATTTTTAAGAAACTAATAAAAGACTCTTTAAGTCTATAACCCTTATATTATTAATTATTGGATGATATCATTCAATTCACAAAGCTATTAAACACAACTATAAGTATATAAGTTTACTAGGTTTTATCCACCACTTCTTATCAAAAAAATAATGTGAGGTTAATCGGAATGGTATTGGTGATACATGATCCTAGGTGCACATAAACCATTGATATAGTTATAGTTAACGTTTCTTGCCAACAAGTGAAATTAAGCCTCATAACTCATACTAAGGCCATTACCTTACACGATAATCTTAAACCATGCTTTGATATTAACTTTGTCATGACCTAACTTAGTCATGATTAATACAGAATTATTCTTCCAATAATCCTATTAACAATATCCACACATTGGTAAATATTACAAAGGTTCTAATATTATCTTGTACTCATTCATTAATAAACCTCCATAATGCATTCATTTTTTATGAATTCATTACAAGATGAAAAGTTCATTAAAAATAATTAGGTTAACTTGTAGACTTTTAACACTTGAGCATAAGTTACCCTAACTATGTACTTCATAAACAAGTATGCTTCTCCTAATCATAAAAGTAAATTAGCCTTTTATGCTACTTAATTTCACTATTTTAAATTTATAAATATACTAATTCTATATTAGCTATCAATCTGCCAAAAGATGGATGTCCAATGCCCTTAAAGAAAGCTATGCTACTTATTGTGGTGATGGAAAAGGAAAATAAGAAAAATCTTGCGGTGTATCTGAAATATTAAATCCATAAAACAATGAGCAAGGAACTCAATAATGAATATTTTACTTAATAATCCATAAAATATAAATTACAAAGATTTAATGAGAAAGTAAAGAAATGGTCAAGTATATCTTTAAGCTTCCATGTTACATGGAACCTTAAGCATAAGGTACCTAGCTATTTACCATCACTATGATCATTTTGATGTTCGATTACCCCTTTGGGGTTTTACCTATCACATATAAGAATTAAACAATTCCAAATTATTAAATTACAATTTTAATAACCTATAAATCAAGTAATTTTCCATTTGATAATAGTCCCTACCTCTATTTCACAATCACAAAATACAATCACATCATCTTAAAAGCTCATCCAAACTCTATTCACAACTCAAGTTATAAAGGCAATTAACATATAAAAATAAGTAAATCTCCTTGTGTATCCTATATCATTCTTATCCCTTTATAAACCTTATCCTTGTCCCTCCAAAGTTAACCTTATCCCTTCATAAACATTTACCGGGAATGAAGCATCTGATTTCATATTATGTCCCTTCTCATAATATCTCATTACCTATTATGGCATGACTCATATTATGATATCATTCTTTTCATGAATTGAATGTAATTTAATTTATTTATCATATTCATGAGTGCAACTTATCTCAATTGAATTCACAATAAAAATACATGAGTAGCTATACTACCATGCCTTTTTGCAAAGTCATATAACTAATCATAAGCTCATTCATATTGTGTGTCATATCATGCTTAAGTCTTTTATTCAATCTATAGGCACACTACATTTGCATTCTTAATACATATATAATACTTATACAAATTCATGAAAGTGGTTAATGTTCTTAGCAATACATTCACACATCAATTTCATGCTTGAATATGCATTAAAGGATCAATTATAATTAGTTAAGTTGATAAAGCATGAAACAAGATAGGTAGAATCAATTGTAGAATTGATTTAAATTGAGAAATACAATTTTAGAATAGCAGAATTGATTCAGGGTGAAAATTTCACTTCTAGAAATGATTAATTGAATTTAAAATTGATTCAAGGTAAAACTTCCAATTTTGGAAGCATGAATTAATTCTAGGATTGCTTTATGTATAAATTTGCATTTTTACAAAATTTAATTGATTCTAGAATCAATTCATACATGAAGATTTCCTTTTTAGACATGTAGAATTAATTCTAGAATCAATTCATGCAAGATTCTTATGCATTTTGTTTCATGAAATCACTATTCACTAGACATTAAATACATTCCAACCTCTTTTAATGCATACCAAAGCATCATTTAATCATTAATACACCTTACCAACATCCAACATAAGCATTCTTCCACATTAAATTAAGTTATAATATCATAAATCATCATATTTCAACAAATTCAAGTAAAACTTAAACATAGGCAAAGTAATAATTTTCTAACAAAATCAATGGATTTAAGTTAGAATATTAACTCACCTAGTATGGAAGAAAATGCTAGGTGATGTGTAAAATATTGATTATATTATTTCCTCCTATTTTATACCCATTAGTGTGTTTCATATGCTTAATTTTATATAACTAGCTTTGTTATGTGATTGGGTGTTGGCTTTCTAATGTTTTGGAATTATTTTGTTAATGTTAAACTTTTTTACACTATTTGAAATTTTTAGCTATAACTTAAGTTTTGGATACTGAAATTAAGTGATCCTTATATCATTAGATATCATAAAGGAAGCTTTACAACTTTTATGTTTTGTTTGAAGTCCAGTTTGGATATATGGAAGGTAAGAAATAGCCATAAAATTAATGCTCTATTTTCTTCCAAGCTAATTTAGTCTCAATTTTTTGGTCATATCTAGAGCTTCAGAGGTCTAATTTAAGTGAAACTAGTTTCCAAAGTTGTCTAAGACCCAACCCAATAACTTTTATGTTCAATGTTTAGTAAAACTATATAGTTTGAGAGGTCTTACAATGGCTAGAACTTAAATTTATAAGATTTTAATACAGTAACTCTTGTAGTGTATTATTTTGTAACTTAAGTTTTTGGTTTCTAAAATTAGCAAGGCCCTATTCTTTATAACCTTAGGAGGTATATTAACTTCACTCATTAGGTTTTGTAGAATAAAAAGTCAGATTATAGGGTTTATGTCTCTAAAGGCAAGAATACGTAACTCTAGATAACTTTCTTCCCCTATCTAAGTTTCTTCCTTTCATCCATGAAGGGTTAATTTTTTGACTAATTCAAGGAATTTAAGGCTTATCACAATTTGGATTATGTGATTTTAAGTTGTAATGTTGAATTTTGTTAATTGATTTTCCTTTTTCTCTAATTTTCTTATCTAATTTTCTAAAATTATATGAATTGGATATAAAATTGGTATAATCTATGTTTAATCTTGTGATTTATGATTTTAATTTGATTTTATGTTGAATTTATCATTCTTCATGTAAGAATAAAGGGTTGAATGATTAAATTAGAGGTTTCTAATTTAATCCCTCAATTCTACTTAATTCTATATTCAAATTGACTTAAATCTACCTTTATAGATTATAGCAATTGCTTAATTTAGCTAATTTAAATTAATCAAATCCTAGAAGGTTATATAATGTAGAATTCATGAATCATTGCAAAGGTTTTAGATGATTCTAGGCTGAAAAATTAATTATGATTGTCAAATATGTTGTAATCTCTAATAATCCACCAAAAAGATCTCAATTCCTTGAATTAATTGCATTTTTTTGTATTTTTTGTATTAATTATAAATTCAATTACTAATCTTGAATTTTGTTTACTTTTTAATCAAACCTTAATTTAGTTCTATTTTTCATTCCTACATCTTGTTAGCATCTTGTTCGCATATTGTTTACTTAATTGTGTAATTTTGTTTCCATTTACATTTTTTTTAATTTTGTAATCATTATCAATATTTGAATTTGAAAAGGTGTATTAAGTGGATCACTAAAGGTTTGACCTAATTTATTGCCATATACTACAAATATTTCATCAAGCTAGTAATTCCTAATTTTAATTGGCTTTGACAACCATCATTAAGAAATCAAATTTGATGTTCCTTAGTCCTAATAAGATTAAAATCAAGGATTATTTATTTATGGTTTTGAATTTTTCCATTAAAGCCAAATAGTCCTAATCTTCATCAAATTGAAAGGTGATGAAGAGAAATTCTAATCGTGATATTCTTTTTACCTTGATTAAAGGAAGAGATTGAAGGAAATTTATACTTCCTTGCTTTGATCTTGAAAAAAGGTGGTAAAAAGGAAGAAAAGGAGATGATAAAGTTGGAGAAATGAAAAGGGGAAGATGAGTGTTGTCATAAAAATGAGGAATAGTATCCAAAGGTATTTTTGAAAATATTTCCTAAATCTCCTCCATACTTACATACTTACTCATAATGATCTAAGACCTTTAACCTTACAATTCCACATATTTTTTCTCACCCAATTCTTATAGAATTTTCATTTCACCATTTACAAAAACATTAAATAATTTTGTTCTCAATAACTCATTTGTAACATTTAGATATGTTACTCATGATTCCAAATGCATTATTTAAGCAACTAATTACATTTCATTTATACAAAATTAATTAGTTATTTAAAATGTAAAAATCTTAAATTCTTAGGGGTATAACAAAAAAACTCTTCAACATTATGATAGATCTTCATACATTATGAAAATTCATTCTTCAATGAGATACCATTTTAAAAATACTTAGATGCCTCCTAGATTTATAAGATTTTAAGTGTAATGCTATTCAATAAGATAGCAATCTTGAAACTCTCACTTATGATAAGTTAAACTTATAACTCATGAAAAAAAGGAAAAAGTAATTTGTAAAAGAAAGATAACATTGCTCTTAAAGCTTTTGCATTTTCTTATGAAGATGATGATGTTAAATTCAATAATGATGAAGAAATAACTTATTTTGTTAAGAGGTTTACCAAAATGCTTAGAAGGAAAAGGTAGGATAAATATCAAAATTAATTTATAAAAAGAGTAGACATATTTGATTTTGAAACATATATGGTGTGAGAATCTTGTTTATTAGATAAGATGACTAAAGCTCTATTCATTAGACATAATGAAGTGACTATTGATTTGTTAGGCCTCATATATAGTGATGTGCATAGGCTTATTAGTTCATAAGCTAAAGGTGGCTTTCAGCACTTCATTTCAATTGTTAACAACTTCAATGATTATGGTTATGTGTATCTTATGAAACCTAAATTAAAATCCTTTGAAAAATTCTAGAAATTCAAGAATAAAGTACAAAATTAACTTAGCAAAAGTATTAAACACTTTGATTGAATCGAGGTGGAGAATACTTATGCCAATAATTTAATAAGACTATATAAAAAGTGTGGTATAATGTCATAACTCACTCCATCTAGAGCACCACAATGAAATGGTATTTTAAAAAGGAGGAATCACACCTTGGTAGACATGGTATGATTTATGATGAGTCGTGCATATCTTCTAATTTCCTTTTAGGCATATACACTAAAGATATCTTCTTTTATAATTAATTATATTCCCTTTAAAATGATTTAAAAGTTTATATGAAATGTGGATTGGAAAACATCTTAGTATGTATTTTATAAAGGTTTAAGGTTACAAGGTCTACACAAAATGTCAAATAAAACTTGAATAGAAGCTACAAGTTCTTGTACATTAGGAACTTGTTTAAGTAGCACAAGGCTTGCTTAGGTTTGTTAGGAGATGTCATAAGCTTGAGAGGTATAAATATCTTATGACTTAATAGGGTAATGTATTGCTTTTGGATTAAAATGAGCTCACAATCTACCAAGAAGCTACTAAAAGCTACACTTTGAGAATTAGCTTGAAGCCATAGGATCTAAGATGGAACTCTTGTATGTTAACTAAGTATAGACTTTGGTTGACCTACCTAAAAGGGTAAAACTTATTAGGGTGCCAATGGGTTTTCAAGAAAAGAATTGACATGGATGGTAACACATGAACCTTTAAAGGACAATTAGTCACTAAAAGTTTTAGGCAAATTCATGATATAAATTATGAAGAGACTTATTTCCTAGTTTTCATCCTTAAATCCATTTGAATTTACTTACTATTACATCATTTTATACTTACAAATTGGTAGATAGATGTTAAAATTGCCTTCCTTAATTGAAAGCTTCTTGATAATGTGTACATGTCATAGCTCAAAGGCTTTATTACTCTTGAAAATGTTTGAAAGGTGTGTAAGATATAATGATTCATTCATAGGTTAAAAGCAATCTTTATGGACCTAGAATCTTTATTTTGATAATATCATCAACCATCTTTATAAAGCTTATATATGTGCTTCTCATTTACACATCCTAATAGACATTACCAAAGATAGGTTGGGTTAAAGTCATTTGATATGAACTAATTAATATTTAAGTTATAGATTTGCATTTCAAGATCTAGAATACAGATTGTACTAAAAATTTGAGCACCATAATAAAACATTTCATTCAAATAAGTTTAAAAACTTTTATCTTCTATTAAAAATGAAAAACCTTTCTTGTCTAAACAAGTAACCAAAATAATATTCTTGCTAATAGCAGGTACAAAATAACAATCCTCTAATTCAATAATTAACCCAATTTTTACACCCTTTTCATAATTTTAAAATTTTATTTTGTTAGAAAAAGTATTGAAATAATCTTGACAATAATAAATGTGAAAATTGAATGAGAATGGATAAATGATGATAAGAAAGCATAAATAAGATATGGAATAGATTAAACATAATTTGTTGGATGGGATTATAAAAGAGGATTTTACATGGATTGAATAAGGTAAAAACTAGTATAGTGAGAAGATTAGAGGTTATAGGTGTTTGAAAATGAATATGTGAGTATGGAGGAGATTTAGGGCATAGTTTACAAAACATCCTTCCACTTATTCCCTTAAACTTTAAACCTTCCTTTTTGTTACCTCTCATTTTCTAAATCTCTAAGTATCTTTAATAAACACACTCTATTCATTTTCCCTCCACTTCTTCTACCTCCCCCTAAACCAAATTATAGGAAGTTGATTCTTGATCAAGTCCATGCACAACCGAGGTAAGGTTACTCAAATCTCCATTAATCTTAAGCATTCCTTTAATCTTTCACTTAGATTTAATCAAAATTCAAAGATTGAGTTCTAAAAAGGGAGAATGAAACCTTAACTCCTAAATTTCTTATTTTGAATGATTAGGGACTACCAATCCTTGCTTCTAGCCTTAAAAAACCTCTTCCATTCTAAGTGAGTAAAATTCCTAGTCTTAATTCAATGATTGAATTGAAATTTATTGGTTTTGATGATGTTTATAATCTTGGGTATTTTTGCATGAAATGTGATGATTTGTAAAGTTTAAGTTGATATAATGTTATAGATAGCATGAATGAAGTGTTAAACACATTTATTAATGATTGGTGTAACACCTAATAAAAATCCAATAGCATTAAACCAAACAATATTTAATAATGGGTAGTCTACATAAATACTTACTAATATTAGATGTGTTTATTAAAATTAATCGATGAAAAATCCATTAATAATTTAGGAAAAATGTGAATAAATTAAAACTAGTCAAGATCCAATGTTGATACGTTTTTGGAGTGATTTGGCAATTATACTCAAGAACATCTTGTAGAAACCCTAAAGTGTCAAAATTGAAATTTTAAGGACAACCCCAGGGGCATTCATAGTTTTGGGGAGAGAAAGGAGTGTATGACTAAGTCCATAGGCATTAGTGGAATGATAAGAAAAAAAACATTTAATTAAAATCCTAATGAATGATTAGGAAAGGTGATTAGATTAAGGAATCATCAACTAATGACTAATTAGGATTAGAAAGTGATAGAAAATTTCCTAAGAATTTAGTTAAGGAAAGTGACATATGCAATGACATAAATTTATATATAATATATGCCATGACTTCATCAAGAAAGATTAAGACTAAAAACTAAGGAGATTTAGGAATTTTGCATCTTTGTTGTGTCAAAACCATGTGCTCCTCTTCCTTGTAGGCCTTTTCACTTGTTCTTCTATAAATAACCAAGCTTAGCTCCATTGTTTCCCACACAAAGACATACCTATGGTTAGAGAGGAAATTAAGAGAAAAGATTGAGCTCTTGAGAGTTCTTGTTAGTTTCTAGTAAGATTTTGTGAGATCTTAAAAGTTGGTTAAAAATAAAGCTATTTGAATTTACTAATGAAAGTAAAAGATTATAAACTTCCATAGATTCTTCTCTTTTCATAGTGTTTTCTATAAATTCTTCATTAACCTTATGTTATTTTTGGTGAAACACCTTGGATGTTTGGTGAAAGAAGAAAGCTCCTATAAGCTATTTGAAGTAACTAAAGATTTGCTTCTTTTTTTCTTAATTTTCTTTTAAGAAGATTTTTATCTAAGTTGTGTATTTTTAATGGTTGGTGATGTATGAAGGCTATGTAATACCCTAATAGAGCAAGAAAATTTAAGAAGAAAATTAGAAAAGGAAATTATCCTAATAGAAAACTAGTAATAAAATTAGGTAAAATTTGGATAAACTGTAAAGATAGATTTAGAATATATCTATTGAGAATTTTTATCAAACTTATATTAGGCATTAGTATAGGTAAAAATACCATAAAAAGCCTAATATTAGGCTTGAGAAAATTTTATAGAAATTTGATAGGAAATTAGGATCCTGAGTAATAAAAAATTTAGCTGATTAACTTGGAAACTTAGAGATTGAGCCTGAATTTGAAATAAATCATCCTAAATTAGTTGGGATAATTTAATTTAATATTTTTTAGCTAAAATATGACCTTTGAACTAAAAAAATTTATGCCCACAAAAGCAAGGCCTAAATGTGTAGAAAACCCTAGGTAATTTAGTTAATACTTGTAAAATTAATGAGAAAAATATTTACTATTTTATTTTCTCCTATTTTATGTCTCTTCATTGTTATATTTGCTTAATTTCATTGATTATACCTTGTTTTATAAATTGTGGTAAATTTTACAATATTGTGGATTTATTTGGTAAATGTTAGATTTTGACAATATTTCTGTTTTTTAGTCATATCTTGGGTTTCGAATATCGGATTGAGGCAAACTTTATATTGATAGAAAGTTAAAAGATATAACCTCAATTTTTATGTATTTGTCCAAGCCCAATTTGTCAAGACCTGACTTATTTTATCGTGACCAACATAAAGATACCCAACCAGTACTCAATACTGATTAGATATCCTCTCTAGCCTTCCAAGACAACATAGTATCCCACACCTTTATAATAGAAAAATATAATACCAGAGGCATATAGAAGAAAGAAAACAACAAAAATGTTAAAAGTACCAGAATAAAATGTAGAATATATATATATATATATATATATATATATATATATATATATATATATATATATATATATACATTACAAAAAAATATTTATAAAAGGTAAAGTTAGTTTATAGTACCACAGACACATTGACTCTAATCCTCTAACTCACTGACCCGATTAGGGCCCTCCTCTTCCAAGTTAGATTCCGGAGGGGAACTAAAACTAAACACCCTAAACACTGATGGAGTCACGTTACTCCCAGATTCCTCCTCTGGGGTAGCCTGCTCTAACGAAAAGAAAATCTCGAGAACATTTGGTTCAGTGTCTATAGGCTAAAAGTCCATATGATACCAAATATTTGCATCTGTAGGGGTGACCCGAATCTTAAAATGGAATGTTAATCCATACGTCCCTCGGGGAGTGGTGGCATATCCTTTGTAAGTGTTAATGCATATCCACGGGTCCATGATCTGAACCTACAATTTCAATACAACAAATAGAGTGAGTATAAGACATACTCAATGAGCAATAACTTGTTATTCCCTTTTCGATTTTCCTATCTAAGGATTTTTCTTCGATTTGTAGTTATTACATTTAATTAAAATTCCAAAATTTGATAGTTTTTTTTAAGAAATGGCATTAGTTGGTATGTAGTGTCACCTTATATCTTCGGTCTAACCTTGTCCCCAACTACCCTAGGCTCGAGGTCACCATCCTTTTCCCTGCACTACTAACCACTCCTCTCTTTCTCTGCGAAGGATGTTATCTCCCTCTTGCATTTTTATAAGCAGAGTGAATAATCATGGGATGCCACATGCATCAATCACAATTTTTATGGATCTTCCTTGAGGAATGTATTAAAATACTAACTATGCTATGAGTGTTTTATGCTTCATTTATCATTCTAAGCTTAATGTCATATCAATTCCTAATGGATACTCACATACATACATCAAACAATTCATGTCACACAAGTGTTATACTTAGTGTAGTAACACTTTTTAAAGGATGGCTATTGTACATTCAAAATCTATTACCCCTTTTTCACGGTTACATCGTAATGAAAATTTACCATCATCAAACATTAGTCCTAGTATTCTAAATAACAATAAATTTAAATGCTACACAAGGGTTTTCCAAGTTTCATTTTCTTAATATCAAGGATGCTCCTTGATTTTTCTTGTTTTGGACCCTATCTAGGCAGTCTAAGGGTGTGAATTATTTGGGGCAAAAAATGAATTTTAAAATTCTGGAAATTTTGGTTCCTGATACCTAAATTTCTGAATAACTCCTATAAATTTTTCCAGAATTTTTATTAACCATTTGATGCCCCTAAAAATTTCGTGAATAGAACCAGCCAATTTTTAGGTTCTGTCTTGAACAGTTTTAAATCACAGTTTTATTGGGTGACCAAATCAACTCTGATTGACATGAAAATTTTACAAGACATTAAAAACACCTTGATTAACTACTATGAATTTTATCATAAATTTTCGTGATTATTTGTTACCTCAAAAAATTTGAGAACAGAGACCAACGTGAAGATGCCCTGTTTCTGGACAGCATTGATGGCCTAGCTTAGGAAATTTCTCTAAAATTATCTAAAGGTCTCTAAAGCTCACCTAATTTTTTCAGAATTCATATTCACTTAATAAAGAATCATAAAACATCCAGAAACCAAATTTTTGATAATTTTAAGTCTAGGAATTTCGTGGTCCAACTTCAACAGTTTTTCACCAACAAAATCTGATTTCTATTTCAACAATTTCACTTACATATCTAACCAATTTCTTCATAGAAAATTGAAAACCTTTCTTCCCTGATCTCTTCTAATTAAATTACTCAATTAAATAGCATCACACATCATATAACAACTTCTTAACCAAAGTTTTCAACAGCCAACACAATTGCATACAAGAGGATACATCATTACATTTAACCAACAACAATCAGCTTGTAACCTAAAAGCAAGTTATTACTCACCTTAATTCTTCACTCTCTTCTTTCTTCCAACACTTTGTTTTGAGGGAGAGGGAGGTGAATTCAAGGAAGAAAAATCAGATTTTAGGGATGAGGAAGAGAGGAAAACTACAAGAAATCAAGAGGGGTTGAGAGGAATTAATGATTTGCCTACTTGGCTTGTAACGTTTCCTTGAATTTCTTTGGCTAAATTTCTTCTTCCTTTCCTCTAGGGCTGCTCAGTTTTGGGCTGGAATGGAGTGGTGTTTTTCTGCTCCCAATTCTCCTTTCCTTTATATAAAATTTGCCTAAAATTTTTTCCATAAAATTCTACAAATTTTCATCAATTTCTAAGTTTGATTTTTCTTGGATTTTGAAAGATTTTTAGGGACAAATGGACGCTCTCCTTGAATGCCCAAGTGGTCTGAATTTTCAGACCATAATAACCTCTTTCAACCAATAAAAATGTGACACAAATTTAAAAAATTTTAATTATTACAGTTTGGCCCCAAGTTTTGCCCTTTTTCTTTCATTTTGGTCCTTGACTTCCTTTAGAAGCTTGGGCTGACCTTGGGCCAACCTTGGGCCCATGATTTTGGGCCTCCAATTTTCATATTTAGGCATTAAAAACTTGGTCCAATCCAACCCAACACAGAAAAAATAAAAAAATTCTCAAAAAGATAAAATATTTTATTACAATTTGACCCTGAATTATTTACTTTCTTTGCATTTTCACCCTTGGCCTTCTAAGTATTTTTTTTAAAATTTTGTTTTTTAATTTTCATATTCATTTTTTAGATTTAAAAATTATTTTTTTTATCCATAAATTTTTTTGAGTTAATTTATTATAATTTTGACTCATTTCCTTACTTTTTCAATTTATCGGGTACTAGAAATTTAGTAAATTTCTAAGTGAAATTTCTTAAAATTATTCTTAGGTTTTTAAGTTTATTTTCACTCATTTTAATGCCCATAAAAGTTTTTAAGATTTATTTAATTAATTTTTCTTTGAAATTTCTCCTTCAATGCTTCTGGATTTTGTTCGGTTCTTTTCATCGAAAACCTTAAATTAGGGAAATATTTTTATTTTCAATCATCATCGTTATTGTACTATTTTGGGGTCATTACAAAATTTAGGTGTTTTGAAGGACATATATGGCTAAGAAGTTAAGATCGCGTCTTTGTCCCAAATGAATCCATTTCTGTATTTGGGTCATATCTAGAGCTATAGTGGTTTAATTAACCTAAAACCATTGCCCAAATTCTTACAAGACACTGGAATACAAGTTTGATGTATATCAATTTTTAAAATTATATTGATTTTATGGTCAAAATTTGGTTGGAAGTCATACCTACGAGAATTCACTAATTTATTTGATGGATTTAATTGACTTGTAACAATTAGGTTTGCGCTTCTAAAAATTAGAAAAGGCTTATTATTTTATTCTTAAAAGTCATACAATCCTAGTTCAAGAGGTTTTTAGCTTAATTAGGTCAAATAAATAAGGAAGAGATTCATTAGACTTCAAACTTTTATAGAGAAGTTAGCAGCACTAGTTTTCTTTCTTTTCTACTTTTCTTGTTTTCAAGCCATGGAAGGCTAAAGACTCTTGATTGATTCAAGGATTATGAAGCTCTTCTCTTCAACGATTATGAGATCTTTATTAGTAATGTTGATTTCCTTTTTCTCCAATTATTTATGCTGAATTATTCAGATTACTTGTGTAAAGTGTTGATTTGGTATAATTGGTGCTCAATCTCATGATTTCTATTCTTTTGCTATTTTAATGTGAAATTATGGTTAGTTAATCATGGTTTTTACATGTTAGGACAAAGGGTTAATGGATTCCTTCAATGGTATCTAATTTAATTTTCTAAATCAATTGAATTATATCCTTAAGTCAATTTTGATCTAGTTTAAGGGTTATAACGGTCGCTTAATTCAACTAATCTTAATTGACCAAACTTTAAATAGTAGTCTAGCATAGGATTCATGAATTATTTTAAGGGTTCTGGGTAATCCAAAGTTCAAAAATTAATTGCAATAATTAAATGTTTTATGATCTACGATTAATCCACATTAAGGGCTATCATATCCTTGAATAAGCTGTTTTTGTATATATTGAATTCTTTTTGTTTACTTACTATTTTGCCTATATTTTTATGCTTGTTTATCTTATTGTTATCATTTTAATTTCATGCAACCAAACCCCACAATTCTACATAATTTTCATTCTACATTTTGTCCATACAACATATTAAATTTTGTTTCTATTTCAACATTCTGTTTCATTGCATTACATATTGTTTGCATTAATTTCTATCATTGTCTTTGCATCAATAAGTAACAATTACATATATATTGTTAGGAAACCATTTATAAAAGATAAAAGTAAAAGGTTCACTAGGGGTATTGTAACATCCTGAATTTTCAATTCTATTATTTGAATCTCTAATTCTAAGGTCGTAGAAACGAAGAGCACATTTGAGTTAGCTTGGTGGGTGAATCTTAAGTTGAAAGGAATTAAGTGTAAGGGTAAATGAAATTTTGAAGGAAAAAGGATAGTAGGGAAAAGAATTTATTTCCATAAGCAGTATAAATGATTAGAGGAGGTTAGAAAACCCTAAAAAGGGGAGTTATCTAAGTCTGACAGTGTAAGGAATTTTAAACAGACAGAGACCCTATGGACTAAATTGCAAAAGTGCAGAATCGGGTGTGGTTAAAATGAAATAATTAAGGGTTTGGGATCTAATATGAATAACCAAGAGTTTTGGGGTGCAATATATGATTTTTATTAGTGTGACTAATGGATTTATGACAAGTGTCATTGTTAGAAAAATATTGGCAAGAATAGCCTTACTTTTGGTGAAAAATGACTAAATTACCCTTGAGAATTGTCAAAATGGCAAGAATGCCCCTAGAAGCTTCATGAAAAGTCTTCTTTCTTCTCCATTTTTCCAAAAAAGCTGCAGCACCTCCATGAAAGCTCCAAAACGTGCAGGAGAGAGAGAGAAAGAGAGAGAAAGTTTCTTTTGAATTTTTCACCCAAAAATAGTGAGATTTAAGCTTAGTGGTAGAAGGGAAAGTTGCTCCTTTCATCAAGCTCTATCCATTGATGTGCCTAGAGTGAAGAAAAGCTCAAGTTTGGTTAAGTTTGGGGAGCTCCAAGTGAGGATTTTCAAGTTGTACCAAGAGGTAAAAATGTTCTTCTCTAAGAGCTCTTTAATGTACTCTTCTTAGTTTCTTGAGATTTTGATGTTGGAGTGGTCAAAGGTAGTTGATCATGGAGTTTAGGATGATTTGAACATGTCTAATGGTGTTTTAGATGTTGTTGTGTTGATTTATGGCTTTGGTTTGGTGTAAAAATAGCAAGAAACCATGATGTACACACTTGGGTTTTAGAGGCATAATGGTGCATGTGCAGTATTGGCATGATTTGTTTGGAATTTGGTTAAAATGATAAAATTAGGATGATTCTTATAAGTTATGAAGCCTGTGGAAGATGAATTTTGAGTTATGAAAGTGTGAATGGAACTTCCCTTTTGAGAAGCCAAGGGGAGAAGGAGGTTTAGCCATGTAAAATTGTGTTTTTGGAAGATCAGTAATGTACACGGGGTAGAACACGGCTCATGTTGTATCCCATGTTCTAAACACGGGGTAAAACACGGCCCATGTTGAACCCCGTGTTCTTCTACGAAGGCTGATCAGTAATGTACATGGGGCAGAACACGGCCCATGTTGTACCCCATGTTCTGAACACGGGGTAGAACACGGCCCATGTTCACCCCCGTGTTCTTTGCTGAGTTAACATTTTGGCTTTGATTCTTTAGGATTTGCATGGCTTTACCTTTGGATCCTTTTCTAATGTTCATATATGTCATTTTAAGGCTTGAAAACAAGATATAGAGCATCTAAGTATGCATTTATTTAAGTGGAGGAAGTAAAGAATACATAAGGTTTAAGGAAAGTGATGATGTTCTAATAAGAACTATGATGTGTATTTGTATAGACTAAAGAGTGACATCTTGGAAGGGCAAGGGGAATTGTAAAGAAGTTATAAGTGAGGGCAAGGAAACATCACATTGGAAGCTTGTAAAGGTAGCTAGCTTTATCCTTAAGCTCTGTTTTCTATTTACATGATTTGCGGTATACTTTGCCATTGTTATGGAATGTGTATGAGATTGTTATGGAATGTGTATGAGATTGTTATGGAATGTGTATGAGATTGTTTGTGCACAACCCGGGAAGACAGTGTGATACTGTGTTTGGCCTATGGCTCGGGATCCTCGGGGATAATAGTGCATTTGTTGTGTGTGGTACCTATGGCCAGGGACCTCGGGAAGACAGTGTGATACTGTGTTAGGCCTTTGGCTCGGGACCCCGGGAAGACAGCGTGATGCTGTGTAAGGCCTAGGTACGATTGTTTGAGATGGCCATCTAGATATTGTGATAAGTCCTTGAATGGGCTTGATGATTGTTGTGGATTGCTATGTGTGATGCACATTTCCTACAATGGTACGGATTGAGATGATAAAGATATGACAAATGATTAATTATTTTTGAAACGTATGTTTTACTTGCTTAAGGATCTGGAATGGCTCAATATATTTTTACAGTGATGACTAGCTACTGGGAAACTCTATTTCTCATGTTTCTTTTTGTATTATTACTAACCGTTCCAGGTGATGCTTCCAAAGGCTCTCATGACAGAGGACAGTGATATTTTGAAGTTGTATATAAAAAAAAAGGAATGTATAGTTTGTGATATTGTAAATGATGGATGTACGTTTTGTAAGTTGAACTTGTTGTATAATTACATCACCCCTTGCCTATATTATTTGAGGTGCAAAATATTTGTGGTATTGTGAGTTAGCCTAGAGTGGAAGGCAAATTAGTATGCATTAATTATCTATTAAATAAGGAATAAGGCGTAGATAAGTAAGGGTGTTACAGGTATGACCTAGTTGTGCCACTATACAACATTAAATTTTTAGCACACCAGTTTTAATTTAATTTTGGTGCATTATGATGTGCACATAAAAAACCAAGGGTATTTGTTAGCGATTTTTTAAAGAAATTTATTTGGCTCATTTTTATTAGATTTAAGGGGAAAAATCTTTTAATTTTGAGTAGCAAAAACATGATCCCATCTTCTACTCATCATGAAGGAGAATTCTACCACTTTCTAACAAGGAAACTTACCTTGGATGCTTAGGATTTTTAGTGCTTTATATATAGAGTTTTAGAGTAAATTTTTGCATATTTTTTATACTCACAACCTTAAAAAAAACATGTACTCTCTAACCTCCTTTACAAGGATTTTCAATTTTCTCACACAACTCAAGTGGTTTTCCAACTTGGCTCTTTAATTCTAGCAAGGTAAATTAGGGTTTTCTTTATCTATTTTCATGTCTTCATGAGTAATTCTTCTTCTAAACTTCTACAATTTGATTTATTTTATTATAATTTTTCTTATGATGTTCAAATAGGTTTTTACAAGTTTAGGAATTCAGGAAGTTGAGGTGAGTGACAATTACCCTTATTCTATTGAGTTTTCATAAAATAGATGAAGAAATTTAATGAAATTATCATTATAAATATAATATGTGTGATAATGTTGAATGGTTGGACTTTGGAGCAATATATATGTTATTATAATCATATTATAATGATAAAATGAGTTAGAGATGGCTTGTAAAATTTGTCTTCAAGAAATGAGCATGAAAGAATGCTAGGACTAAAATGATGTTGGAAGGTTTCATAATATGTTTTTGTCTCCTTTTGGAATCATGGTTAGAATTTTTTCTAATTTAAATTTTAGCATTTTAAAGTCATATTTAGTGTTATAATGATTTAAATAAAATTAGGAATTTTCAGTAATTTTTAGATGCTTAAAAAACTAAGTTAGAAGTGAAACATCTAAAATTACCAGTTTCATGTCACAATTTAAAACTAAGGGCTATGATTAGTACATGACCCTAAGGGAAAAATACAACCATATAGGTTATGTAAGCCTAAAACATCATAGGATAACTTATAATCTATTTCAAACTCACGAGAGCTAATAGCCACTACACATTTATTGATTTTTCACATGTACATAATCCTACATGAACTTTCTTATTTTTTAATATGCACCTATTAACCTATGTATTAACAAAATATCCATATCATTCCATAACTAAACAATTCTTCATAATTTATAATATATGTGTGTGTGTGTGTGTGTGTGTGTGTGTGTATGTATATCAATAGAAGCATGCCTTACTTGTGGGTTCAATGGAGCACATCTAAGATTATTCAAATTTTACAATTTTCAAAATATGCAAAAGTTTCACATTAAACCCATATGAACAAAGTGTGAGACTCACCATAAAAGAATGCTCCTCTCTCTCTCTCTCCAAGGAGCTATAGATGACAGACTTAAAGTCAAATTCTTATCTAAAAAACATTCTAATAAACAAAATGAGTCATTAACTTAGTGAATAGATAATATGAATTTCAACAGAAATAGGACAAGCCATGGCATGAGTTTTTCCTTAGAAAGAAAATAGATAGGTTTTTTAAATACAAAATGACATCATAAAAAGTTATACAATCATATTTGATAAAATACTAATTGGAATGTTCATTAGAAATAAAAGACTAAAGCATGAGTTTTAAGCTTAAAAGGTAAATAGTAAGGTCTTTGAACATAACTTAGGAAATCATCATAAACATATATTTATAGTAAAAATTTCAATACAATATATTGATGATAAATAGATAATCAAAATCAAAGTTAATAAATATAAAAATACATAAACTATTAAAAACACACTTTTGGGGTGAGAGATTTCTAGTCATGATTAATAAATATGAGAATTTCTCTCATGAAATAACAATCTCAAAAGACCTCTCAACTTTAAGGCAACCTATCAAACTGCCATAAACCAATCCATATGTATTAGCCAGCATATAAGGTTAGTAACTCCTCTGCTAACTAGGGTTTGAACTAAGGTGCACCAAGGGTGACGTCATCACTACTGTTAACTACAATTTCTAACAAGTCTTCTTCTAAAACAAGTTCATAAAAATAGCAAAATACTATGCATATAAGTAATAGTTATATAAGAAAATCATAAGAAATAAATAGCTTAAATCATCTCAATTCATACTCTTTTCAATGATGAGTAGCTCATCAAGGCTTTCAACTATGGAAATCAACATTTCTAATATCAAATCATTCAAAATTTGTCAAAAATCAATTTTACAAGCATACATGAAAATTCAATACATTATCACTTCATCCACAATAACCTTTTAAAGAACATTATATAATAAGGTTCCAACAATATACCATTTCAAAATAAATCACATAAATTAATTTCCTCATCATCATATCATTCTAACACCATTTTGTATTACTATAACTTAAAAGAAATTTTTAATGTGCTTGTCCCAAGAGTATCTAGTACTTTAACATATATATGAAACTAAAATGCATAAAAATAAAATAATTAATAAATTAATAAAATTAATAATTTAAAAGTATAAAAGAGGTTGGAAAATATATAAAAATATGGAAATACACATTATCTACTCATAAAATAGCTAATATGCTTGGGTTTGACTTTTTCTTATTTCATGAACCACTAGTGCCAGTAGGAAGTGTTCTTTGACCTTGTGCAAGCAATCAAACAATAATTTAAACACAAATCAACACCAATTTGCAATATTGAGTTCCCTATTACAAAAATCATAAATTTCAGATTCTAAGCATAACCTAAGAACAAGTTAATCTTTGTTACCCACTAGCTAATCTAAGCTAATCTAACTCTTAAACAAGATAATAAAGCTTGGGATTACCTTATTGAACAAAAGAAAGGAGTTTTCAAAGCTTGCTGCCTAAAATTCCTAAAAATGGCAACCAATAAGAAAATCCTAAAATGACAAAAATAATAGCAAAAAATAGGGAGAAAGAGGGAAAAAATGCATGAGAATGTGAAGAAAAAGAGTTATCTCACATGGTTAGAAATGGAAAAGGAAGAAGAAGAAGAGAAAAGCCAAGAAGAAAGGGTTTTTGGACTGTCTATGTCATTCTGGTTCCGTTTCTAGTTCCTATTTTGTTCTAGTTCTATTTTAGGTAAAAAAGGGTTTTCTAGGTTACTAGGTCATGGGTTATTAGGTTTGGTTCATGATTTCAATACCTTATTTACATAAATGTAAATAAAGAATTGCAACAATTTGTTATTTTACTCCCCATTTACTTAAGACATAAATATAAATAAGGGAATACCTCCATTTAGATTAAAAAATATCAAAAAATAAAAAATTCAAAGCATAAAAATCTAAATTTTAGGGTCTAGTTCAAAATGTCAAATTTTGAAAAATTTTAAAAATAACGATTTCTCAAAATGATCACTTTAGATTCACAAAAATTCATTAAAAATTACTTTTTGATGTAAATTTGCAAAGGGAACAAATATCAGGATTTTTGTTTCTTAAATAATACATATTTTATATAGCCCTCCAAAAGAGGTACTTGGAACATAGAAAATTTTTTTAAATTCTGACAAGCTTAACTTTATTTGTGGATATTAAGTTAAACAATAGTATAAATCGAATTAAATCCTTTCAATAAGTTGGAAAGGAAATGGTTTAAGCCCATTTGAGATAATAATAAGTTTATATCAAAACTATTTAGGCTTATTTTATGCTATAATGATTCTATGTTACTTATTAATAGTAGGGTTGTTACATTTTAGAATCCTATTTTATGTAGTCTTGAGTTTAGAAATTTTTGAGGAAATAAATGAATGAAAATTATAAGTTTCCAAATTTGGTGGCAACTGAAGTTGATTTGGCAACCTAAATGGTTGATTCGGTTCTATAGCTCCAGTGTTATCCAAATTTGGCAGCCTTAAACTTATACTCTTAGTGCATTAGTGAATCCATGTGATAAACGCATATTTGCACTTATATATTATGTGCTTCATCGCTTATTTATTGAGTATTTTATGCAAATTAATTGAAAAAAAAGGTACGTAGATGCTTAATATTTCATTCTCAGGTTTTGAAGTGACTTATTAAAGCATTAGAAAAGGATCCAGAGCCAAAACTATGCAAATTGTGGAGAATCAAAGCAAATTCGCTCATCTGACAAAGAACACGGGCTGTGTCATACCCCATGTAACTTACTGCCTGATTCTTTCGCAAAGAACATGGGGTATGGGAACCCCGTGTGGAGGGTTGTGTTCCTTTTTATGTGTTTCGAAGCCTTGCTGAGCAGTTTTTAAACCCTTCGTAAAAGAACACGGGCTGTGTCATACCCCGTGTGCTTCGCCATATTAGTTTTATGCAGAGAATTTGCCAAAAAAAAGGGGGAAGAGGCGAAAATTAGAAAGGGAGCTGTCAGTAGAAACCTTTAGGAGACCTAGAGACACTGAAGGTGACTACTAGCCTTGGAGGTTAGATTTAAGCAAAGGATTGAAGATTCAAGCAAGGAATTTGTAGAGTTTCATGACTAGTTTGATTCCCCTCTCTATTTTCTGGTTTTCTATTGGTTTTGTAATGAACTCACACTAAACCTCAGTGCTCGGCTAGGGTAGACTTGTTTGTGGATTTATGGATTTAATTTTAATATAATCTAGCTTGGTTTATTGTTGATCTATGATTTGATTATGCTGTTTTGTAATTCAACAACCCTATACTTTCGAAATATTGGATTTGTGTAAAAGATTAGTTGATTCTAGGTTGGAATGACTAATTAACTAATCAAACCTTGCATAATCATTGGGAATCTCTATTATACTTAGGAATTAAGCTAATTGGATTCTTTTGCACAAGATGAAATGTCTAAAATTGGTTCTTAAAGCACTATTAATGCAACCTAGGTACGTGATTACTAGAGAAATTCTAGGCACTTTATTTATTGGTTAGTAGCTAGTAGCCTTGCAACGAGGTATAACTTACTTTCGGTAATCTAGCAATCTAAATTAACAGTAAACTGGGCCAGAAGGTTATCTTCATTCCATAATGAATTGAACAAGGAAACCCTAAAGTTGAGTACACTTCCATCTCATTTGAATTAAATCTTTACTTAATTCAAACTAGTTCCATTTACTTTCTTTTTGATAACTAAACCTTGTTTCGCATTTTACTCTTAATTCATAATCACAATTAGTACACCTAGATAATTTATCTTGAAATTCAGTTAGTAATCAACACTCAATCCCTGTGGAGACGATATCTTTTATACTATAACTCGACCAAACTCATGCACTTGTGGGATCACGTCACCATGAAATTATTTGTACAACACCTAAGTTAATCCTTATTTGACATGTTAAAAATGTCTTAGAAAAGTTTGTAAGTAATTGACTTCCATTTGGTTGATGACAAGTGGCTTGAATTACAAGTGTGCACATGCTACCTTGTTTCTAAAACCCCATTTAGGTTTTATGTAAACAGTACCCATGGGAGTTAATGTTATAAAATAATTGATGTTTCATGTCTAATATGATGTTGAAGTTGTTAGAATGAATCTTGGTAAATTTTTAAGTTAATTTGAAGGTCCCTAAAGGTACTAAACCATGATATATACACTAGTAATTTGAGTTGCAATTGTAAAGATATTAGAATGAATTTGATTGTATGGAATGAATGATAATATTGTTGTTAGTTATTTATGTGAATGAAAAAGTTATGTGTATTACCCTCAAATACCATAATATATGGTTAAAGAATTTGAATACATAAGAATTGGAAATTTGTTGGAAGGTTGGTAATAATTTATTTTTAAATATATTATTGAGAATTGATAAAATATAAATAGGTATAGAAATGATTAAGTTTTATGGCAAAGTTGGTATTTTGATCATACCTAATGAATTTAAAGTGAGTAAGTGATACTATGGCTAACCTCTTAACATTACTCACTTTGTACATACACTATGAGAAGGGGGAGATTTACACCTTTTGCAGAGAAAAAGAGGAATGGTAAGGCTTAGAGGGATAGGGTTGGAGGCTTAATACCTCGGTGGCGAGAGTTAAGATTGGATTGAAGATATAAGGATAAACCTATATACTAACTATTGTCATTTATTAGAAAGATCTTTGTATCTATTATACAAGAAGATTATATTAGGTATAGTAGGGTTAAATCAAATCTATACTTATTTCATATTTACATTTTACATTTTTTTATTGTTATTTATTTGATTTATTAAAATGAGAACTCCTTAAAAAAAGGAAATGTATAGTCACTCATTGAGTATGTTAATACTCATACTCTATTATTAATATTTTGTTTACAGATTTTGAGAATAATCCACCCCAGCATAACTAATATCTGCATCAAAGCCTTTCACATGCCTCTATATTCCTTATCTACAAGTTGGGTTGCAAGACAGTTCAAATTAGGGATCTATCTATTTTACTTTAGTATTTGTACCTTAACTTTGTATCTTAGTAAAATTTTAGAACTTTAGTACAACTTTTTTTACATATATAAATTATATTTTGATTTTTAAAGTGCACGTGTAGCAAATTTTATTTTTCATAAATATCTATTATTATCAGAAGTAAAGTTAAGCAATAAGTGTTAGAAGCCTTTTAGAAGCTTGTAAAGACATTTTTGCTAGTAGAATCACACTAGTTAATTGTCTTTACGCTAGTCATGATGTCAGAAATTTGGTCATGATAGGCTACTAGTGTCTTATTAGATTAATGAAAAGGTTTTTCTTAAAGGGGTTTTAATGAGAGGTGGAAATGTTGATCTGTGAAAGATTATTTGATCTTTATATGTTTTGCTTAAAGAAGAATTTGTAAAGAAAGTGAAAAAGAATTTAAGAAAATTATTTTTCCTAACATGGTTTCATGTTGAGAAGAAATAAGAATGGTTGTGGAAATAAGTTTTTTACAATTAGTAAAGTTTGGAAAAATATGTTTCTCATGAACAAAAATCTTGTAAGGGAGCTCAATAAAGCTCATAGTTTCCTCTATCTAAGGTAGGAAAAATTCTACATTTATTCCTTAAAACATGTTATATCATGATCCATTTGAATTAAGGAGGTTAGAATGCTTGATTATCAAATATTGAGATAAAAAATAGGTTTTTTTTGTTACAAAGATTCATTGGTACTCTTATGTTTTAGGGGAATAAATTCTATTTTTTCATGTTAGAATCGAGTAGACACCAACCACTCACAAATGTGAATTTTTTAAAAGGATTCCTTTAAAGTTTTCAAGTAAAAATCCTTTTAGAAAGAACTTAAAATGCTCACAAGTAAGTTTCTATTTGGAAAGGAAAAGTTCTAATTTTGGTAGAAAAATTGTTACACTAAGTTCTAAACCGATTCATAGATGTTTATTAACATTTATGTTAAGGTTTGAGAGTAAAAAACATGTTTAAAAATATATTTGAATGCTTATGGGTTAATGTTGAAAATTAGTGCTTTCAAGTGGGAATGATGTCTTGCAAGGTAATTTTTCTAGTAAAACATTTTAATCACTCATATAATATGTTCTATGCTTGAAAATAGGTATTTAATGATATTTTAAGCCTCTAAAACTTGACTGGAAACTTCTAGAATTTTTAGTAAAAAGTTGTATCAAAGGATGGTATTTTACAAAAAATCTTGCTATTCTTGCTACTAGTTACCAATAATATATAAGTGGTGCAATATGTTTTAGAATAAAAATAATTTGAAAATATTATTTAGATTCTTTAGTTTAATTTTGTAAATTTTTTAAAAATTTTACAAATATTTGCATATAAAAGGGATTTTTAGAAGCTAAAGAAGTTTATTTTAGGATGTATTGAAAGATTGAGTTGCAAATGACTTGTGTAACTTGTTTTGATTATAAAAATGGTTTGAGAATGATATTTGACGACTTATTATTAATTCTATAAATTTTCATAAAATCTCATTAGCGTTTGGCATTTAAAATGGATTTTCTAAACTAAAAGTGCCTTTTATAGAGGTATTTTCATAGTCAGATATAAAGGTACTTTGTATGACTTATTTTGGGCTTGGAAGGAGTTTTAAAAAGTTTTTAAATGCCTAGAAATTGATTCTAGAAAATTTGGCTAAATTTCTACAAGGTTTGCTATTTTTTGTAGAATTTATAACTATAAGGGTGATTATTAAAACCTAGTATAGGTTTGTGATTGTTTTCTTAGTTTTAGATGTTAATATTTAGTAGATTTGAGCAATTTTATTACCTTAGGGCAGTAGCTAAAAAACTTGAATAAGTAAGGAAAAATATTTATTTAGCTTATTAAAATAATACACAAAGAATAGGTTTAAAACTACTTGGAAATAAAAGCTATGAAACTTAGGAAGCTAAATTATGCTTTACATGGTTTAGCTATTAAAACTATGAGAGACACGATACTTTGCACTAATAATTATGTGATTAACATGAGATGATGATAGCCTATATTTGAACTTGATGGTTTGTGAAAATACTATGAAAATAATGGATATTGATCTAAAGGTTCCATAGTGAGACCATAAGCATACTTAAAAGGTTAATGCATGAACTTTTGTTTACACTATTATAATTTATACATGCATTAATGTGGTTATATGAAAAGAATAGTTATGATTAAGGCTTATAAGAATGACAAGATGATGAAAAAGACGGATCTTGAATTGGATTTGAAACAATAAAAATGGAAAAAGATGGAGGATGGGCGCCACAATCACAGATTGATAAGCCGAAAGAACGATCGCCACAAGAGGAGGCCTCTTGATAAGATCAAAGAAAATTGGCTCACTCAAGAACCTAAGAGTCACAAGCTCTCAAAAATCAAATTGTATTCAAAACTTAATAAAAATGTGTTTACAAGAGCTTATATATGACCAGCCCCCATAAGCAAACCCTAATGGGCCTTGTATACTAATAAGCCCAATTCTAAGTGACCCAAATAAAATAACAAGTCTTCATGCCAAAATAAATCTAAAAACAAGTCTCGGCCCATAAGGCCCATTTATTACAAAATGCTAAACTAACTAAATACTAATGGATTCATTGGAGCCCAAGTCTTCCAAATACACGCAATTGAGCATCTTGGACTCTTCCAACTCCAAATTGGGCCTTCTTTCGAATATGGCAGCAACCATCTTCTCTAGATCTTCATTAATTCTCTTTTCCTTTGCTCTTGTCATCGGTCCTTGAAGCTCTTCCAATGCCTTTAGACCTTTGTCTTCCATGAGCCTTCTTAGATTCTCATCAACCCCTCCTTCTTTAAGAGAATTCGTCCTCGAATTTGACTCTTCATCACCTACATCAAAGAGAGACAAATCAGAAACATTAAAAGTAGCACTTACACCATACTCACCTGGTAAGTCCACTTTATATGCATTATCCCCAATTCTCTCTAAGACTTGGAATGGTCCATCTCCTCTTGGTTGAAGCTTTGACTTTCTTTTCATGGGAAACCTTTCCTTGCGCATATGTACCCAAACCCAATCTCCAGGTTCAAATACCACTTTCTTTCTTCCCTTGTTGGCATATTTTGCTTGTTGCTCTACTTTCTTTTCAATTTGAGCCTTTACCTTTTCATGCAACTTCTTAACAAATTCAGCTTTGGCATTACCATCCTTATGCACTAATGATGAAATGTTAGGTAATGGCAGCAAATCAAGTGGGGTGAGGGGATTAAATCCATAAACAACCTCAAATGGTGAATGCATGGTAGTTGAATGAAATGTCCTATTATATGCAAATTCAATGTGAGGCAAGCATTCTTCCCATGATTTGAGATTCTTTCTTACCATAGCCCTAAGAAGAGTAGTTAAGGTACGGTTTACTACCTCTGTTTGTCCATCTGTTTGTGGGTGACATGTGGTAGAAAATAGAAGTTTGGTTCCAAGCTTTTGGCATAAGGTCCTCCAGAAGTGACTTAAAAACTTAGAATCTCTATCTGAAACTATACTTCTTGGCAAGCCATGCAACCTCACAATCTCCTTGAAATACAAGTCCGCAACATGTATAGCATCATCTACTTTCCTACATGGAACAAAATGAGCCATTTTTGAGAAGCGGTCCACAACCACAAATATGGAGTCCTTACCATTCTTTGTCCTTGGCAATCCTACAATGAAATCCATAGAAACATCAGTCTAAGGATAATCTGGAATAGGTAATGGAGTATAAAGGCTATGGGGTTGTACCTTGGATTTAGCCCTCTTGCACACAATACACTTTTTACAGAATTGATAAACATTATGTTTCATTCCAGGCCAAAAGAAGTGTTCTTGCAAAATTATTAAGGTTTTAGGTTCACCAAAGTGCCCCATCAAACCACCCTCATGGGCTTCCTTTACAAGCAAGTCACGAATTGAGCATTTAGGTACACACAATTTATTCCCCTTAAACAGATACCCCTCATGCTTATAAAACCCATCATGAGCCCCCTTTTCACACAACACATATAAACCAGCAAAATCAGCATCATGCACATAAAGTTCCTTTACATGTTCAAATCCAAGCAATTTTGCATCAAGCATAGAAAGTAAAGCATAACGCCTAGATAAAGCATCAGCTACTACATTCATTTTACCTTGCTTATGCTTAATAACATAAGGAAACTATTCTAGGAACTCTACCCACTTAGCATGCCTTTTATTTAATTTCCCTTGACCTTTGAGATATTTCAATGATTCATGGTCACTATGGATCACAAACTCTTTAGGTAAAAGATAATGTTGCCATGTTTGAAGTGCCCTTATCAAAGCATAAAGTTCTTTATCATAAGTAGGATACTTCAAACATGCTCCATTAAGCTTTTCACTAAAATAAGCAATGGGGTGCCCTTCTTGCATCAAAACAGCCCCTATCCCTACATTAAATGCATCACACTCCAATTCAAATGATTTAGCAAAATTAGGAAGTGCAAGTATGGGTGCATGCATAAGCTTATCCTTCAATGTATCAAAGGCTTCTTGTTGTTCCTTTTCCCATTTAAAACTCACATTTTTCTTGATAACTTCATTTAAAGGTGCAGCAATAGTGCTAAAATCTCTCACAAAGCGCCTATAAAAGCTTGCTAACCCATGGAAGCTCCTCACTTCACTCACGGTCCTAGGGGTTGGCCAATCTTTTATGGCTTTAACTTTTTCCTCATCCACATGCACACCTTTAGAATTAACCACAAAGCCCAGAAAAACTACATGATCTTTACAAAATGTACATTTCTCAATATTTGCATACAACTTTTCATGCCTCAAGACTTCCAACACACACCTCAAATGTAACACATGCTCATCAAAAGATTTGCTATAAACTAAGATATCATCAAAGTAAACAACAACAAATTTTCCTAAGAAGTTTCTAAGCACATGATTCATTAAACGCATGAAGGTACTAGGTGCATTAGTCAATCCAAATGGCATCACCAACCATTCATACAATCCATATTTAGTCTTAAAGGCTGTTTTCCATTCATCTCCCTCCCTTATTCTTATTTGGTGATATCCACTTTTAAGATTAATCTTAGAAAAGTAACAAGCACCAAACAATTCATCAAGTAAATCATCCAAACGGGGTATAGGGTGTCTATACTTTACAGTGATGTTATTGATAGCACGACAATCAATGCACATCCTCCAGCTTTCATCTTTCTTGGGTACTAGGATGACTGGTACAGCACAAGGGCTTAAGCTTTCCTTCACCCATCCTTTATCTAGCAATCCTTCTACTTGTTTCTGGATCTCTTGAGTTTCTTGAGGATTGCTTCTATATGCAGGCCAGTTGGGCAATGTTGCTCCCGGAATTAAGTCAATTTGATGTTCTATCCCTCTAATTAGAGGTAGACTATGAGGCACTTCCTTGGGAAAAACATCTCCAAATTCCTGCAAAAGAGAAGAAACACCACTAGGCAAAGCATTGTTAGCAAAATGATCAATCAATTCATTATGAGGACTTTCTTTGCACAAAAGTAAATACATAGGCCGAGAGGCCAATAAAGCTTTTCTCACTTCTTTTTCTCTCACAAACAAATTTTCTCTCCTTTCACACTCACTTTTCTCTTCACTTTTCTTTTCACTCTTTTCTTTCTCACTTGCAAGTGTCCTCACTTTTTCCCCTTTCTTTTTAAGTTTGCCCTCAAACTCACTCTTTTTCTTTTCAATTTTTCTCTCTTCTTTTCTCTCTTGCTCTCTTTTCAACCTCATAATTGTTTGATCCTCACAAACTTACTTAGGAGTCATGGGTACTAAAGTGATTTTGCATCCTTTATGTGCAAATGTGAACTTGTTGGAATGACCATCATGAATAGCTTTCTTGTCAAACTGCCATGATCTTCCCAAGAGGATATGACTTGCTTCCATAGGCACTACATCACACAAGACTTCATCCTTATACTTGCCAATAGAGAAAGCAATCAAAACTTGCCTATCAACAACCAACTCCCCTTCATCACTCAACCATTGTAGCTTATAAGGCTTGGGATGAGGAGTAGTAGTAAGACACAATTTCTCAACAAGCCTAAAACTAGCCACATTGGTACAACTACCACCATTAACAATGAGAGAACAAACCTTCCCAAGTACCAAGCATATTGAATGGAAGATATTTTCTCTTTGTGTAGTGTCATCCTCCTTGGCCAAACTACCCAAGAGATGCCTCACCACAAGTAAATCTCCCTCATGACAGAAAGCCTCACACTCACTATCTTCTTCACTTGTAGCATGTGATGATGGAGATGAACTCTCACTTGAGATCTCACCATTCTCTCTCAAAATCATGGTCTTCTTGTTAGGACATTGGGATGCAATGTGACCTTTTCCAAGGCATTTGAAGCATTTGATTTCCCTATGCCGAGAAGTAGAAGAAGCAGAAGCATTAGTAGAATTAAAAGAAGTTTTAGATGAGGATTTACCACCTTGGACAGCCACATCCTTAGTTGAAGTTGTCTCCTTCTTCACTCCTTCCTTCCATCCTTTTGAGTTGTAGGAAGAGGTATTTTTCTTCAAAGTCCCCTTTCTTTTGAGTTGTGCTTCTACTTTGATAGCTTGGTGAACCAAATCTTCAAGTTCTACATAGGGATGAAGTTCCACTATGTCACGGATATCATGGGTCAACCCATTCAAGAAACGGGCCATTGTTGCTTCTCTTTCTTCAACTACATTGGCTCTTATCATTGCAACTTCCATTTCCTTGTAATAGTCATCAACACTTCTCCCACCTTGTCTCAAACCTTGAAGCTTTGTATGAAGCTCCCTATTGTAGTATGTAGGAACAAATCTCTTGCGTATTAGGTTCTTCATTTCATTCCATGTGACTACGGGTTCCTCATTATATCTCCTTCGCTCCTTTTGAATTTGATCCCACCACACCAAGGCATAGTCATGGAACTCTAGGGAAGCTACCTTCACTTTCTTTTCCTCACTATAGTCATGGCATGAGAATACTTGCTCTATCTTCAACTCCCACTCTAAGTATGCTTCAACATCATTCCTTCCATGAAAACTAGGAATCTTTATTTTAACTCCACCAATCCTCTCATTTTCTCTCACTCTTCCATCTCCTTCTCTCCTCCTCCTATCATTCCTCCTCTCTCTGTCATCTCTCCTTTCTCTTCTTCTATCATACCCCCTCTCTTCATCATCCCTTCTATCAAATCTCCTATCTCTCCTCCTATCATATCTCCTCTCTTCATCATCTCTAGGAGAACTACTAGAATCTTCATGGCCATGTGGAGAATGGTCACGGGCTTGCCTTCTTGCATTATTTGCCATGGTTTCTTGAATATTTCTTATGGTTTCATTCTGCCTCTCAAACATTCTTTCAAATCTTTGTGCAAGTCCTTCAATTTGTCTTCTAACAGCCAAGGACTTAGGTGAGGGAGGAGTGTTTTCACCACTTGATCCACCTTCATGAGACATGTCTACAAAACAGAAATATTAATGTAATAAAAGGTCCTTTCCACTCGCTAAGTGTTTCACTCAAAAGATGTTCACTCGTGTTTCACTCAAAATTGGCTTTTGTGTAAGGATTTCTCTCTTGCCTTTTTCCTCTCAAGTGCTCTCAAAAGTTCTTAAGGAAGTCAACCTCCAATCCACACAATCAACCAAAACCAAGTGACAATCAATCAGCAAGACACAAGTGAAGCTAACAAAAGAAAACTCCAAGACAAACTAAGGAAGCCAACAAAGACAATCAAGAAAAACTAAACAAGAAATAAGCACACTAAGGAAAATAGAATGCAAACAAGACAAGAATGGAGACAAGAAAGCAAACAAAAAGCAAATTAGAGAAGAATGCAAAGAAGACAAGAATGGAGAAATTAGACAAGACTATGTAATGTTAAATAATAGCTAAGTTGTTCCCAAAAATTTCTGGTATGGAATAAATCAAAAACTAAGCAAAAGCAAGTTGAAAATTGCAAGAAAGTGGCATTCAAGAAGCACTTTTGTGTGCTGCAAAATTTTTTTTTTTTTTGCCTCTTTTTTTTTTGTTTTTTTTTTGCTGCAGATTTTTTTTTCTTTTTTTTTTCCACAATAGTTGTACCCTTTTTTAAATTGAATCACATAATTTTCAATTAGCCACTATTGATAAACTTGCAAGAACAAGCAAAAATATGAAATGTTCATTTTTGAGACAGTAAATAAATTCAATCCAATTGAACCAGAATTTTGGAAAGAAGTAGTAAAAAAGGAATTAGAATTGATTGTATTCACAATTCCCTTTAAATCAAGCTATTATTTAACACAAAACACCAAACTAACAGAATTTTAGAAGATTGGACAGATTCAAATCAAGAACATGTGATGAACAATTGATGAACACGAAGAACACAAGTGCAGAAACTTAACAATTGATTATGAATTTAGCCAATCTAATCATCAAGAAATAAGAATACAGCAATAAAACAAGTGTTGCAACAAGATTTAGGAAAGATTGTACTAAGAATTGATGAAACCCTAATGCGTGAACAGTGACGGCGTGAACAGTACGGGGCGTGAACAGTGTCAAATTGCAGAAAACAGAAAGATGAACAGTGTGCACACAGTGACGATGAGCAGTACCCCACTCAAATCCAATTCCAACCAAAGCTCATGATACCAATTGATGAAAAAGATGGATCTTGAATTGGATTTAAAACAATAAAAATGGAAAAAGATGGAGGATGGGTGCCACAATCACAGATTGATAAGCCGAAAGAACGATCGCCACAAAAGGAGGCCTCTTGATAAGATCAAAGAAAATTGGCTCACTCAAGAACCTAAGAGTTATAAGCTCTCAAAAATCAAATTGTATTCAAAACTTAATAAAAATGTGTTTACAAGAGCTTATATATGACCAGCCCCCATAAGCAAACCCTAATGGGCCTTGTATACTAATAAGCCCAATTCTAAGTGACCCAAATAAAATAATAAGTCTTCATGCCAAAATAAATCTAAAAACAAGTCTCGGCCCATAAAGCCCATTTATTACAAAAATGCTAAACTAACTAAATACTAATGGATTCATTGGAGCCCAAGTCTTCCAAATACACGCAATTGAGCATCTTGGACTCTTCCAACTCCAAATTGGGCCTTCTTTCGAATATGGCAGCAACCATCTTCTCTAGATCTTCATTAATTCTCTTTTCCTTTGCTCTTGTCATCGGTCCTTGAAGCTCTTCCAATGCCTTTAGACCTTTGTCTTCCACGAGCCTTCTTAGATTCTCATCACAAGATATCATTAAGTTGTTAAGAAAGTGAAATAGTAATCTACTGTATAAAATAAAAGCATCAATATTGCTTGTGGCAACTAAAATTGTGATAGGTGACTATAAATTTCTTTTGCTAGGTTATTTTCATGTTATACCTTGGTTATGACTATGGTTAGCATTTTGACCTTACCCAATCATATATGAAATGGTCCAGTGAGAGCCTCGTGAAATTAGCTTTATTCTATATGTGAACTTGTGGCTTTATGTTGAATTTGGTCTTTAAGTCATATCTAGTATTATTGGCCTAAATGTCACAGGTGACATGTGACATAATTATATAATTTTAAGACCTTATGGAAAGTTTTAGAGATTGACCTGGTGCTCTAACTTCCAAATCACAATGAAAGGACATTAGGGATAAGGTTGACCTTGGAGGGATAAGGTTAGCTAAAACTAAAAAGAAGGAACCTTTGTGCTTCCATGACATTTAATAATTTCTATAAATGTTTATACTATGTAAGAATTGATTAGATGTTTAAATTATTTTGACATAAATAATTGTAGTAAGCAAGGTGATCTATGAAATACATTTCTAATAAGGAAATGTTTAATGCATGTCTTCTATATAACTAGTTTTCTTAATTAAAATTGGTTAGAAAATTAATGTACTAGTTATCTCATTGAGTAGTTTTATTATTCACTCCACCTTTGGATATGTTTTTCAAGTATTCCTTTCTTAAATGTCAATCGAGATTACCAATGTGTGGTGGAAGGTATACTACACTTGATGTGGCATATTCAAGATAGAGTTCCATTTTACTATAGTGGCTAATGAGACCATTATCCACCATTGGGCTAGGATATGGATTGTACGAATTGAGACTTTGTCATTTAATCCTTTTAGGCATTACCTGGGCAACCCTTTATTTAGCAATGAATTTTTGGAACCACTGATAATTCTATGCTAGATGATCCTATCACTAAGGTATAAGATGTAAAGGTGTCAGAGTATGAACATGTACCTACACCCTTTCAATTCTAATTTCACTTTTTGTTACACCAATAGCACCACCCTTAGCAATGCCATTAGACACAACACTAATCAACCCTTCAAGTTTGATACCTTCCTATAGCCCACTCTCCAGTTACTCAAACAACCATTCATCTTTTTATAGCCTTCTCTTTGAAAATCCGGGTCAGTATGAGGCTAATGTGGAGCTATCAATACATAATTAGTTTGGGTGATGACTGACCACTTTCCTTAGTTCTTGATGTATATTACTACTTTGACCTTTTTTTTTGCAAATATATATTCCTAAGTCTTAGTAAGGGGTATAGCCTAAGAATTGTTTATATAAAGGAACTAACTAAATATGTTTAATTATATTAATGTAATATATGATGTATATCATCATATAACCTATCTACTTGTTACTTTAGATAAGTAACTTTTTAGAATACAAATCATTAAAAGCTTTTGAAACTTTTCAAGGGAAAAGAAAGAATATTAATTTTTTAAGAAGCAAAGCTAACTAGTTTTTAAAGAGGAAATATATGTTTTATCCTAGATAATATTTTGTTTAGATTTTTGAAAGAAATCCAATCTTTAAGCCAGATATTATCCCTAAAGTATTTTAAAAACAAGACAAGATCATTTGTTTCATTGAGCTTTATTACTTGGTCCTATTTTATAGTATTTATTTCATGGTTCAAATGTTTATTTTTAAAAAAAAAACTAGAAAAGTTCTTCAATGATTTTCTATCTAAAATATCTTTCTAGTTTCTAGTGGAATTTTAAGAAAAAGATACTTAATTTTATTATGAAAAAAAATATGTCTATTTTGAAAACAAAGATTTTAGATTTTTTTTATGGTCTAGGAAAATTATCTTATATCTAATTTTGAAATATCTTTCAAAAGTAAAGGAAAAAATCTTATTCTATATTTCTATTTTTCTCAAAAATAATATAAAACCTTCTAGGATGAGGTTACCAACTATTGAAAAATTATATATATAATTTGTTGAGAAAAGCTATTTATGGTAACAAAATAAGAAACTATATATATATATATATATATATATATATATATATATATATATATATATATATATATATATATATATATACAGAGGAAATAAGGAAAAAAATTATTTCTTGATGCAAAGTTTTGTTTTTTAGATTATTTAACTAACAAAAGATTGAACCTTATCAATTTAAGGAAAGTTATTTTTTGATTCGATGAGGCTTTAAAAAAAAATAGAACTTTAGTGAAATTTTCAACCTTATATTTTTACATCATGTATGCTTTCATAAAAGTAATTGATTTAAGAAATTAATTTAGTTTGGAAATACTTTTAAAGATATGCGATTAATATTTCTACATTAGTCACCATGATTCAAAATTAGGTTATGACAATTAAATCGTGAATTATTAGGCAATTAATAACTTGGGATGCATTTACGGCACATGAACAATGCTTTTTAAAGTTAGGATTTGTAAAAAGTCAAGCAGTAGTGGACTATACAGTTTATTATAGCTTGAACATTGCTCTTGGAAAGACCACAATTGACTATATAATTTACTAACAATAGAAAAATTAACCTCTAGAAAGCTATAATTAACTATAGTTAGAGAGCTTGCTTTTTGGAATGCCATTGTTAAGTACATAGTTAACTACTTAAATTAGACTTCACCTTTAAAAGTCCATAGTCAATGGCATAGTTAACTATGGCTACGTCAGTGGTGGCACATAGTAGAGTATATAGTCAATTACATTGAGAAATTATTCTCAAATTGCTAATAGTCAAGTATATAGTCAACCATAGCCCTTGTACCTTCAATAATAGATTTATATGCAATTATTTAGTGTAAGATAAGTATATAATATTGAGACATATATGTTTAAGCATTTAAGTAATGGTAGCTAAGTTATGTGGTTATGTTATAAGGTGTGGTCTGAATAACATATGCATTATAAGTGAGATGGGGATGATAAAGCATAATATGTGTGCATGAAAGAGGAAATGGGAATGAAGGCATATTGATGAGAGGTATGAATCAAACTAAATCTAGTAGCCATTTGTGAAAAAATAAGGCAGATCCTAAAGGAATAAGGTTGTATCTGTGAAGGTATAAGGATGTTCGAAAGTCACATGGAGATTTATTCATTGATTTTAGACATTAAATGTTTATACATGCTCTTTGAAATGTGATAGCAAAATATTGAGGATTGTGTGGTGAATTGGTATTGTGAAGCCATATGAGCCCTATCTTTTATCCATGGAAAGTGATTATTATTAATAACTTAATTGATGTATTTAAAGTGAATTATTAGGAATAAAGAAAGGTAATTTTGGTCAAAGAATTATATTAATCCTTGCCTCCTTAACTTTAGTTATATTTGGATGCTTTACTCATTAAGTGCCAAGCTTTCTCTTTCATGTTTTTTATTATAGGTACATAGTTTAAGCCTCTGCTATCATTTCTCTAAGTTGAATCTTTTAGAATCCTTTTTAATTTAGCTTGTGACAGCATAAGGTATTTTAACAAAAATAGTGATTTTAGACCTTATTTTGTATAGGTTATAGATGATGGAAATATTAACTACACTTTTGTAGGCTAATTAGGTTAGCTTATCCTTAACTTGAATCATGAGCAATCCTAAATTCCCTTTAATTGTAAATTCTTTTAATGAATGGATTTTTTCCTTCTTAAATATGATATGTTTTTCTTCAACTATAATTTTAGATAAATGTTTAGGAATAATAATAATGAAATGGATTAGACTAGTAGAAACTTAGTAGCAGGTTCTATCCACTTTAGCTTAGGTCTTGACACTAATAGGTAAAAATGAATAATATGTTCCTATAGCTTACACCATTTCCTACTCGTATGTTTACTTCACCTTTAGCCAAGGTTCTACTCTTCTTGGGCATAGTTTTGCCCTTGGATTTAGGATCTTTCTTCTTCTTGCTATTGCTTATCTTTCCCTTTTTGAATTATCATTAAGGATTAGGCTTTGCCTTTTACAAATTTGGTTTAATAATTCTTAACATGATTAGCAGTTTTAATAATGGTTTGTTAACTTTATTCATGTTGTACTTCATGATAAATTTATTGGTGTGTGTCCTAGGAGTCAATCATAGAGATAATTATAATAAATGTACAATGTATTATATTTTATTTCAGGCAATTCAAATTATTATATTTTATTTCATATTTTTTTATTACTCTGCGTAATTTATAACTTAATATAATAATTATCCTTGGAATAACTTTGCTATTTCTAAAATACCTATAGTTAAGTATTATTATGAAAGGATAGTAATAATATATCGAGACTAGTATGTATAGTGATTGATGATTATGAATCATGGATATGTGATATCAAGTCAATACATGAGTATATTGTTAATAAACAATGTACTAGACTAACCCACTGTGAGAATACTATATGGATAAACGTGTCATTAGTTTTTCTTATAAGATTACAAATGCACATAATCCTTTGATCTCAAGTCACTACGATTCCCTACATGAGGAGTTACTCACTTTGATATTGTCCTATGTCACTTTTAATTGGGATGACGAGTAGGGCATTGATTAGGTGTTTCACGAATCATACAGAGGGAAGTGAGTGATGTAGATGAAATTTTGTTACTCTTGTATAAAAGAGAGATATCCTTGGGCCCTTTGATTGAATGATACTTAGAAATGCATGACCATGCTTAATTGGATTAATATGTAATATTGATCATTTATTTTAAGTCTACTCAATATTAAGAAATATAAATTGAACATTGACGAGGATGACACACTCCATGCTTCCAGTTCAATTTGGATATTGTTACAAAAAAGATTATGATGCAAAGCATTAATCACATATTACGTGGATGTCAAATCACAGACATTCTTACTACTTGAGTGGCAGTGATGTATTGCTAGATACCACTCACTGTCTATGGCTCAATGATGAGTCATTATCAACTATCAACGTAGTAAGAATCTACAGGGTCACACAAAAGGAGTAAGAATAAGACAATAATTAATTGGACTTTAATTGGATTAAAATCCAATTAATTGAGCTTATTTTCGTGCATATATATTATTATTAAGATAATAATATATTTTTTTTCACGTAACATATATATAATATATTATGTGATATTATTTGATATTAAAGTAATATCAAATAATTACGTTATTAGATATTAGATAATTATATTATGAGATAATGTTATTATCTAATATTAGATAATTAATAGATAAGTCCTATCTCTCTTCACTCTCTCTATGATAAGGATAAGGTGATAATTGTTAAGTATGATTAGGATTCTTTTGAAGCATTATTCTAGTAGGACTAAGATTGTGATATGCTTTAACTTTATAAAAAGGACTTGAAGGCAACACTTTAGATGCATGCACATAAGCTTCCATCAAACCCTAAATCACTCAGAAAACACCTAATCCTGATCCTAGTCAGAGAGACAAATCCTAGCAGCTTCGTGGAGGAGACAAGTCATTGTTCACTCTGTGTGGATACCGTAGAAATGTTGTACCTTCCAACTAGTGTTTGATTCATCTCTATCTCTCAAAGATTTGTTCAGAAAGAACACGAGCACAAATAAGGTAAAACTCTAATACTAATTTATGCCCTTTTGCATGGATCCTGGTAAGATTTGGATAAAAAATTTTAAAAATTCTGCTACATATGTTAATTTAAAACCTAACAAAATTGACTATAACTCCATGAAAATAATTGTAAAACTAAATCAATAGCCAATTTTTAGCTCAATCAAAAGCCTAATCTTTCAAGGTTCTCAACATAATCAATCTTTTTAAGTACATGAGCCCCAACTTGGTTCTTTTTGCCATTTTGCAATAAAATAATCCTTTGGAGATATCAAACCTTTATTGTTAAGCATATCAATGACAAAATTTCTTAAAGTCCTCAACCATGTTAGAAGCTTCCATGTTCTCATATTGCTTGTAAAACTCAAAGTCCATAGTAATGAACATAAGGCAACTGACATCCAAACATTGTTATGATAATTCTCGTAAGCATCTTTCTTAGCACTTAAGGCACTATCTTGAGGTGGCTAAGGAACAGTTGCTTCTGGGATATAAAGATTTTATTTATGTTTGAGGACTATCTTCAAGTTCCTATACTAATCTAGGAAGTTTTTCTTCATTAACTTGTTTTTCTTAAGGATTGATTATAGTGAAAGGTTATTTGATGTGTTTGTTATTAGTATTTATAATAGGAATATGCAAAATAAGTATTATGTTTTAATTATTTAATAAGGTCTTTTATTAAATACACTTTCCATTATTTTATTCAAACTAATAACCTTTATTATTAATTCAAAAAACACATTGTTAAGACTTTCTAGTGGGCTAAGATCCATATTTTTCCTAGTCTTAAGTTAGCTAATCCATATTTTGCTTGGTCTTAAGTTAGTTTTTGCTAATTAATCAAGATTTAGCAATTTAGGTAGGCAACACTTGCCATATGCATCACATAGAACCCTTGGAATTGATGAAAAATAATTTTTTCCAGTTCATCCTATGAACTAAAGCCTAGCTCCATGCTTTTAAGCCTCCATTCCTATTAAGATGGCCTAATTAAGTCACACCTAATAATTGACACATGGATATCACAATTATCCTTTCATGTCTCGCCAAGATAAATGATAAATGCACAAATACACTTAAATTCTATGTGTTTTATCACTCATTTACTTAGTATTTTGTGCAAATTGATTGAAAAGGATACTTAGATGCTCTATATTTTGTTCTCAGGTCTTGAAATGACACATATGAGCATTAGAAAAAGATCCGAAAGCAAAACCATTCAAATTGTGAAGAATTGAAGCAAATTTGTTCACTCAGTAAAGAACACGGGGTATGGGAACCCCGTGTTTAGGGCCATTTTTCCTTCTGGATTGCTTCGAGGCTTCACTAGACTGCTCAGAGAAGAACACGGGTGTGAACACGGGACGTGTCACAGCCCGTGTATCTTACTACCTTTCAGTTCCGAGGTGAACACGGGGAGTGTCACACCCCATGTAACATGCTGATCAGTCTTCGTTGAAGAACATGGGTTACTACACAGGCCGTGTACTACACCGTGTTCATTACTGCCTGACACTTCGTCAAAGAACACGGGACGTGTCGCACAACGTGTTTCGTGCTGCTCAACTTTCGCTGAGAAACACGGGGTAAAATACTAGCCGTGTTGACCCCCGTGTACATCACCAATATAAGTTTTGCGCGAAATTTACAAAATGAAGGGAGGAGAAACTGAGAATTAACAAGGAGAGCTGCTGGGAAAAGCCCTAGGAGAGATCCAAACTCACTAAGGGGACCTTCTAACACGGATT
Source organism: Sindora glabra (assembly GCA_020226215.1). Classification (NCBI taxonomy): domain Eukaryota; kingdom Viridiplantae; phylum Streptophyta; class Magnoliopsida; order Fabales; family Fabaceae; genus Sindora; species Sindora glabra. Next base: position 42,903,445 of record CM035234.1, read on the forward strand.
CAAGCAAGGAATTGAAGAATCAAGCAAGAAATTTGTAGATCTTCATGAATTGTTTGACTTCCCTCTCTGTTTTCTTGTTTTCTTCTGATCTTGTAATGTTTTCACACTAAACCCTTGTGCTCAGCTTGGGTGAACTTGTTCATGGAGTTATGGAACTGAATTTTATATGATCTAGCTTGATTTATTGTTGAATTATGATTTGATTTTGCTATTTTGTCTGGAACAAGCCAATATATCCGGAATATTGGATTTGTGTTATGGATTAATTGATTCTAGGTTGAAATGACCAATTAATTAATCGGATCTTGCATGATCATTGGGAATATAAATTAGACTTAGGAATTAAGCTGATTGTATTCTTTTGCACAGGATGAAATGTCCAAGAATGGATTCTAAGCAAGTTAATGCAACCTAGATAAGTGATTACTAGAGTAATTCTGGGCACTTAATCTTTTGGTTAGTAGCTAGTAGCCTTGCAATGAGGTATAGCTTAATTTTGGTAATCCAGCAATCTTAATTAACAGTAAACTAAGTTAGAGAATTATTTTCATTCCATAATGAAATGTACAAGGGATCCTTAAGCTGAGTACGCTTTTATTCCATTGAATCAAACTTTATTTTTGATAGCTAAGCTCTGTTTTACAATTTATTCTTGATTCACACTATCAATTGATCCGCCTAGATAATTTTACTTGAGATTTAGTTAGTACTCAACCTACAATCCCTGTGGAGTGCACTTGCGGGATTGCACAGTCAATAAATAAGGTATTTTCCTTTGGCAAAACTAACCCTAAGTCAATAAGGCCTTGACAAGTGTCAAATATTGAAAGGCATCACAAATTGTCACTGACTTAATATTTGCATTAAGGAATTTTATTAATTTAATTATATTAGGTCTCATCATTATTAGCCATATATTCATGCATCTAATCTAGTATATCTCAAATGCCAAAATAAAGCATAAAATTAAAACATGATTATGCATAAGCCTAACTACCTTAATCTTTTTAAGCCAATGAAAAGACCAACTACTCAACCTAAGGTGAAGCAACTTCTCAAGTGCTTTGTTTGGTTATCCTTATATGGCATTCAAATATTCTTCCTTATGGTTTATTCTAAGAAAGTTACTTATGAATTATGTTACACAATAATAGAGAAACCTCATAATATTTGAAGGAAGTTGGTGAAAAAAGAATGTACAAACCATAAATTATAGAGAGAGGTGCAATTCATTGTTCATATTTTAAAATTATAACCATAGTATAAAATATAATCACATTGGTCTAAAAGGGTTATGTTATGCACCATACATCATATAGCACATAAATAATATATATATTAATATATACTAGTATTATGATTATGTAAATAAGTAATAAGAACATAATTTGATAAGAGATATATAATTGATATTTAGTGGTATGCATATAATAATTTTCATATTATGAAATTTAACAAGTATTATATATTATAAATTAGAAGATACACTTAACATTGTCATTCTTTTTTCTTTAGGGAGGAGGCTTAATTTCATTTTTAATCCCTATAATTTATGATTTGTTCACTTGTGGCCCCCCTAAAATTTGAATTTTGATTTTGATTCTTCTAAAATCCAAACTAGATCATTTTGGCTTGAAATGTTAATATTTATTAAATTGCTGATGAGCAAAACTAACATAGCAAAACTTTTCTTACATGGCATTTCTAAATATGCCAACTAATTAGCATGTCAAATGCAAAAAAAAAAATAATAATAAAACAATTTTAATGTATTTAAATTAAAAAAATGGCTTTTGTTTCTCTAGGTAAATTCCCCACATTCATATTCATTCTTTGCTCCTTCCTTTTATACCTTAAGTTCCCTGTCTAGTTTTTCTTACATTACTTTTTCTCTTTCTATCTTATTCAAAGCTTATGAGTTATTATTTGCACACAAGGAGGCCTTGTTGTAATTCCATTAATAGGCATGACAAAGAGGTAATAAGGGAATTTTTGAGAATATAACACTAATTGAAAAACCAATACTTTGAGTAGTAAGGATAAAAAGTTAGGAATTTTAAGCTTATCATTTGCTTGATCAATAGGAATATGTTGCATTTTGAAAAAATTATTTTTGAGCCAAGGTTAAATTATTTTCACAATTGATTTTATGACTCACTAAGTTATAAAGTTAACAAGTTGGATTTTTTAGAACTCAATATAGGCTCATTGGTTTCACCAATGCAAATTCATCAAAGTGGACTTATAACTAGCGGCATTATTACTATTAGTAGTAGTTCCAATTCTTCTAAATCATATTTTGGGTCATGAAATGCGCACGATCTAATAGCAAAAAGATCTAATTTTGTCCTAAGTAACCATTTTGATAAGTTATTTGGCTCCAATGAGATCATTGCCTTACATTCATAAAGAATGGAAGAAGTTAATTTAAATTCATTTATAAATTGAAAATGTTTATTTTATGTAGCATTTAGCAAGCACATTTAGAAATACCATATAGAAAAACTTTATTTAAGTCTTTTCCTCCCATTAGTAATTTAATAAATATCAATATTTTAGACTAAAATTAGTCTAAATTTTAAAAGGACCAAAATCAAATTTCATATTTTAGAAAAATCAAATGTGAAAAATGTCATGACCCCATTTTTGAACAATCATAACCGACATAAAGACATCAACTAAATATCTTTACAAGCTTTTCTAAACTAACTAATGTATGGTAAATTTGTTGATTTCTAAATATGCATGATGTAGAGAGACAAGATTCATTAATAAATTGTTTTCTTTCATGCAAAATCAAAAGACAATTTTTTTTATAATTGATGAAGTTCAATCTTTTAAATACATTACAAAAAAATTTAGAGATATTAACTTCTTTCAAGAATCAAAATCTAAGTAAAGCGAAAGAAATTTCTTTTCTAATTTGGAAATGGTTGAAATATCCTTAGAAAATAAAAAATTTTAGTGAAGTAATTTAAAAAATATTTATTTATCAAAAGGTCATTACTTATAGTAAATTTTAAAATAGATAGTTTTTAGAAAATTATTTCAAAAACATAATTTATCAAAAATACAAACTGGTGTTATATTTATAGAATTAGTCTAAATATTAATTTCTTGAAAATTTCTTAAGAAATCAAAAAGATGCTTTATGAGAAAACTTTTTGAAAATTAAGTAATGTTTTTATTTCTATCTTTCAAATTATGAAACCCATATAGTAGAATAGGTTTAGGTTTATAAAACTTTGAAAATTAAAATGTCCTACTCTATTTAAAATATTCTATCAATAGCATTAAGTTTAGAAATCAACTTCTTTTCCTAGATATAAATCAGAAATAGTTTAAGTCTAAAAATATATGCAGAAATCTCAAGAAAATACCTTGTAAATATTTAGAAAAATATGTGGAAAAGATATATGTTTACCTTTAAGGGAAAACTTTCTTTTTGTTTCCTTGAAAATAGATCCCCTGTTGTTATTTTGTATCAACTTCTAAATAAAACAGATGAAATATATAGTAATGTAAATTAAGCATCACCATAATTAAAAATATGCACCTCTAATATAAACAAAGTAATAGGGTTTTATTATACCTTTTTTATCAAATAGAACTATGATAATATTGCAACAAGTTAGTGTAAATATATACAATAACATGAAAACAAAGTAATAGCTAGCAACCTAGCAATTCATTAATGCCTCAAAACAAAACTCATGTCTGGCAAATAAAACTTCTATTGATATGTACCATAGCATATGCATACTTTGCTAGATGTCTATTTGTATAACGAGTGGCATTAGGTATAGTATCTGCAAAGATATATCCACAAAATAGAGTGAGTAATAAAATTACTTAGTGAAATAGTTATCACACAGCTTTTCTAGTCAATTTTAATTTAGATAACATTTATGTGCAAGATATATATTAAAAATTAATTAACTTACCAAAAAATATTTCTCATTAAATCATTATGTATACTAAATTAGTAATACATGAACACAATATAATTTAGTCATAAGTATAATACAAACATATGAACAACTATGAAAAGGCTTAGAGGCAAAAAAGTGCCTCTTTGTTATTCTAAATCAAAGGAGGAAGGTTAGTTTGTATTTTATAAGAATACTATTGTATTGTGGTCATCCTTTGTGGTCTAATAGTGTGGATGCATGTAAGGTTACTAAAAGAAAGTTTTGTTTGTTTAGGGTTTAATACACTCAAGAATTAAGCAAGGATCTAAGTGAAAGAAGCATAAACTAGTATTAGTGTATATACCTTTATTACGTGAAACTAATTTATTGTAAAAGAATTTATTTCTGCTTCTTGATGAATAATTTGATCACTATCATCCGAATGATTTAATTACAAATGTATAAACGGTTAATCATGAATGCATTAATAGGATTGTCAAAAATCATAAATATCATTCGAAAGGGAAATATCTCTATAATATCCACATGAGTAGTCAAATACTCCGATTTAATTGAATGGGATTTCTCTCTTTCTCTCAATATAATGTCAATTGCATGGACTTTCTAGTTTTGGATCACACTCTTATAATCAACGCTTAACACTCTTTCTATCTCAAAATTGATGACTATTGGGTTTTCAAATATTGGCTAAATATTTATCAAATCATATGATACATATCTTAACTAAATATTTCCCTTTTAAAGATTAATATCTTATCAATATATTTTCTTTTAAAGTTTTTTTGACTTATATTAGTTTGATATTATCATCAATCTAATTTATTTTATTTCATAGATAAAATCCTTTTTTAATCTCTAATTAAAACTACCTTAAGAAAGGAAATAACTAAACTTTGATTATTAACTAGGCCTAAATATGACTATAGTTAATCAGCCTAAATTTAGTATCCCCTAAATATAGCCTAATCATATTGTGCTAGTACTTAGTAAAGCCCAATAGTTTAAGGCTTGTTCTAATTAAAGGCTTTAGTCTAACTAAAATTTCATAATTACAGTATAACCTTAATATTTGACACACTCTTTATGTATGATCCTATAAGTCCTCATTATATTAGTAGTGATCATAAAATCTTATTTTAGTATCATAAATAATGAATGATATTTAGCAATACATTATTACCACCAAAATAGTGAGAATGTTAATGATTTGACATAAACTTTCTATGACTAATGTTCTATATAATTTAATCCTTTTTGCTTTAGATATCTAGATTGAACTTAAGGAATTGAATTTTTCACCTCTTCATAATTCAATTTGTGTTTCTTAGTTCTTGAGTAGGCTAATGAAAACAAATCATTTAATATCACATATCAATCCATTTGAGCATAGCCATGTATAGTCTCACTTAATCAAGAGAACCATGGATATCACTCCTCCTATATAAGGAGGAAAAAATCTCATCTAAATCACTCACATGCCTCCACATGATTCATAGTATACCTAATTACTATTTTTTAGGTTGATCCTATTACAAGTGAAATTAGATGTCATCGAACTACATAATTTCTCTTGTAGGGAACTACAATAACTTCAAGTTAAAGGACCACATACATTATTATCACTATAAAAATTGCTTATAACATTTACATAGTGATCCATGTAGCATTTTTATGGTAGGTTAGTTTAGTATATTTGTTCTTTAATATATACTCATGAGTTAACTTGATATCTCATATATATGATCGTGATCATCAATCAACATGCATATTAGTCTCAATGCATTATTATTATCCTAACTTACAATAATACTAAACTAGGGATTTTTTCAAATAATATAAAATACTCCAAAGATAATTATTATATTTATTTATATTACATAGATATAACATTAAGTACAATAATTGAAATACCTTTATAAATAAAATGTAATACAATGTAAATATAATCACCTTATGATTAGTTACTCTAACATACACTAACAAGTAGGTGAATGGTTCATCCTTTTAAAGTTTTATTTCCTTTGATTCTATTAATCTATATAAAAGGTAATAATGAAAGGTTTAAAGAAGTAACCATAGAAACTTACATGCCTTTTAGGTTTGATGAACATATATAAGATGGACATGCATACGATGTAACTTCATAAAAATCTTGGTTCAAATATGATGCCAGAGGAAATAAGGTATCCATTAAAAGATCATAAGAAAATTTTTGAAATGTTAACCATATATGTTTTAAGTAAAAGAGAAGAATTGAGGTAAAAAATAAAACTTGTTCATAATGGATGAAACAACAAGGAATTTGAGCAAAAATCATCACGTAGGGTTTAGCCACTTTATGAATTTGGACATTCATGAATCATTGTGAAAGTGTGGAAAAAGATGTTCATAAAAGATAATAGGTAATTACAATATAATTATTAAATTAACCAAGGAAAGCAAGAATAGTTAGGAAAAGTAGGAAAGAAGGTTAGATACTCCTTTCCATTCCTTATTAACTTTGATTCGAAAATCTTATTTATATATTGATAAGCATACAAAGTATGGTTAAATAAAGAATTAGGGTGATATTATAAAGAATAATAATGGGTTCCTTTTTAAATTTGTAATTAGTAATAAATAATAAAATGGAAAATAAAAGACGAAGGGTTTAGGTACCCTCCCCTTTTGCCCTTAAATATAGTTTAAAAGTTATCTTAATTAACTAAGAATAGTCTTAGCTAAATGTAATTCATAATTACTTTTGGAAGAAACCAAGGAATCAAATTTATAGGTAAGTTAAATTTAACTATGACTTGAATTATTATAAATGTTATGGAAATATGTGGATGGCAAGAAAGGGTATTGAAAACCTTAATTATATAAAGATATGTGACATGGTGAATTGTAGAAAAATATTTAGGATATGATGGAAAAATCTTGGGAAGGGTCATGGGTATCCTATCACAAATCTTTGAACTTATTTAAAATGTGTCCATTAATGTTATAATGAGATATCATGAAATTATGATAATTATGTTTCCACAATATACATGTATTTATGAAACATTGTATAAGTGATGAGCATGTGATTTGAGATGTGATATCATAAAATTATGATCAATATGTACATATGAGCTTTTGCAATATACATGCATATGATCCATGAGAATTCATAATGAAATTGATTAGATATGAATGCATGCATGAGCATCATGAAATGATAAGAAAGGGAAATGGCATTTAAAAACACGCACGATCTATCTTCACCCAACAACCATAGTGTCGAAAGGCCATAAGATAAGAAATAGTATCAAAAGCCATGTGATTATATTCACTAAATGGTTATAGTGTCAAAAGTACATGCAACTGGCTTCATTATACTTGCTTTATGATATGTGAAATTCAAATTTGATAGATTGTTAAGAAATAGATTATTATGATGAGCTGACATATGTTATGTTGTGATTTTCCTTATGTGAAAAGGGAGCACACATGTTATATAAATCAAAGGTGGGATGGATAAAGTTAGATTGAAGATATAAATGAATTATTGTAAAATTCAAATTTCATAGATTGTTAAGAAATGGATTATTATGATGAGCTGACATATGTTATGTTGTGATTTTCCTTATGTGAAAAGGGAGCACATGTGTTATATAAATCAAAGGTGGGATGGATAAAGTTAGATTGAAGATATAAATGGATTATTGTAAAATTCAAATTTGATAGATTGTTAAGAAATGGATTATTGCGATGAGCTAACATATGTTATGTCGTGATTTTCCTTATGTGAAAAGGGAGCACACGTGTTATATAAATCAATGGTGGGATGGATAAAGTTAGATCGAAGATATAAATGGATTATTGTGAAATTCAAATTTGATAGATTGTTAAGAAATGGATTATTGTGAAATTCAAATTTGATAGATTGTTAAGAAATGGATTATTGTGATGAGTTAACATATGTTATGTTATGATTTTCCTTATGTGAAAGGGGAGCACACGTGTTATATAAATCAATGGTGGGATAGATATAGTTAGATCAAAGATATAAAAGAAAATATGGCACCACATTGTATTACATACATTGCATACATGATCTCATGCCATATGCTTATGAATTAGCTTATGAATTAGGCATGACCATAATCATATATTATGTGCCTATTGGATATTACCACAGTTATGTTATATGTGTATAAGTTATACATTAATCTATGCATTTATATGGTAAATGTCATGCTTATGAGATATGATTTTATTCATGACTATATGTGATAAGCACATGAGGTACACAATAATGAACCTACTTTATGAGAGCTTAGCAACTTTAATATTAAATACATATTATTTCGTAAATTAAGGTAACATTGAGAGAATGAATTGAATTCTTAGCTATATAAGCTACCATAGAAAACACATTAGCAAATAAAATCCACTCACTAAGCTTATTAAGAATTACTTTTATTTTGTGTTTTAAAATTGAAGTGCATAGTCATAGTGCTAGGATGCTAATCCACAAATACCTCACAGTAATCATAATGCCACACTCATTTAGGACTGTCCATATTATCTTCCATTTTAATCTTTTTCTAAACCTTTGAGAATGCACCTTTATGTATAATGTCTATCATGAGTACATTATTGACCTTGGCATACCCTAGTTGATTTAAGATGATTATTTTGACATCTTGATGCCATAGATTATAAGGGTTATAGTATTTTGGATGGCCATATAAACTAGGCTAACTTTTGCACTATATATATGCTTAAGGTGACTTAATCACCCCTAAATGACTATACTAAACTATACATAATGTACCCTATTATTAAATAGATTTCATAATGCTTTTGTGCACAACCAAGTTTTTAACCCTTAAAATAGAGCTATACCTTTGAAACTAAAAATTCCCACTTAAGATTGTGGAAATTAAGGGTGTTACATGTCAAGGCTTGATTTTTTTTAGCTTTTTCAATTTTCTATATCATTGAATTTGATCTTTTGAATTCTCTCATAATACCCTTTCATGCTTTAAAAGACAACAATAACTCAAAAAAGTAATTAAAATATACTAATTAAATTGTAAACAATCTTTAAGGATGATTAGCTTTAAGTTTCATTCAAGAACTTCTTGTAATATATTCAAGGTTGATATAGAACATGTAGCAAATAACTTTAAAGAGACAAAGTAAATGTATATGAAATCATTTTGAAACCAACAAGGATTTTCAAAATTATTTATTACCAAAAACATGATATTATAAAAACTTATAAAAACATCTTCAAGGAACAAGTATATAAAAGCAAAAAGATTTGTTCAACCATCAAGAATACCAATATGCACTAATAACAAGAAATGAGCTCCTTTTAAAGATTCATAAATTTTGATCATTGAAAAGCATAAAGATATTTATTATCTTTCTAAATTCAAATATAAGTATATAAAAGTTCAAGATACATTAGTGAGATACTTGTCTTGATGTAAGAAATAACATTCATTTATAAAAAAAATATCAACCTAAAGATAAAGCCAAATATACAATGATATGTTTTATCCTTAACTATCCAAACTCAAGAAAGATATAAAATATATTTAGCATAAAGAGATGATATAGTATACTAATCATTTGAACTTTCATTACCTTTTGTGGAAGTTACCTTATTTTGTAAGTTAATTTAAACTCATGTTATCTTTTCATATATTGCTCAAGGTAATATCACTTTTCTTTCCTACATAACACCTTCAAACAACTCCCTTGGTACTCAACAAAACTTGGGTCTAAGAGGGTTGGATAAAATATCATAACGCCCAATAAAAATCTAGTAGTTAAAGATCGACAAAATTAAATCAAATAGTGTCTATTAATGGATAATAAGTAACAATTTTCATTAATACTAATATAAATATTTATTAGTTTTAGAAGAAGAAAAATCAATCAGGAGTTGTTCATGAAAAATATGAGAAAATTAAGAGTATTCAAAATCTAAGGTTGATAAGATTTGAGAGTAAATTAATGTTTTTACTCAATAGTACCATAAAAAAAATCCAAGATAGATAAATTGTAGTTTTAGGCATTCACTAACATGAGTACACAATTTTGATAGGGCAAAAGGAGGATTTTGGTATAATTTAAGGACGTTAGGGTAATATGACTTAACTTTGAAACACTAAAGCAATTTTTAATTAGTTTAGGATTTATTAGAAATTAAAGACTTGATGGAGGATTTAATAGCAAAACTTGGAGGAAAAGAAAGTACAAAGGAATATTCCCTAAGTTAATGCAAGGAATGATGCTATCTTAATGATGCAAGCATGGTGATGTCATTACTTTAAGGCTACTCTAAAATTTTTCCTATAAATAGCTAAGTGTAGTTCAACTTTTCCCACACCAAAGATATGCACAGCTAGAGAGAGAATATAGAAAGATAAAATACTACTTTGAGTTTTCTTACCAAATTCTAGCGAGTTTCAATTAGTACTTTGAGTATTGGTGGGAGTTAAACACTTTTTAGGTCTCTTGGTAAAGATAAAAGTCCATAAATCTTCACAAATTGATCTTTTTTTTTTTCATAATTCCTTCTTTGAATTCTTTACTAATTCTATATTGTTTTGGATGCTATGATGTGGATATTAGGCAAACAAATCAAGCATCTTTATGCATTCTTGAATGAGAAAAGATCCACTCCTTTTCTTTTTAGTTTTCCTTCTTGATGATGTTTATATATAAAATACAATTGTTTTTGTGGCCAATGGTGTGCTAAAGCCATAATTATTCATGATGAATTATCTATTATTCTTATTATATGGTTAATAATGTGTTGAAGCTATCACTATCATGGTGGATTAGTTTAAAAGTTTTCTTGAAAAGTTTTGTAATGAAAAATTATCAATATTGATTTTAAAAATGATTTTTTTAAAAAAATAGCAAAGTTTTGAAAATATGGAAATGGAAGAAAACAAATAATAAGAGAGCAAGAAGTACCTCTCGGATTTCACACCTAAAGATTGGTAAAATTCTATTTTTCATACTCAAAAGATGTTGCACTACATTCAACTCTAAATTAAAGGTTATAAAATGCGTGAATATTAATTTTTGAATATAAGATTGGTTTTATGACTTGATAGCTCTTGACTTTTCTTGGATTCCAAGGGAAAAAATTCTTGTTTTTTGTGTTAAATTTAAGTAAACATTAACACTCTAGTATAAAATTTTTTATAATGTTTAAATCAAAACATCTAAACAAATATCACTTTGAAAGCTACAAGTAGAGGCTATGAGTTCTTAATGGTTTTATGCTGAAAAATTATGTTTTTATAGGAGAAACTTGCTACACTATATTCTAAATTATTCTACCAATGTTTATAAACAATTATATGAATGTTATGTAGCAAGAATATATTTAAAAACATGTTTTAAAACTTTTGAAAAAATGCTAAAAAAAACTATTTTTAAAAACTATGTATGAAAGTAGTAGAGATTTACTCCGAATTGCTTTGAATGGTAATTATTTTAGCTAATCTTTGCAAATTGTTTTATGAATAAATATGATTCAAAAATATTATTTTATATTTTAATATTAATTATAATTTTTTTTACAAAATTCTATTAAATTTTAATATTTTTAAAGGAAATCCAAAGTTAAGGGTGCCAATTTTGAGTAATTTTGATAATTGCTAAAAGTAGTAAGTAGTGTAATATGTTTTGGGCATAAAAATGGTTTGAAATTTATTTTAAGCACTTATTTTTAATTCTAGAAATTTTCAAAAAATTTAAAGAAAAGATGCTATCTTAATTGGTATTCTCAATTTTGAGATGTTTACTACAACCTAGATAAGGCTAGTACTTATTTTCCTAACCAATTGGTACTAGTGTAGAAGAGTTTTAGGTAGTTTTTGTATTACTAAGAGACCATGATATTAATCTTAATTTAGTGAGAAAAAATAGTTTTCCTATTTGTTAGAATGTTATAAAAGTAGTAGAATTGAATTTGCCTAAATTTGGTAGTTATGAAACTTGTAAAATCCAAGTTGCAAATACCTATTTTTTTATCAAAATTGAAAGGCATATTTAGTGTAATATTTTGACTGATTGATGACACATTACTATATATAGTAATTGGATTGAAAGTATTTTGTAAAAAAATGGACATTGCTCCATATGTTATATAGTGAATCATGAACCTATTGTATGAATAGTGCATGAATTGTGGCATGAACTATTCTGTGAATTGTATATGCATTAATAAGGTTATATGCTAGAGTATTCATGAATGATAGTAAATTCTTGTATTGATATATGTCTTAGTAAACTAGCATTTGGAAATGAAAGCTTAAATGCTTTGTATGCTCACTAGCAAAGTGATAAGGTAATTGCATATTCTTTTTGCTAGATTATATTATATATTATGATACATTTTGGTTGTGGCTTTGGATGGTATTTTAACCTTACCCTATTTATGTGAAATGGACTAGTGAGAGCCTAATGTAAAATTAACTTTATGTCGTATAAGAAATTGTGGCTATATGTTAAATATGAGCTCTTATGTCATATCTAACATTATTAGTTTGAATGTCATTAGCTTGAATCCCATATGTGATGTTGTAATGTGATTATGAGACCTTATGAAGAGTTATAAAAATTGGCTCGACACCTTGTATTCTAAGTTATATGGAATGACATGGGGTAAAGGGAAGCATAAGATTGGAATGCATGTGGTTATGGTTAGTTCAGAGTAACAAGGAGGAATCTTTTATGCTTCCATACAATTTAATATTGTTAAACTATGTGACTAAATTACATATTTCCATTTAATAGGATCTTTTGATTTTTATTTTTTGAATTTTTCCATCAAAGTCATATATGATTATGTTTATTTCATGATTTGAATTTTTAAAATTTTATTGTACTCATTTCGTGGTTTAAAATTTTAAGTAAATCCATTGCTTAGTTTTCAAAAAATTTTCTTCAAAAATATCTTTCTAGTTTCTTAAGGAGTTTTAGAGAAAATATTATTCAAACAAATTTCATAAGTCTATGTTTTAAGGTCCTTTGTAATCTTATTTGATAATTTATCCTTTATAAAATAGTCTCTAAAAAAATTTGCTAAAGTAATAACTTTTTGATATTTTTTAAATCACTTCAATGGTATTTTCTGCCTTTCAAAAGTTATTATGTTTCAACTATTTCCTAACTAGAAAAGAGAAGTCCCACTAATTGACTTGGATTTTGACACTAAAGGAAATTACCATATATTTGATTCCTAATCTTTCCTTCAAAATGGAAACAAAAGGATCTAACTAATGGTTTTGCTAACTATTTGCCAAAAAAAAATGTATTTAAAAGCTTGTACTTCATTAATTATGCACGTCTAATTTCTAAGTTAGTAGAAAAAAAATACTTTTAGTATAATTTTCAACTCTTTCTACATCATATATATTTTCCAAAAACAATCAAATTCAAAAGTTGGATTGGTTTATAAAAGCTTGTAAAGATATCTAGTTGATATCTTTATGCTAGTCTCAGTGGTTTAAAAATTAGGTCATGCTAAATATCATTCTAATTTGCTTATAAAAGATTTATCAATTCTAGATATTAAACACAAATATCTTATTCTTATAAATCATTTTTATAGAACATTTACATATTTTCCAAATATGTGCAAAAGATAATAAGGTCTAAGGGAACAAATGCTAAGCCTTGCAAACCCTTATATTAAATATGTCACCATAGAGCTAAAGGTATTTGAAGATAAAGTAAATCATGCATTAAAGACGTTAACTCATAGATATGCATGATTTTGATAAAGATGAACCACAACCTTCAAGCAATGCTCATGATTATTGCTTTGAAATAAACAACCTTTTTTTCAATGAATATTAAGTAAAGTAACATATAAGGTTTAAGCATTTGATATATTATCCTTTACAAATAAAGGATAACTCTTCTTGACCCATTGCTTCACTCTTAGATGTTTAAGCTTTGACATGTTAAGAATGTAAGTTTAGGAAGCTTTAGTTATATCAATCCTTCTTTTTGTAGCCATTTATTTTGGAAAAGCTCTTAATGAAGATTCCTTCCTTTCTTGACCAAATTGCCAACCTTTGTAAAATTTTTTTTGTATAATTAAATCATTAGGAGGACAGTTTGGTGCCTAATTCAATTAGTTCCTTGAATGTTAGTACTTAAGCATTTAAACACCTTAAGGACTCACATTTCCTTCTTTCTCACACAAGATTTTTTTAACAAGAGTGAGAAATATGGCCTTCATGAGCACAATAATTGAAAATGGTAGAGTTATAACTATTTTGAATTTTCTTGAAAAACACATTTAGAAAATTTTAGCTTTTTATAAAAATTGCATTTTAATTTAAACATAGCAAAGGGTTTTCTTGACTTTTTAAAGAAAACATTTAAATTTTTATTCAAATACTTGAATAGCATACAAGTTAACTATTCTACTTCTCTATGATATCCCAATAGAGAAATAAAATTTAAGAATAAATTTTGGATATAAAATTACCCTAACAGAAACCTAATAATAATATCAAGTAAAATTCAATTAAATCATAAAGATTGATTTAGCACATATCTATCTAGAATTTTTGTAAAACTTATGTTGGATATTCATATAGGCTAAAATTTCATAAAAAACCTATAATTAAGTTTGGAAAAATTTATGAAAGTTCAATAAGAAATTAAGGGCTCAGATAGTCGAAAAATAGCCTAGATAATACAAAAACCTAGAGATTGAGCTCAAATTTGAAATAAATTATCTTGATTCATTTGTACTAACTTGGTTTAACTTTTTAGGGCCTAAATATGACTTTTGAACTGGAAATTTCAGATCCAAAAGCAAGGCCTAAATTTTGTAGAAGCAACCTTGGTAATTTGGTAAAAAAATGTAAAATTAAGGGCATTTGTTTGCAAGCTTTTCTAAGTAATTTATTTGGATAACTTTTATTAGATTTGGACAATTATCTTCTAATTTAAGGTCCATTTACCATGCCCATGTGCTGCTTATCATTAAAGGAATTTTACAAAAATTTTAAATTAGAAAATTTATGTTGGAAGCTTTAGTAAATTAAGGTTTTATATAAGGTCTTTGGGTCAAAATTTGGACATTTTCTACCCAATTTTTGCAACAAAACCATGACACACTCTAGCTTCTTCACAAGCATTTTCAATTCACAATATATCTCAAGGGGTTTTCTAACTAGTTTTTTCAATTCTAGCAAGGTAACTTAGGGTTTTCTTCATTTTTTTTAAGTTTTCATGGTTATTTCCTCTTTTAAATTTATAAAATTTGATTTATTTTAATATAGTTGTTATTGAGCTGCTCTAAAATACATCTAAAAGGTTAGAGACTTAAAATGTTGAAGTGAGTGGCAATTACTCCTTATTGTATTGAATTTTCCATGAAAGTTGAAAAAAATTGATGATTTTGGCTATGTTGCAAGAGAAATTGAGATGTGGTGCTATATTGTTTGATTTTAATGTTGTATAAATGTTGAAATTAAGATATTATATTTTTGTTATGATGTTGAAGTGAGTAAGAGATGATTTATTAGGTTTTTCTTTAAAAAATTGCCATAGAAAAGTGTAAGAAGAAAATTCTGTTAAGGAGGTTTAATGATGTGTTTCTATTTTCTCTTTAGAGTTATGGTTAGAAATTATTAAAATTTCAATTTTTGGTGTTTTAATGTTACAATGATGTTATGATATGTGAGGGAAATTTTAGAAAATTTTAGAGTTATGAAAAGTGTAATGGAATTGCCTTTGGTTAAAATGGCTTGAAATAGAACTCTAGGTTCTATATGCTACTATTTGGTGCTATTTGAACCCCAATTTGATTAAAAAAAATTAAATTAATTGATTCTATAGCACTATTAGGATGATGGTAACCTTATATAGAAATATGGTGACAATTAGAGTTGATTTGGATGTTAAAAAAGATCCTTCTTCAAATCTATCTAGTTTTGGTAATTCTACGATAATGGTTCTATATGAATAGAACCATCACGAAATTTTTGACAAATAATTGATGTTTTTCATTACTTAACTTGTTAAGTATATTGTATCAAAGTTTGGTAATGATTGGATGTGGTTTGGATGCTCAAAAGGGGCTTGGAATACAAGTGCCCTTATTTTATCCTGTTTTGAATTTTCCCATTTAGGTTTTGCATGAATAGTATCCATGGGAACAAATAATACAATTAAATTCATGTTTAATTTATACTATTATATTAGGAATGTTAGAACAAATTTTAATAAAATTTTGAATTGATTTGGGAGCATTGAAGGGCTTCAAATCATGATATATATATATATGTAATCGGCAATGTGTTTACTTGAAATTCTTTTAAGAAATTTTGAAAGGAATTTGAACGTATACAAATGTTGATAATGTTGAAACCAAGTTGATAACTATTTATATGGGTTATATGTTTCTAATAGTGTGTATAAAAAAGTTGTATGTGGCCAACCTTGAATATAATAATACATGATCAAGGGAGTTGAATATGGTAGAATTGAAAGCTTTGTAGAAAGTTATTTAAAAAAAATTTAAATATCATTATTGGTTTCATTAGAAAAATTTGGTAGTCTTTGAAATATTGTCAAGAGATGATAAAATATGAATTTATATAAGAATAGCTAGATTTATGGCATAGTTGATATTTTGACCATACCTAATGAATTTGAAATGAGTAATTGATGTTACTGTTGTCATCTTATCATTATTCTGTACATGAATTATGAGAGAGAGATTTACATTTTTTGCAGAGAAAGAGAAAAGTAGTAAGGGTTGGAAAGTTAAGGTTAGAGGTTTAATGCCTAAGGTGAAAAGGGATAATGTTGGACTAAAGATATAAAGAGAAAGTTATATATCAACTGTTACCATTCTTTAGAACAATCTATGTAAGCATTATATAGAAAAATTATAATAAATACAATAGAGTTAAATTAAATCAATATTTCTTTTACATCGATATTTTACATTGCTTATTGTTATGTCTTTGACTTATTATAATAAGAACTCCCTAGGAAAGGAAAGGTATAACTCATTGAATATATTAATGCTCATATTCTATGTTGTTAATATTTTGTTTACAGATTTTAACCGTAGTTCACCTAGGGATAACTAATATCTACACAAGAACCCTTTTGTGTCATGGGGTACCTTCCTAGTCATATTTTAGTATATATTTCATATAACTATGTTGGGTCCTCACATTAACTATTTTATAGATCCCAAAAGATTAAATTTTGAGTCAAATCCTTTTGTAATAAATCTTGTATTGCCCAATCATCCACAGGAGGAGATAATGAGTAGCTTTAATTCAGTAAATATGTCCATGCCTTCATCTTCCTCATCCATAGAAATGGATCCTGAGGAAAACCCATATTGGTAATAGGATGGATTAAGCTAGAGGTCTTCCTACTTTTATTTTAGTATTTGTATATTAACTTTAGTATCTCTATGAAATTTTGGAACTTTGGTATAAATCTTTTCATTTATGTAAATTATATTTTAATTTTCAAGTGCACGTGTAGCAAAAATTTATTTTCCATAAATGACTATTATTATCAAAAGTAAAGTTTAGCAGTAAAAAGTTAAAAGTATTTTAAAAGCTTATAAAGATGTTTTGCTAGTAGATTGATATTGGTCAGATATCTTTATGTTGGTCATGATACCCAAAATTGGGTCATGACATTCTCTTTTAGATTAGTCATTTTCAACTTGAATGTCACAAGAAGATGAACAATCAAGTTCAATAGAAATTCTATTACCATACAAGCCATCATAACAAGAATTAGTATTAAGATCATAATCATATAACTCAAAATCCTTTTGAATCATAGAGCATGATTTTTCCACTTGAAGCATAATTGGATCTTTCTTGGGATAATCCATCTCTTCATCTTAAATATCATCATTAAGTAAAGTTGAACATAGTTAACATTCTTGAAAATCACTTGAAGATTTTCCTTAACAATATCTTCCTCCTTTTATTTTTCTTTTTTATTGCTTAACATAAACACTTTTATTGATGGAAATATTATTAGCAAGATAAAATTTCCTTGACATGAAAGCATTTAGAAATTTTAGCCTAAGCATCATCATTCAAGTTACTATGCAAAATCTTCATAACTTTATTGTTCATAGCAAACTCTCTTTTATGCTCATCATCTTATTCACTTTTTAGCTATAAAGTAAATCCATCCTCAATAATATCTGATGAAAACAAATCAAAGGCTTGAAAGTAACACTCCAATTTTCCTTTCTAGACCTTAAAATAAGAACCATAAAAGAAAAGAGGTTTAGAAATATCAATATATTCAAATATAAGAACATTTAAAGTATCAAAATTTTCTTTCAAAAAGGTTCCTTCAATAGTTGGCATAGATCCTCTTAAGGTGGTTAAGTCCTTTAAACAAGAGCTAATAACTATGATACTAATTGTAAGCTAAGGTAAACTACACTTAAGAAGGGGATGAATTGAGTGTTTGAAAACTTTTACAATTTTTAAAATTCTCTTTGGAAAACTTTTGATTTTAGAAAGTTATAAGGATAATTTCAATTCAAACAAACTAAGAAAGCATTATGAAGATTTTTTCACACAAGATATGACAATTAAAATAATTAGTGCTAATCAATTCATTCAATTATGCATAAATAAATCATCAACAAGCACATGTATAGATTTATATCTTTTTTAAGTATTCAATCACCCAAGCAACATGATAAACATTGTAACACAATATATCTAACAAATTTCATACATAAAAATAAAATATATCAAATTTAAAAAGAGTAAGGGTAAGGAGATCAAACACAGTGATTTATAACGGTTCCTTCTTGAAAAACCTTTCCAAAGTGTACATCCATTCTCCAAGCTTCATAAGCCTGAGCTATTTCTCCACTATCCCTTTAAGTTTCAATTACCACCTTAAGAAGCTTTGTAAAGCTCTTACTATTCTATAAATGAATTCTCTTTTTATCAAAATACATCACCCTTTATAATTGGATAAAGATATAAGATGAAAAACAATTCAAAGAAATTCTCTCAAATAGTGGATAGAATAAATGAAGGGCTTGAAATAGAATTTTTTCAAAATGAACTCAAATCATGATTTTGATAAAAGAATGACTAAATGATGTTAAACAATGAAGTTCACACTCTACATGTACTGTATTTGATGTTTCTTAACTCATATAAGAAGCATAAAGTGATTTATAGTTGTTTGGAACACTTAAAAATGAAAGCTAGCCATTTTTTGTCATTACTCTACATAATTTTTAAACTAAAGCCCATCCAAAATCTAATAGATAATTATTAGCCTTCTAGCAATCAACTATTGACTTTGTTCTACCAATATGCAATGATCTCTAGGCTAGCAATTAACTATTACTTTAATAGTTAGCTATTATGCTAATAAAGTCTAACATTAACTTTAAAATGTTATAACTCTTTTATTTTAAGTTCACTTTGAGAATCATACTATTGTTGAATAGTTATTTACGTCTAATTTCAAATGGATTTAATTTCATGCTAATATATTATGCAATTTTTGATATATGATCAAAATAATAAGCAAAGTTCAAAAAAGAGTAAAATGTAGAAAACTAATTTTTAAACTTAACTAGAAATTTTTTTATCTCTATCCTATCATGATCATTTTAAGTAAATGACCGATCTATGGAAATTCTTATTAATACCACTACTTCACTGAAACTCCTTTTCACTACCCTTTTCAAAATATTAGCAATCATTCCTTGCCATACTTATTAAGCCCCTATCTAGAGTGCCTACTTCGTATTCCTCTCAAACCATAATTTGGGGCTCCATTTTTGTATTTATACCTCCACTTTAAAACCTTGGCAAAGTTGTAACTTACAAAATTTTGAAAACTTTGTATTGTAACATTATTTTATATTAATGTATGAAAATGTCATATAATTTTTTTGAATAAGTTGAAAAACTATAAAAATTTCATAAAAATTATAATTTTTCATAAAAATTTTATAAAAATAAAGAACATGTATGGAAACCCTTCACATGTTTTCTCATTTCATGTACTTAGGAGAAAATTTCAATGCATACATAATTATTGAATTTTATACTATCCTTTCATATAACAAAATTATTAATTTTTGACATTTTTATGTGGTGATTTTAGTTGATCAAGTCATACTTTTTTATTTATTTATTACATATAAAATGCCTACAAATTTATAATATTTTTTGACAAAATTAAAGAAAAGAAAAATTATAAGTTTTCCTAAATTTTAAAATCATGGGCATATATATAAATAAGAAAAATTACATTTTAACTATTTTTTATTTTATCAATTTTCACTTAATCCACTTATATTTTTAAGTGTTGAAATTTTCTTATCTATTCTTTTAATCATTAATACTTTACTGACCTAAACTTTCTTCCATCCAAATTTTAATAAAAAATTCTATTACAAGTGAGTTAAATAAAATTAAGTGAAAATGCATATGAGTAAATATAATTTTTTTAATTTATGTATATTGATGTTTAAAATTCTCAAACTAAAAAAATATTGGTCTTTCCTCCTAGATAAATATATACATTAAATCTTTTGAAAAACACACAAATGACCTTTTATAATTGTATAAAGATATTAGTAAAAAATAGCTCATAATATCCATCATATTTTATAGTTCATATGAAAAAAGTTTCATAATTACATCATAAACCATAATTATGAGATACAATAAAACGAATGACTAAAGTTTAAGATTGAAAATACCAAAAACTCATATCCCATTTATTATTGAAATGTCTTATAGGCTATCTAGTAAGAACATAACTGTGGGTTATCTTTCTAAAAACATTTTGATCAAACAAAGATTTTAAAAACTTTTTTGTGCTCTATATTATGAAAAACATTATTTTATAAGAAAGTCTAAGGCTTAAAGGAAAAGCTATACAAATGAAGTCCTCAAACTTTGTTGATGCATTTAAACTCCTAAAACTTCAATCTATCAATTCTTCAATACTTGGATCATCTCTTGTTTCATAAATTTCTTCCATTAATCCTTTTTGAACTGAGCATGATAAGATTTTTCATTGATTTATCCAATGTTTACTGTTCTTCTTTTCAAATTATCCTTTATTATATATATATATATATATATAACTTTGCAAACTATTTAGTTAGTCCAATCTAATGTCACTAGATAATGATATGCATAATTCATATATCGAAAATAAAATAAGTTAACATAAGAACATGTATAATTATCATATCATATAATTTATCAATCAAAGCAAGAGATGCTTACATTACCTTAAAACAAGCAAGAGATGTTTATTAATGTTTGTATTAAATATATCACTTTAACATAAAGTGCACAAGGCTATTATAATACTCATTTATCATCATCAAAACTCATCATATTGAACCTTAAAACTAATATTTTTCAATTAAAGGTTGATAAGCATTTAAATCATTGACCAATCTATTTGGTTAGAGAAAATTTAATAGGCAACATGTGGTGGGTGATAATAGTGGGAGGTAGTGAGTAGTGGTGGTAGAGGTGACAACAATAAGAGAAAAAAAGATTATGACATTTGGTGGTAGTTATAAATAATAAATAATGGTGTACATGGTGAGAAATATGACAAATTTAGTAGGAATGGTGAGTTAATATACAAATATTGATGCTTAATTATGTTGGAAATAAACCAAGTTAAGCCAAATTGCAACGAAAATAGGTTACACTTGATTTAAAACTTTTTTTTACCTTGAATTGACTTGTTAATAAAATTTACAATCTAATTTGATGACTTACTTAGACCTAAATGCTAAAATCTAAATAATTTATATATGAACAGTTAATCTAACACGTAAAGGACCATAAACAAACTTCTCAAAAGAAAAAAAATCAAATCTTATCTTTAATCTTTAACCCTAACAAACTTATCTTTTCCATTTTTTTTTCAATTGAGTAACAAGAGCACTAGTTAGAATCAATAATTCAAACCACCTTATGTAGGTATTGAGTAATATGGATAACTTTCCTTTTGCATACCTACACAAAAAACTTGCACATTAATCAATTGGGATGTAATCTCACATAAGAATCATAAGCAAACATAAAAATTTATTTTTTTAGTTAAAAAATAACAACACTAATTAAAGCTAAGAGTTCAAAACACTTAAACATAATGTCTTTTTTTAACTCAATCTCTTCTATTTTACTTTGCCAAACCCCTCTCAAGATAAAAATTCTAATTTCACTATGGATTTAAGAATCTATATTTTAATATATAAAAATAACTAAACAATAAATAAAGAAGTAATTGTAAATAAAATACTATTTTTGGTGTAACTTGTTAAGTAAAATGTTAGATAATTGAGCAAAAGAGAGTGGTAAATTTGCAAATTCTCAATTAGGTGCCACAAAAAAACCTTCAATATGACTCACTAAAACAATGAAATTATACTTACTTAAAAAAAAGCACTCAAATACTAATTACAATTGGTAATTATTTTTAATGTACAAGATCTATTTAAGTGGTAAGTAAAGAATGTACTTTATATCACTCAAATGCTTAATACATTATATACTTAATATGCTCACTAACGAAGAAACACTTGAACGCTAATAAACAAATAGCTTTAAGATGCCTTGCTTCTTAACTTGTATCTATTTGGTGGCTTATTTCACATTTTTTCTAGGATGCGTAAGGCTCTTCATAGCCATTTAAGTAGGCTTTTGCATTAAATGATCCATTTCAACTTGCTACCAATATGGCTCTATGGAGAACATATATTACCATATCAATATGATAGTAAGCAAATGTTATTTTTTAACAAAATACAATCATGAAATGTGAATACAATAAATGGAGAGAGATTTTATGATGACTTTTGACACTCTTTTTCATCACTAAATTTCTCTCAAGATATCATGCCAAGAAGCTCCAAAATTTTGTCAAAATTCCTTGCATTAAGTTTTCATGAATATGTTAACTATATGATTTTTTGTACCCATATTATGCATCCCTATTTGTCAAGTATTTTCTCTTGTACAAAATGATAATGTACTTTTTCATGCTTTGTTTTTTGAATGGAAAACAATGTTTTTAGCAAATGGAATTATCAATTAATTATCATAATTTAACTAAATTAAATAATCAACGAGTTAATGAAAATCTTGTAACAATTGTGCTAACTATACACTCTTTTGAGTTGCCATTATTGCTACTTAATATTCGACTCAATGATGGATAATGACATAGTTGGTTACTTCTTACAATACCATAAAATTGCTTTAAATGTAAGGCTAAATACATAATTAGTAGTAAATATTCTCGTATTATGATCACTAATATGGTCAATATCGCAATAACTAACTAATTGCATTTTTTAATAGGATTCCATAGTCTATTTTTCCTTTCACATATCTTACATCAAACTATTTTCGAATGGGGTTTTTTTGGATTCTGCATAATTTAGCTTATTATTCTAACTACATAAGCAATATTAGAACATGCTAATGTTAGGAAGATTAGGCTACTAACTAGCTAATAGTTCATGGTTAGATTGTCCAAATTGTTTCCTTCTTCTACACATGGCTTAACATTGAGCTCCATTAGAGTTGAAATAGACTTGCAATCTAATAACTTAAGTTTCTCCAATAAATCTTTAACATACTTTTATTGACATAAAAATAACCAATTTTTAATTCTATTAATTTAAACCCTAAAAAGTGATTAAATTTTTTGAATTCTTTTATTTGAAAATAAACTATAAGATTTTATTTTGTTTAATGAATTTATTCATTGTCATCTCCTTTGATGGTTAGATTATTTACATATATAAATATAGTAATCAATTTTCCATCTCATTTTTTCATGAACAAATTAGAATCTATTGTTATGAGAGAAAAGTTACTTTGAACCAAAAATTTAGTAATCTTTTCATACCATGCCCTTGGTGCTTATTTCAACCCAAAAGGTATTTTTCACATTTTACACAAATTATCAGCATAGCTTTAGAACTCTTGTGGTTGCTCTAAGAAAATTTCTCGATCTAACTTACTATGAAAGAAAGCATTCTTAACATCTAGATGCTATAAATTCCATGATTAGTGCAAACAAAATATGCATATTCTAATTTATATTATCGTGAAAATCCATATGTAATTAGTCAAGCCTTATATTTCTCCACTGTCCTATTAGGACATTGCTTTACTTTATATACCAATTTTTATGAAACAACTTGTACTTCTTTTAGCTTTGGTACTAAATCTCAAGTTTCATTATTTTTAAAAACTTCAATCTTATCCTCTATTCAACTTTTTTAGTAATTTCTTCAAAGGTTAATGGTTGAATGATGTTTTCTTTTTCAATTGATGGCATATTAGCATACTTAGGATTCGCTTTTCTCTACCTTGTTGATTTTTTGAGTTATGACAAAAAATTACCTTAACTAGTTATTGGCAAACACCACCATTAACTTTTTTCTTTTTCAAGTGTTAACTAATTTGAAGGTGTGGGGTTGTCAAAATATTTTTTAATTTAATCTTACTTCCTTCACTTTTTATGAAATATATCTTTTATTTCCCTTGAATTAGGTAATATCACACATTATGGACACTACTAAGATGATACTTCATCAAACACTACATTTCTTAACACATGACATTTACCTATTATTGGATCAAAACATCTCGACACCTTTCTCTTATCTTTGTATCCAACAGAGATACACTTTAATGCCTTTATATCAAACTTTTTCCTTTAATGATCGGGAGCAAATGCATAGCACACACATCTAAATAATTTGAAATGACTTACCAGAAGTTTCATGTTGCATAGATTTAAAATGGTAAGATAAAGTAAAACCTTACTTGCAATTACCTATTGATGATATAAGCTACTATTTTTATGTGTTTTTTCCTAATATAATCCTAGTACATTGTTTACATGTAACATGTTAAGACAAATTTTTGTCAGGTGACTATTCTTTCTTTCAACAACTCTATTTTGCTATAAAGTATAAAGACATGTTAATTGTCACCTTATCTTAGACTCCTTAAAATAGCCTATGAATTCTCTTGACGTATATTCACCACCATTACCTATGTAAAAATGCTTTATCTTTCTTTTAACTCTAGCTTTTATTATTTCTTTGAACTACTTGAACTTATTCAAGGCTTTATATTTTTCTTTCAAGAAAGATACTAAGACATATCTTGAGAAATCATTAATGAATGTAATCATGTACCTCATGTCGCCTATTGAAGGTTACTTCATAAACCTAAAAAATTCTAAGTGTACTAAAATCAATGACTCTTTTACTTTATAGCTTAACTCCATATATGGTAATTGAAATATCTTACCATAAAGACTTCTAACACAAACTACATTATCTCAAACTTTTAGTTTAGGAAGTCACTTTAACTTAAAGTTTATCAATATCACTTGGAGCTTGTGATAATTGACATGTTCTAAGCATGCATGCTAAAGATCAACTATTTCATCCTTTCAATTTTTATTTATATATTTTGTTTCTACAAACATTAATAAATAAACTTTAGTCATTATATAGTTGTGATTTATGTCCTTAACACTTCATATCTTTGTATAAGTCTTAAGGCCCAAAAAGAATAAATAACCTTCATCTGCTAGTTGTGTTGCTAATAATAGATTTTCTTTCATGCTAGGTACATGATATATATTCTCAAGTTGTACTTCTTGAGAATTACAATAGGGTATTATTGTAGTTTTACTAATATGACTAATTAAAAGTTTAGATTTATTAGCAGTTACCATTATTCATATGCCTTTATACTATGAAACATCCACATCCTTTAGCTTATCTTTATCATAAGTCATGTAGTTTGAACTCCTAAAGTCAACAATCCAATTTTTGTCATAGCTTATCTCTTTCATAAAAGACATTGCTAATGCTAATTCTTTTACATAAGAATTAGCTTTTTTGTAATACCCTAATAAAGTAATAAAAATTAAGATAGAAATTAGAATAGAAATCATCCTAATAAAAACTCGATAGCATAGTTAGGTAAAGTTTGAGTAAACCGTACAAATAGTTAAAAGGTTTACCTGGCTAGAATTTTTTTAAATGCATGTTAGATATTAGTATGGGTTAGAATACAATTAAAAGCCTAACATTAAGCTTAAGAAAATTATACAAAAGTCTAATAAGAAATTAAGGGCCTGGGTAGTCTAAAATTTGCTTAAGTAACTAAAAAATCTAAAGATTAGACACGAAATTAAAATAAATCATTTTAGTTCATTAAGGCTAGCTCAAGCCAACATTTTTTTAGCCCAAATATGATTTTTAAGAATAGAAAATTCAAGCCTAAAATAAAGCCCAATCTTGTAAAGAAAACTTAAGGCATTTTAGTGAAAAAGTGAAAAATTAAAGGCATTTGTTTGTAAGCTTTTCTAGGTAATTTATTTAACTAAATTTTAATAGAATTTTGAGAAAAAAATATTTTGATTTATAGCTAGCAAAATCATGCCCCATGAACTGAAAATTATTAGTCAAATTTTCACAAAAATAAAAAATATGAAGTTCATGTGAGAAGCTTTAGAAATTAGGGTTTATATAAAGCCTTTTAGGCCAATTCCTTTATACATTTTGCTGGACATTTCTTAGGTTATTCCTATCCAAAAGTCATGAGCTTCCAATGGAGTTTCTTAGAGTTTTCCATTTTCTAGCTTTTCCTAAAGATCTTATCAAATTTAAGTAGGGCAACCTAGGTTTTTTCTTATCTCCTTCAAGTTTTTATGGTCATCTCCTCTCTAAAATTTCTAAATTTGATTTATTTTAGTAAAGCTATTCTTTCACTATTTCGAAAGGTATTTGAAAGGTTAAAGAATCAAGGATTTGAGGTGAGTGGCAATTACTCTTTCTATTAAATTTTTCATGAAAGATGAAAAAATTTGATGACAATTTCATTAGAATGTATGTTGACTTGTGAAGTTGAAGGATTTGATTTTAATATTATATAAATATTAATATAAGAATATGATATTGCTATTATAGTGTTAATATTAATAAAAGATGAATTATTAAGTTTTTCTTCAAGAAATTACCATAGGGAAACTGTAGAAACGAAATTTGTTAAAAAGGTTTAATAGTAAGTTTCTATTTGCTTTTTGGAATTACATTTAGAAATTGTTTAAATTTTAAATTTTAGTGTTTTAATGTCACAAATAATTTTAGAATAAGTGTGCAAAAATTTAGGAATTTTTAGAAATTATAGATATGTGAAAAGTGAAATTTTATACATGTGTTTTAAACAAATCTTGGATTCTATTTGGCACTATTTGTGCACAAATTTGATTGAGAAAATTTGAGGTAATTGATGTTCTTTGGTTATTAGTATGTTGGTAAGCTTGTATAAAAATTTAGTAATAATTAAAGCTAATTTAAATGCCACAAAGGGTCCTTTATTACAATATCTTCCAATCTATCCAATTTTAGCAATTTTATATTTTTTGTCCTATATAAATGGTGCCACCACAAAAATTTTGTAAAATAATTGAGGTTTTCCAATAGTCAACATGTAAGGGACATTGTACAAAAATTTGATGATGATTGGAATTTATTTGAATGTTGAAAAAGGATTTTTATTTTAACTTCCCCTCATGTTATCATGTTTTGAATTTCCCATTTAGGTTCTATGTAAATAGTACTTGTGAGAATAAATAATACAAATTAAATGACGCTTGATGTATAATATTATGTTTGGAATCTTAGAATAAATTTTAGTAGAATTTTGAATTGATTCAAAAACCCTAAAGGTCACCAAACTATAAGATATGCAAGGTAATTGGCAATGTAATTGTTTGAAAATATTTTGAGAAATGTTGAAAGGAAATTGAATGCATAAAATAGTTAATGATACTAGAATCCTGTTGATAGCTATTCATATGAGTTATGTGTTTCTATTATTATGGATTAAAAAGTTGCATGTGTCAACCTTGAATATAATATTATATGATCAAGGAAATTAAATGCATGAGAATTAGCAATTTTGCTAAAGCTTATAGCATAGTTGGTATCTTGACCACACCTTATGAATTTGAAATAAGTAATTGATACTACAACAGGCATCATAACATTACTCAACTTGAATTTGGTTTATAGTGGGAGTTATTCATCCTTTGCAGAGAATAAGAGGAATGGTAAGGGTTGGAGAGATAATGTTGGAGGCTTAATGCCTAAGGTAGCAGAGGATAAGGTTGGATTGAAGATATAAAGAGAAACCTATATACCAACTATTGTCATTCTTCAGAGAAATTTTTGTAAACATTATATAACTAAGTTATAATAGATACAATAGAGTTAAGTTTAATAATTATTTATTTTACATTGTTATATATATATATAAATCATTTATCTATTATGGTGAAACTCCCTAGAAAAGGAGAAAGTTGATAATCACTGAGTATTTAATACTCACACTTTCTGTTGTTAATATTCATTTATAGATTTGGAACAGGGATGACCAAGGAATAACTGATATCTATACAAGAACCATTTTGACACCCTGAGGAACCTTCCTAATTACATTCCAGTATAAATTCTATATGATAGCATTAGGGCCTTGCATTGATTATTTTGTAGGACTCAAAACTAAATTCTGAGTCAAATCCTTTTGTTATTAATCCTGTTTTACCTAACTATTCTTAAGAGAATATATTTAGTAGTTCTAACTCTATTAATATGTCAAATCCTCCATTTTTCTCATCAATTGAATTTGATCCTGAGGAAGACCTAGAATGAAAATAGAATAAATCAAATTAGAAATTTTTTTGCTTATAGCATTTTTATGTAAATTTTAGTATTTTTGTAAAACTTTGATACTTTTGTATAAATCTTTTCACATATGTAAATAATATTTTAGATTTTCAATTACACTTGCAACTAATTTTACTTTCTATAAATGCCTATTTTTATCAGTAGCAGAGAGTTAGAAATATTTTAAAGGGTTGTAAGGATAGTTGGCTTGTAAATTAATACTAGTCAAGTGTCTTTGTGCTAGTCATGATATTAAGAGTTGGGTCATGACATTCTTTCATTCCATTGGAGAAAGATTCTACAATTAGCTATATTATAGCAAATAATACTTTAACATCCCATTCACCTTCGCTTTTATAGCTTTTTCAATAGATACTAGATGTTGCTATGTTTCCTTCAACATTCTTGTTCTTAAACTAGTAATTTATGGCATAGTGTTCTTTCTTGCCATAATTGTAGTACCCATCACTATGGTACTTGTTACTATAGGGCAACTTAGGTGATGTTATTATAGCGCACCCATCTAGTTTTGTGTTCCTTTAGCCTTGAAATTGTCATCTTTAGTTGTTGTTTCTTCCTCTTTCTCCATTCCATCCTTTGGACTTGCTATAATTGATGCCATTAAAAAGGTGTCTCTTTTTCACCTTTTAGTGACATTCCAACTAATTGTTGTGCTAATGATTCTTAAGCTGCTAATAGGTTTTTCAACTTTTCCAAAGATGGTTAAATAGGTCCTCCTTACACTACTACCATAAAACTTCTATATTATGACATGAGCTTCTAAAATCATTTACTTAGGATCCACTTTTACTATGTCATTGTAAAAGGATTTAATTTTTAAAAAATTTTAACTTACTATCTTGTCACCATGTAATATAGATATCAAATTATTTTCCAACAATTAGAGTTAAGTATCATTCTTCTTTGCAAATCAAGAAACAAAAGTATCCCATGCTTCCATAAGATTCTTCATAACTCTAATGTTCTCCACTATTTTTGTGTCTATAGTGGTCTTGATTGCAAACATGGCTTTCCCTATCTTAACTCACCATTTTTTTAGTGTTTCAATATCTCCTTGTTTGTTTTTGTAATATGTTTGCCATTCACTACCTCCCATAGGTCTTGTCTTGGTAAGTATGATTCTGTGCATATTGACCACTGCAATAATTATTGTTATTTAACATCACAATGCTCTTAGTAAATTATGATTCTATTGTTATAATTTTTTATATAAATTACTTACTTGATCTTTATATCAAGGAAGCTTACGGTCTTGAATGTACATGCACAAGGCTTCACTAAGTGTCACTTCTTGGAAATTGGCTTTTGACTACAATACTCTTATGCCAAATTGTTGAGTAAAATATTGAATAATTGACTAACTAAGAATGATAAACTTGAAAATTTTCATTTGAGTGAAAAAGATAATATTTTAATATCATTCACTATAATAAAGGAATTACACGCACTTAAAAAAAGACACTTAAATACTAATTATATTCAATGATAACTTCTTATGTCTAAGATTCTTCTAAGTGACAAGTATGAAACATACTTTAAATCACTCAAAATGTTTAGAACATTATACTCTTAAATATTCCTATTAACAAAGAAATACTTGGTGACGTTTGATTCATGAAGTCATACATTCTTGGAAATTTTAATATTTTCAAGAATGTAATTCCCAAGAATTTAATTCTAAAAAATATGACATTATTATATTTGATTTATTTAAATATATGTCTAGAGATGTTACAATATTATATTTTAATTAATTTATATACTTTTAAAAATATTATTAGATTACTGAAAAAGTCTTATTGAAAATTGAATAATCAACAATAGTGGATGATATCTAGTAATAGCCATTAGTGACAAGTAGTCACTATTGAAGGTCATAAGTGATGGTTGAGGTGATAGTGGTCACTCGTGGTAGGGGTGTCCAACAATGATCATTAATATTAAGTGATGGCTAACAAATGTCACCAACAATAAATAGTG
Organism: Sindora glabra; assembly: GCA_020226215.1. Taxonomy (NCBI): domain Eukaryota; kingdom Viridiplantae; phylum Streptophyta; class Magnoliopsida; order Fabales; family Fabaceae; genus Sindora; species Sindora glabra. Next base: position 42,934,180 of record CM035234.1, read on the forward strand.
GTAATGACAATCTCCTATGATAGGTGATAATAATAGGTGATAACCAATGATAATTATAATTAATGGATGGTGGTGGTGCCAATAGTTACTAATAACAGGTAATGTTTGACAATGGTCAACTATAGTAAATAATGGTGAAATGAGATATTAAAAATGATAAGGTTTTTTTTATAAAAGGATGGGAAAAACCATCTATTATATTAATAAAATATTCCCATACTATGGAAATATAGCATACTTACCTCTCTTTCTACGAATATTTTGAAGGAATATTACACTAAAAATATTTTTGAAAATATTTTTTAAAAATTTAAATCAAATATAGAAATCTTATATTTTCAAAAATATAAAAAAGATTTTATGAATTAAACACTACCTTAAACATTAATACAAAAATAGCTTGGAGAAGCCTTGCTTCCCTTCTTCAATCTATTTGGTGACTTGCTTCACACTTTGACCCCCCAATGAGGAAGGCTATTTATAACCATTCAATTGGACTTTTGTATCAAATGCTCTAACTCGGCCGAGTGATTGCTTAGAGAACAAGTTGGATAGCTATTAGAAGACCATGGCATTTAACAAAGATATAATTCAATTAAGCTTAAGTAATTAATATATGATTGATGAAAACATTAAATTTTAATGTAAGTTTAATAATTTTTTGATCATTTAAACTTATTTAAAGCATATATTTGATTTTAAATTATTTAATTTATATCTATAATCATCTTTTTGATCATTTTATTGGATAAACAATTCAAATTTAGATTTAATTATAATATCTTTCAGTTTTTTAAGAAAAGTCTAAATAGGTTTTGAAATTAAAGGATTAGTACGCGCAATTTCATTAAAATCCATAAGAGGTGAGTAGTTTTTTCAGAAAATTATAGTGATTAATATTAATAAATCAAACGCAGGACAATAAACCAAGGCTCTATACATGTATCAAATTTCAACTGTTCATATCAAAACATTACACTACAAACCTACGTTTAAAAAGGCAATACAGAAAAAAAAAAAAAACGCTGCATTATGCAAAAATGCTTATTCAACCTTCAAATTATCATCTTGCCAGGGATTGAACTCTCTATTGGATCCAGAACTATCTATTGCAGCGCACCGTTGTACCGGTAAACTTCCAGTTCATCTCAAAGGGTAAGAGTAACCTCATCAGTCAGGTCAAGCCATTTACGAGGAAACTTAAGGCCCTTGGCCTCTTGGTTTCTCTTCTTAGCTTTGTGCCTTTCCTCCAGATTGAATTAAGCAGACACATTTAAAGAATTAGGTCTCTTCCAGGCAATACAAATGAAAGAACAGTCAAATCTTAAACCATGGGATCAGAAATTTTAAACAGTTAAGCAGCACAAATACCAACATGAATGTGGGACACATTGACACGACAAAATTCAAAAAATACATGACTCGACGGGATTTTGACATGGCATCCCTTCCAAGGAAAAAGAGACATGCGATGTTTCACATATTCTTTCTATGCTTCTAATTTTTCATTTTTCCTTTCAATTTTTCTGTTTTTAAAACACAATCTTTTAAACTCCATTGTGTCCTAAAAATATTCTACTCATGTATGGGCGTGTTGAAGCCATGTTGGTAACATGTCAAAGATTAAGGAAAAAAAAAATCATTTTCAGGACACGTTACATATGCATGTCCAAAATGTGTGAAACAAAGCGACGTACTTGTGAATTAGTATATCAATGCTTCTTGGTGAAACAAAAATGCATTCTCAAGAAGAGAAATAGCCTCAATTCTTTATAAGAAAATGCGGCTAAAACGCATAACTTCTTTAAATCATCCTTCACACTTAAACACTAAAATATTTGACACACTTTGAGTCAGCCAGGGGGTAAAATACCAATTTAACGTTTTTTTACAAAACTTATTTCCGTTTTACCGTCTTTTCGAAACTTATTACCAAAATACGCACGGAGGCAGGAGGTGCCATTTGGATTGGTGCCATGTGAGCAGAGGCGCCATCCAGGATGGCGTCTCTGGGGATGTCTGAGGGCGCCATTCAAGGTGGCGCCCTCGGTCCATTTTTTGTAAATTTTCCTTTTAAAAATAATTAATTTTGATATCATTTGAAAATAAAAATTTTAAAAATAAATAATATATGATTGTAACTCAAAATAAATTTTTGAAAATAAATTACTCATTTTATAATTATATTTGATGTCATATAAAAATATGTTAACTCCACTTTGATATTTAATACATAAATTTATTATAGGAATTAAAAAAAAAGTAGTTAATGATAATAATATAATGAATAAAAATAATAAATATTACCAAAATAATTAAATATTATTTAAAAAATATAGGATCAATAAAGAATAATTACATAATTTATATTAATGTCTCTCAAAATTTGATCTAATGACACTTAATATTTATCAATTTTCAAAATTATAAACTTCCAACATTTGGAATTATATTATTACAAGTAATTATTTAATATGTTATTACACATAAGTAAATTTATTGAATTATTCAATAATATTCTTTATATACGAAGTTGAAGATCGTTAAAAATGAAAAGAAATATAACGAAATAAATATATTTTTCTTATTTTATATTTATTCCAATAATATTCTTGTCACTTTGTATTTATCTCAATAAAATTTGTTTTATTTTGTAACAGAGTAAATGCGAACTGACGAGGTTGAAGATAGCTCAAAATTTTAAAAAATATAATTATTTCGTTTCAATAATCTTTTCATTTTGTAATGAAATCAAAATTGTAACATGAATTAGTTATTTTTTATTTCATCACAATAATAAAATATTTTGGCAATGAGAGGGAAAAGTACCAATTAATTATTTTTTAAGAAACTATTATTTGTTTTATCGTTCCTTTGAAATATTTTATCGAAATAAGCACAGAAGATACGCACAGTGATGGAGAGACGCCAAATGACGTGTAGAGGTACGCTAGACGAAATGGCGTCATTCGCGCTGAAGGAAAGGAACGACAGGCGATATGGCACCTTTGGCCTACGGCACCCTCGCTCCTCATTTCTAAGTTAATTAGCCGGTGACCGTGTCAACTGTGCACCCAAGAGACTTGAATTTTTGTGAAAGTATGATAATTAATATTATTTATTTATTTTCACATGGTAAACAAAAAAAGAGTAGATAATTATAACAGTTGTGAAAATATGATAATTAATAATGGTAGTTATTATATTTGGGAGATGTCCTTGTTATCATTTTTTAAAAAAAACTAAATATTGCAATGATTTTGAAATTTATTATTATTTGTAATTGTTCCTACGCAAGCAATTAAAAATGTTGTAGTAATTAAAATCATCCTAAATGTTGATGTTTGGCAATAAAGTAGTAAACTTATCCTAAATGTTGATGTCTGGCAATAAAGTAGTAAGATAAATGTACATAAATATACAATAAACATAGAAAAGAAAGTTAATGTCTACGTAAGTGATGTCCAGTCCCACATCCAGGATCGGTAATATGGCGGCCATATCTACTAACCCTCTGCGCAGGCTCGGGAGTCACATCCCCAGTGTCTGTGTCTCCTCTACCTCCAGCTCCCGCTCTGCCTCTACCCCTGGCTCCCGTTCTGCCTCCACCTTTACCTCTATCTACAAGCTCTGAGTCATCTGTCATCATGCCACCATGTGCTAATCCCTGATCTTGAGTATGCCAATCAAATGCAGGACGATATGGCTGCGATGGACCAGCATCATCGGAAGGAAAGGCATAGAATGCAGATGAAATTCCTGGTACATGTGGAAATGCCTGGAATGAGGATGGAACACTAGGAGGAAACTGGTACATCTGGGATGACGACGGCCCATATAGTGCAGCCGGGAACATGGTGGAGGATGAAGGATCATCAAGTGCAGTAGGGTACACATGAGATGGGGCAGTAACATCGGGCATCATCGTCATGGTCTCCTGGGCAGTCGAAGGTGGAATCTGCTGCACTGTCGAAGCGGACGGAACATCAGCCTGCTAACAGTTCTATTAATACTACGTAATAATAGGATTATTTTTTCGGCCAAGCAAATGTTATTTCTTTTCCAAAACTAATATAATATTTGGCTATATAATCTTATTTATAGTTTAGTTTTTCTCTTTCAATTATCACTTCTCTTAGTTATTTTGCACAAATTATACTAATTAAATTATTTAACATTTTTAATACACTATATTTTTAATTTTTACGGCTTTTTTCTCCGTCCGCACCTACTGCCAAATAGCAACCAAAATTATGTACACATTATTATTTGAATTTTTTAATATAATACAGTTATGAATTCTTTTTTACATTCACCGACTTCGTCTAATACTTATTTTGCAATACCTCAAATTTTCAATAACAATATCCTATTTTGTAAAGCTTTTGGTTACATTCACATATCCTAAATTTTTTTTTAGTGCCTCTCTTATGTTATATTAAGATTTTACACGAAAAAATCCTCTAAATATAACTTCCACATAGGCCCTAGGACCTATATTAGGAAACATTTCTTTATCTCGTTTGTTGTTCTTTTAATAGCACAACCTATCACAGTACATATAAATTCCTACAAAATTCTCATAAATCATAACTTCACATCTTAACTCATAATTCTACATCATAAATCATAACAATCAATATAAAATAAAAAATTTATATTATTTATATCGTAACATTCTAAATAAATTTCTCTACCAATATAAAAAATATTTTCATCGTGACTAATAAAAATTATAATATAAGTATAAAATTAATAAAAATATTAACCAGTAAGTATTCGGAGAAGCAAACAGAAAAAAGCCTCTGTATGAAAAAAAATATGTTAGATAATTTAATAACTTTAATCTCTAAGTAAAAATTATTAGATATTACTGTATCAATGAAAAAATTATGCAAAAATCACGCTAAATTAAATATATTATGTAAAATAATATATTAAAGGAATAAAAATAACAATATATATAAAATTTTATTAATGTATATTCAATTTAAAATATAGTGTTTGAACTTTTGTATCAAGAAAATATTAATAAATTTGAAAAGATAATTAATTTTTATTCTTAACTACTTTTATTAAAACTAAAATATATAGTTAATTATTTTAATTACCGTTTTCCATAACATGAATTTAAAAAAAAAAGATATTTGATCATTAAAAATAATTTTATGTCAAAAATATGAAATTATATAATATTAATATTATTCAATATATTGCATTTCAACTTTTAATTGAATGATTGAAAAAATAAAGAAGAAAAAATTCAGCAAAGTACATGAAATGAAAAATAAATTATGTACGAACTGTAAACCCTTTGAGAACTCTTAGTTGATGTATTTTAAATTTAAAATATAGTATTTAAAAATTATGATCAACAAAAAATTAAAAATATTTATATAAATAATCTTTAATTTAATCACTAACTTTTTTTCTATAAAATATAATATGAAATTAATTATTTTTATTAATAAAATGTATATTAAAGCTTCAATTTACTTAAAATATTGTAATAAATTAAAAAATATAATTAATGATTGTAATAAAATATTGTTAATAACATGTTAATTCTCTAAAAAATAAAATATGTTAAAGCTTCAATTTTTCCTAAATCCTAAATCATCATTTCACATTATAAATCATAATAATGAACATAAAATAAAAATTATAATATAAATATAAAAAATATACAAATACTACCCAATAAAAATAACAAACTATCATAGATCACATTAATTTGTATAAATTTTTTCTAAATCCTAGATCGTCATTTCCTATCACAAATCAAAATAATCAACATGAAATACAAATATATACATACAAAAATTATAAAAATACTAACCAGTAAAAATTATAACATATCACATATCACATAAATTTGTACAAATCTTTTCTAAATCTTATATCATCATTTCACATCACAAATCATAATAATCAACGTAAAATAAATATTATAATATAAATACATAAATTATCAAAATATCAATTAGAAAAAATTATAAATTATCACAAATCATATAAATTTGTATAAATTTTTTCTAAATTCTAGATCATCATTTCATATCATAAATCATAATAATTAATTTTAAAAAATATAATATAAATACAAAAATTATAAAAATACTAACCAAGAAAAAGTTGAAAGAAGATCAGATCTGCTCCAAAGAAGAAAATGCTTCCGAATGAAATGCACAAAAGAAAGATCAGAAGATGATTTGTGAATGAAAGAAATACTGCAAATGAGAGAAAGGGAGTGGCTGCAAGATTTACGAAGAAAGAAGGGAAGAACGGAAGAACAGTGGCTGCAAGGGTTTCTGAGATGGAGTGGCGAGGGAGGAGGGAGGGGGCGTGGGTATTTAAAGAGGGGGGGAGGCGCCATTTCATTAAGCGCCTCCCAATTCAAATTTTAAAAAATGGCGCCCTTAGGAGGGCACCACTTTGAATGGCGCCTCCAAGGTGGGGGCGCCAGTTCAAATGGCGCCTTCCAAGGCCGCCGCAGGGGGAGGACGCCAGTTTGAATGGCGCCTCCAAGCTTTGCGAGAGCCATTTGGAATGGCACCCTACGTATTCTGGTAAATTATTTCAAAATTACGGTAAATCGATAAATTATTTTAAAAATGAACGTAATCCGGTATTTTATCCTCAACCAGGCCCCACATATTTAGGTAGAACTAAGTTGACTTAAATTATAATTGTATCATGCTTAGGAGTTTGAGGAATGAGAAATTCTTAGCTACAACCCATGAATTCCATGAAGCTAATTAACATACTAACACATGAAGCTAGTCTTTTTGTGGAAGGGGAAAATAACAGTTGGTCTTTTCGTGGCCAGCTTCGGATATGTCTGCCTCCTCAAGTGCCATACTATCAAGATGTAATTGTGAATCTGATGCTAACCACTTCTCGGGAGCAGTGTCAAAGCTATTTATCTTATTTGCAAAAGGTGCTTTCTATGATACCTTTGGAGGTTTGAAACTTAAAGTGATGTGACAAAATTCAAGCTATTGAATGAAATAATCAAGAGATTTGATAATTTTATCAAGTACTCTAGATTTTATCACATCACCACTGAGTTCCAAACCCTTAACAACACCTTAAAATTTCCCTTGCAAAATATGTGTATCGGAATTTGTCCTTTTTTTAGAGCATCAGCAATCCCCAAGCCTACATGGCAGAACAAATTCACACATAGAGATAGTAAAATAAATCTGTTAGAATTGCTTGTGATTAAAAAAGGGTTCTAGTTATATGCCCAAAAGAAACGAGACTAATATCCCTAAATGACACCAACTTGGAAAAAAACCAAGAGCTCATGGTTCTAGCTTCTAATGGCATATAATTTTCTTTAAAATCTTTGCTCTTTTTTGTATCCCAAGTCTTGCATGTATGCATTTAATAATTTAATCATTACTACCATTACTTTAAAAAAAATTGAGCATATAGCTGTATTAAAATATGGAAGTTTTCAGTCATGTCTTTGGAAAAGAATCCAACTATAACAATTATCCATAACTAATAATCTTAATAACCTAAATGTCCTAATAATCTTATACCAAACAAAATTTATCAAGAAACCCAATAATATTTAAGAGTTTAAGTTAAATACACTATCAATATAAAAAATTTTAGACAATCAATTAAGAGGAAAGCAACACATTATAAGAGCCAATAAGAATTTTTCACTAACAATAAAAGTATTTGAACAGATTTTTTAATATGTGATGAATGATCTCTCTAACACTATCAATGTGCCAGAATTAAATCCTAATCTCTTTGAAGACACTCACGCAGTTTTTCCATATCTTATTAGATAATGTGAAAATTAATTTTCTGTCGGCAAGTTTCTAGACAAGCTACCCTTATGTTGACCAGAATGTAGCATAGGATGGGTTCAATTATGCAAATAATATATGAAGATACAAGTCACCAAATCACATTACATGCAATAATATGTCAAGATACGAGTAACTAGATCACTTTACTTGAAGGTAAACATCATAGTGTTCCAAATTTACCAATCTAGCCAAAGAAAAATTAATATGTACCAAACATTTCAACATTAAAAAATGATGCATGCTCTAATTAGAAGTAAAAGGAAAAAACTTCATCAAGGACATTAAAGGAGAAAAGTACATAAATGGAATGGAAATCCTCCCTAAAACACCATCTAGAGCCTAATCTTATATATATTATTTGCCAAATACATATATTATAATCAATCCCATTCATTTATATTCGAATTTTATGGCAAAACACGGGACTTTAGTGCCAAACATAAATTGCAAAGGTTTGACAGAATTTGAATCTGAAACTTTACTTTGTCATATATCTTGAAGTTGAAGGTATCAATAACTTGATTAATTTATTCTACTCTAGTAGTAGATAAACAATATTATATCCCACATCACTTATATCTTACGATATGTAGTTTATATTATATTTGTTAATTAGAAAAAAATTTGTAATGTCATGTTCTCAATTAAGTTAGGCAATCACTATATATAGTATAATATAAAGTACATATTGTAAGATATAACTGATGTGGGAAATAATGCTACTTATCTACTAATACTTCCCTTCAAGCTAGGTTATAAATATCAATCATGCCTAACTTATTACAAATTTCATCAATCCATTTTTATGGAAGAGCTTTAGTAAATAAATCAACTAATTGCTCCCCAATCCTAATATGTCTAAGATTGATAATCCCTTCTTGTAACTTCTACCTAACAAAATCACAGTCAACCTCTACATACTTAGTTCGTTTATGAAAAATTGGGTGTGAAGCAATATGAGTAGTAACTCAATTGTCTCACCACAATTGCATAATTCTATAAATTTTGATGCCAAGTTGTTGAAGAAGATAAGCAACCCATACCAATTTAGATGTAGCACGAATTATAATTCGATATTTAGACTTTGTAATAGAGTGAGATACAACTACTTATTTCTTACTTTTTCCTGACATAAAATTTCCTTCAACAAACACATAATACCCAAATGTAGATCACCAATTTGTGAGACATCCTACCTAGTCTGCATAAGAAAAAGCCTCCACTCTACAATAATTATGATTTTTATATAAAACTTCTCAACCAAGCACCTTTTTCAAATATTTCAAAATGTATGTCAAAGCATCCTAATGAGAGGTCCTTAGAGGGTTCATGAACTGACTAATCACACTTATTAAAAAGGCAATGTCAAGCTTAGTTATAGTAAAATAGTTCAATTTTTCTACCAGTCTCCTATACCGCTTGGGATTTTCAAGTAACTCCCCATCTTTTGGACTGAATATTTGTAATCATAAGAATTTCACATGGTTTAACACCAATCATCCTTGTTTTATTCAAGAGGTCAAGCACATATTTCTTTAACACAAGAAAATCTCTTTCCTTCCTCAAGCAATCTCAATGCCTTAGAAATACCAAAGTACTCTTAGGTCTTTAATTTGGAATTTAGCCTGAAGAAAATTTTTCAATTGTGAAATGTCCAATTTGTCACTCTCTATAATCACAATATTGTCAACATACATAATTAGACGAATACATTTTAAATCAGATTACTTGTAAAATATAGAGTGATCATAATCACTTTTCCTCATTGTAAATTCTGTCACCATTTCACTGAATCTTCCAAACTAAGCCTAAAGAGATTGTTTCAACTCATATAATGATTTCTTCAAATACAGTACCTTTCCACACTCCCCCTGAGCAAAAAACCTAAGTGGTTGCTCCACCATACACACTTCATGCAAATCTCCATATAAAAAAGTATTTTTAACATCCAACTAGTAAAGAGACCAATTATTATTAGTAATAAGAGAGATAAGCAATCAAATAGAAGTGATTTTGGCCACAAGGGAAAAGCCCTCTAAGTAATCAATATCATAGGTTTGAGTATATACCTTACCTACTAAATGTGCTTTCAAATGAGCAATAAAACCATCCGGATTCATTTTCACATACCCATGTTTGATTTGCTTCAAGAATTGTCATTTCTTCCTTCATAGTAGCATGTCACCTATCATGAGAAAGAGCTTTAAACTATGACTTAAGAACAGTAATAGCATCTAAGGAGGCAATAAATGATCAAGAAGAAGTAGGTAAAGAAGAATAAGACACATAGTTAGAAATAGAATAAAGGTGGCTAGAGTTATCTTTCTAAGTACAAGTACGAATACCTTTCCGATGAATAATAGGTAGATCTAAATCAGAAAATACAGAAGAAGGATCTGATGAGCAAAGAGTTGGTAAGGGAGATGAAGCTGACTGATTGTTTAGAATGAAGTTTGGATCGAATGTTTATGGCTTGTTTAGTGGAGGAACTACTAATAGTATTTGCACTATACGAGAATAAATATATTTAATAGGAAGTTAAACCTAATTTTGTTGTAGAAAAACTTGTGGATCCTGTGAAGGAAAAGATACAAAAAAGTATTCATCAACATGTTTTGAATCTGGCAAGGTGGAAAAAGATGGAAAGGCCTAAAGAATAGGGTAAATTCAAAAAATATAACATCAGAAGATACAATGTAATGATTTTAGTCAGAAAAAAATACTTATACCCTCTTTGAGTATGAGAATATTCAAGAAAAACACACTTTAAAGACTAAGGATCCAATTTGGATACTTGAGGGCAATTATCATAAATGAAACATATGCACCTAAAAATAAGTAGAGGAATAGGAAATTGTTAGGATCGGGAGCCATACAAGTGTAGTGGAATAAACCGATCCCAATCAACGGATCCATGCCAAACGTTAAATTAGACTGTAGAATTCAGGTTATACCTTTCGATGATTCCGAATTTTGTTCGTTGATCACCTCTTCAACTTCCTTTTGGTCAAAGACTCCGAGGTATCCATACAAACCAGTAGATCACCAATGAACATCCTCACAATCACTGGTTGGAATTCATCTTCTTAGCCTCATAGTGCTAATTACACCTCTTCAAGAATTATGATCAAAGAGAAGTGCTAGAATTTTTCTATGTTGTATGGGGATGCATGAATAATGAATTAACTATAATTATTACCCAACAAGCCTATTTAAATAGGAGCGTAGAAAATTCTAACTAATTTGGCCTTTGGTCCATGTATAATTATAGGCTTATTATTGGACTTTATAATTATAACATAGAATTCCTAAATATTATACTCAAACAATTTAGTTTATTAATTCCAAATCCATTAGGCTCTAAGTGTATGACCCTTTAGACTCTCATTACATTGGCAATAAACATTAATCATATTAATAATCATAAATAATGAGTGGTTTCTAACAACACATCATTATTACCTAAGTAATGAGAAAGTCAGTGATTCGACTGAACCTTTATATATGATCATCATCTATGTCCTTTTATCCTAAATATCTAAATTGAGCACAAGATATGGACCGTGTCATTTCCGTATAGCCCAATCTTGAGGTTTCTTAATCCCTAAGTAAGCTAACTGAAGCAAATATAATTGACATCCAATGTCAATTCATCTAAGCATAGCCATGCATTTCCTCGGTTTTACTTAATCAAGGGGCCCATAGATGTTACTCCTGTTATATAGGAGGGACAAATTCCATCTTGATCATACAAATTCCTCTGCATGATATGTGACATATCCAATAACTACCCTTGCATTCACTCAACTATAAATGACATAGAATAATATCAAAATATGAAACTCACATGTAAGGAACCTTAGTGATCTCAGGTCAAAAAATCATATTAATAATGATCACTAAGAATCACTTATTACACTCATATAATGATCCATGTAGTGTTCTTAGGATGGATTGGTCCAGTATACAAGTTCTCTAACTTGTACTCATGTAAAAATTTAATATCCCATATAAGTCATCACATATACTAGTCTTTACATATCAAAACAACCTAATCCACAATAATATATGACTAGGGACATTTAAGAATACAATTATTCTAAAGTTATTATCATAATTAAATATATTACGTAGATAATATATATAAATATAATAATTGAAATTATCATTAAAATAACATGATTCAATCACCAATATGATTGATTTTAGGGCATATACACTAACAAAAATAAGGATTTAGAGGAAAATAAAGTACAAAAGGATACCTGACTATTAATAATTGAAGAAAGCATGCTATTTATCAAAAAACAAGCTGTAGAAATTACATCTGCCTAAAAAATTTTAAGAACCTTCATTTGAAATAAAAAGGCACGAGAAACTTTTATTAAATGTCAAATTTTCCATTCAGCTACTCTATTTTGTTATAGAGTAACAACACAGTATGATTGATGAATTATATCATATTGTGATAAATAGGCTAAAAATTATGTAAAAAATACTCCTTAACATTATCATTCCGAAAATTATAAATAATTATGTGAAACTAATTTGTAACTTCAACGTGAAAAGTACAAAAAATATTAAATAACTATGAACAATTTTTCATTAAATAGAACTAAGTCATTCTTGAATAATTATCTACAAAAGATACAAAATAACGAAAATCAAATTTTGATATAATTAGGCAAGGCCCCCAAATATCCGAATTTACTAGCTTAAATGGAGATGAAACTCACTTATTAATTCTAGGAATATATGATGGACGATACTATTTAGAAAATTGACAAGACTTACAATCTAAATGAGAAATAGATTCTAAGTTAGGGCATAACTTTTGTAAAGATACCAATGAAAGGTGACCAAAACGACAATGCAACTGATGTGAAATAAGGGTAGTAACAACAGGAATTAGTTAAGTAACTTTGTTATCTAATATGTATAATCTCCTAGATTTATATTCCCTATTAAAAATCTTCTTTCCTAACAAATTCTAAAATACACAATAATCAAGAAAAAAGTACAATTATAAGTACGTGTAATTTGACTGACTAAAAGTAAATTAAATAAAAAAATTTAGGAGACACAAAACATTGGATAAAGAAATATCAAAAGTAACATTAACCATACCATTTCCAATAATAAAAGCAATAGATTTATTGACAAAATTAACATGCGAAGAATGAAAGGTATTAAAGGAAGACACAACACCTATTTAACCCATCATATGATCAGTGATCCCAAAATTAATGACTTATCTAGAATTGGAATTTGAGAGACATGCAATGAGATTACTTGTTTGAATAATTAAGGTAATGGATTAAGTAGGTGGTGATTGTAAAGAGGCCTTCAATAATTTACCATTGTCTTTTGATTTTTCTAAGCTAAGACCCCTAAACTTACTTGTTAAATTAGAACCAGCATCTACGATGAATAAACTTATCCAACAAGCAAATTAAAAAAATCATAAAATTATTTGAAAAATTGAAAACACTACTTGGAATCATAGAATTTTAAAAATAACTGCATAGAATGATTTACTAACTTCTAAAATAGTACCCACTCGGAGATTGTCGCCATACAAATTGCCTTGTGCCACCATACTCTATGCGTAGGCCTCACGCACCATTGTACACAACACGTGTGTGAGTCACATGCCGCCTTTTTTGGATCACCCTATCACGATCTACCATCTGGTGTGCTTAAATCATCCTTTTGATGGCTAGAACTATTTCAATGGCACCAAACAACACTCTATTGCTTTCTTCCACCACCGTACTGCCACCAAATAGTACTTCTGAGATCTGGGCTTCCACTAATATGTGGTTGAGATTGCTGCTAGCCCCATCGTGACTTTAGTCATACATAAAAAAATGAAAAAGAGAGGAAGAAAAAGAGAGTTAGGTTTTCTCTTTCTTCTTTTTTTTCTTTTATATCAAGATGGGAGATGAATATCTAGAAGGCTTTAATACCATGTTAATTAGAGAAAAATTTATAATGTCATATCCTCAATTGAGTTAGACAGTCACTATACAAAGTACATATTATAAGATATAACTGATGTGGGATATAATGCTACTTATCTACTAACAATATTATATAGTGACTATTTAACTTGATTAAGAACATGACAATACAAATTCTTCTCTAATTAACATGGTATCTAGAGCCTTCTAGGTATCCTTCTTTCATTTTAGTTAATAATTAAAAAAAGCATAGCTCTTTCTCTCTTCTCCTTTTCTTTTTTATTTTTTTATATGTGACTAAGATCATGATGGGGCTAGCAACACTCTAAGCCACATATTGGTGGAAGTATAAACCTTAGAGGCATTGGTTGGTGGTAATGTATAGCAGTGAGAAAGAGTGGTAGCACTATTTAATGCCATGAGAGCATATCCAGTCACTGAAAGGAAGGTCTGGGTACATTGGACTATAGATCACGATAAGGCAATCCAGAATAGGTGGCACGTGACATCACACGTGTGAGTCCACAAGAGCATGTGAAGCTTATGCATAAAGGAGATTAAAGGCATGTGCCAGCGCATGAAGGCTCAACCAGCAGCGATCTCTGGTGAGTCACTATTTTGAAGGTTTCTGAGTAGCCCAATGAGGTTAGTTTTGCAATTCAATTACTCTAAGCAGTGTTTTCTCTTTTTTGGGTATTTTTTATTTTTTAATTTGTTAGCTGGATAAATTTATTCATCATGGATGCTAGTTCTGGTTTGACAAGAAAGTTTGGGGGTTCTAATAGTTCAGAAAGATTAGAAAATAATGGTACACTATTATTTGATAGTGAATATGATGAGTAATTGCAATTGAAAGCCTCTTTATAGTCACCATCTATTGCCACAATAGTTCAAATAGGTAATCCTATTACATATCTCTCCAATTTCAATTTTAGATAGGTCATTGATTCTGAAGCCATTGATTAAATGACGAGTCAAATAAGTATTGTGTCTTCCTTTAATATGTGTCATCCTTTTCATGTTATTTAAGTTAATGGGTCTACTACTTGTATTATTGGAAGTAGTATGGTTACTATCACTTCTAATATCTCTCTATCCAATATTTTATATCTCTCACACTTCCCATTTAATTTACTTTTAGCTAGCCAAATTACATGTACATATAATTATGGTATTTTCTTCTTTTTTGATTATTATGTATTTCAAGATCTATTAATGAAAAGGATTTTGGGTAAGGGATATGAATCTAGGGATTATACATATTGAATGATAAAGTTAATTAACCAATCGCTGCTGCTACTACTACTACCTCTCCATATCAGTTGCATTATCAATTTGGTCACCCCTTATTGACATCATTACAAAAGTTGTGTCCTAACTTAGAATCTATTTCTCATTTAGATTGTGAATCTTATTAATTTACTAAATAGTATTATCAGTCCTATGTCCCCAGAATTAATAAACAAGTTTCATCCCTATTTGAATTAGTACATTCGAATATTTGGGGACCTTGCCTAGTTGTTTCAAAATTTGATTTCGTTATTTTATATTTTTTATGGATGATTATTCAAGAATGACTTAGCTCTATCTAATGAAAAATATTTCAAAATTATTTAATATTTTGCATACTTTTCATGCTAAAGTTACAAATTAATCTCACACAACTATTTGTAATTTTTTGAAGTAATAACATTAAGGAGTATTTTTCTGCATAATTTTTAGTTTATTTATCATATCATAGTATAATTCATCAGTCTTCCTATGCTACTACTCCGCAACAAAATGGAGTAGCTGAATGGAAGAATGAACATTTAATGGAGTTTCTTGTGATCTTTTATTTCAAATGAAAGTTCCTAAAATTTTCTGGCAAATGCAATTTCTATAGCCTATTTCTTGATAAATCACATGCCTTCTTTAATTTTTGATAGTCAGGTACCCTTTTCTACTTTGTTTTCTCTAAGTTCTTATTTCCTATTCCCCCACATATTTTTGGTGCACATATTTTTTTCATGATAATCGTCCTTAAGTATCTAAATTAGATCCTCAATCTTTAAAGTATATTTTTCTTTAATTCTTATACTCAAAAAGGGTATGAGTGTTTTTCTCCTTACTTAAATCACTACATTATATCTTTTAATGTTACATTTTTTGAATTTATCCCATTCTTTAGGCCTTTTCCATCTTCCTCTAACTTGTCAGATTCAGAATATGTTGATGAATACTTTTTTGTACCTTTTCCTTCATAGGATTCACAAGTTCCTTTATAATAAAATTAAGTTCAACCTCTCATTAAATATGCTTATTTTCAATAAGTGCAAGTACCACCAATAGCTCCTCCACCAGATAAGCCACCAACATCCGATCAAGATTCCATTCCAAATGATCAGTTAACTTTATCTCCCTTCCTAGCTCCTTCCTTATCAAATCCTTTTCCTATGTCTTTTGATTTGGATCTACCTATTTCTCATTAAAAAAGTATTCGTACTTGTACTCAGAAAAGTAACTCTAACCACCCTTATTCCATTTTTAGTTATGTGTCATATTCTTCTTTACTTGCTTCTTCTTAATAATTTATACCTCCTTGACACTATTACTATTCCTAAGTCATATTTCAAAACTCTTTCTCATGATAGGTAACATGTTGCTATGGAAGAAGAAATAAAAGCTCTTGAGGCAAATCAAACATGGGATCTTGTCCCTTTACCTAATAGTAAATAATCCATTAATTGTAAATGGGTATTTACTATAAAAGTAAATCCAAATGATTTTATTGCTCGTTTGAAAGCACATTAAGTAGTTAAGGGATATGCTTAGACCTATAGTATTGATTACTTAGATACCTTTTCACTTGTGGATAAAATTACTTCCATTCGATAGCTTATCTCTCTTGCTACTACTAATAACTAGTTTTTTCATTAATTGGATGTTAAAAATACTTTTTTACATAGATAATTGCATAAAGAAGTGTATGTGGAGCAACCAACTAGGTTTGTTTCTCAAAGGGAGTGTGGGAAGTTACTACATTTGAAAAAATCATTATATGGGTTGAAACAATCTCCTCAGGCTTAGTTTGGAAGATTTAATGAAGTAGTAATAGAGTTTGGGATGAAAAAAAGTGACCATGATCATTTAATTTTTTATAAACAATTAGATTCTAGTTGTATTCTTCTTATTGTTTATGTGGATGATATTATGATCACTAGTAGTAATAGATTGGATACTTCAAAATTAAAATTTTTTTCTTCAAACCAAGTTTTAGACTAAAGACTTAGGAGCACCTTGATATTTTTAAGGGATTGAAATTGTTCAATGAAGGAAAGGAATCTTCTTATCTTAGAAGAAATATGTTCTTGATCTCTTGAAACAAATAGGAATGTTTGGCTTTAAATCCTGTAATACTCCTATAATTCCAAATGTTAAACTTAACTTGAAAGATGGGGAGTTATTAGAAGATTCATAGTGGTATAGATGATTAGTGGGCAAATTAAACTACTTTACCATAACTAGACTTGATATTGCTTTTCCAGTAAATGTAATAAGTTAATTTATGAACTCTCTAAGAACTTCTCATTGGGATGCAATCATGCACATTCTGAAATATCTCAAGAAGGCACTTGATCGTGGAATTTCATATAAAAATCATAGTCATTACAAAATAAAAAGCTTCTCTGATGCAAATTAGGTTGGATATCTTATAGATAGAAAATCCACCTCTGAGTATTGAGTGTTTGTTGGTGAAAATATTATATCTTGAAAAAGTAAGAAACAAGCAACGGTATCACATTCAAGTGTAAAGTTTAAATATCGAGTTATGATCCATGCCACATTAGAACTTGTGTAGATTTCCTACGTTCTTCATCAACTTAGAATTAAGCCTTACAAAACTATGCAGTTATGGTAAGATTATCAAGCAGTTAGACATATTACTACAAATTTGATTTTTCATTAATGTAAAAAACATATAGAAATTAATTGTTATTTTATTAGAGAAAAACTTCAAGAAGGAATTATTAATCTGAAACATGTTAGAACTGGGGATTAATTAACTAACTTTTTTACTAAAACCCTTTCAGAAAAATAAGTTAAAGATATTTTTAACAAGTTGGCATGTTTAATATTTATACTCTAACTTGAGGGAGAGTGTTAATAGATAAGTAGCATTATATCCCACATCACTTATATTTTACAATATATACTATGTATTATATTATATAAAAACTGTCTAACTTGATTGAGAACATGACAAGACAAATTCTTATCTAATCAACATCCTCTATCCAAATAAAGCATATCGAAATGAATATATATATATATATCAAAATCTTCATTTTAGGCTAGCTCATTAGTTTTGTAGAAAACTACATAATAGATAGTGAATTTGATCTAATGCAACATATTTGGTTTAGATGCTTCAAACTCTTGAATTTTCAACGAGTGACTAATTTCAATTGTGCTTTGCACTTGAGGGAATTTATTTTATATGATAATGTAAGAGAGTAATATTAATAATTAAGTTTATAATATTATGAACTTGTTTATCTTACACCCAAAGTCTAAGGTTATTAGAGTCTTTGTACTTCTTAGGAACTCTATATAAATGAAACGTTAGGGTTGAATCTTATGTAACAATTCAATCCCTTATTCATTCAATAATATTTTTGTATTTTTTCTTATTCTTTCTAGTCTCTCTCTACTCTTCTTCCCTCTTAAACCCTAACCATGTTTGTCAACATATCAAAAGGATAATGCTAAGTGATAGCATCTAATAATCAGAAAAAATTGGACATAGGGCCAATAAGTTTCAACGTAATTTTTTGAAAATTAGTTCAAGTGGAGCCAATAGGAAAACTTAAGGAATAAAATAAAGAAGGTTCAGAAATTATAGTCCTAATTCCTTAATAATAATAATAATAATAATAATAATAATAATAATAATAATAATAATAATAATAAAGGATGATTTCCACAACATATGCTATAAATCACATATAAGCGCATGATGACAGTAAAGATCAACAGTGCTTCAAATGAAAGCAGTCATTCCTACAAGAACCTGAAGAAGTCCACTTCATGCATTGTTATACTTGTTTCTAGATTCTCCAATATTGAAAAGGGTCACAGTGAACAAAATTGATTCTTAAAGTGCTTTTGAGACCAATAGGAATCAGCAGTTCAGAATCCTCCCCAAAAGCTCCAGAGGTACAGGTTCTCTTCTCCTTTATGGTCATACAAAGATAGAGTACCAATATATTATCCCACTTACACTTCAGGAATGCCATAGTCACAAAATGTTTGTAGTCATGCAAAGATGGAAGCAATAGTCGTCCCCTGTATGTAACATTACCATATCATCCAATGATCTCTTTAGGATGAAAGGAGAAAAGTTTAAAAACCAATCACTTTTTGAACCAGACCATCATTTATACCATTTAAAAAACTTTCATTGTTGTGTTCAAACCATCCTTAATGTTATTTTTGTAGAAGGTTAGCTTTTTCTAAGGAGCATAGAATAAAGTAGATTGGAGGCAGCAGTAACTACTCAGCAATTAAAAATCGAGGGGGAATACTCACCAACTCTAGTATGATAAAAGCTCAGAAGGGAAGGTAGATATTCAAAAATCAGCCGCAGCAACCAAAGGATAGGTGATAAGCTGGATGTTACGTGTAAAATGGTTTATCAATTAGCGCAAGTGTACACTGTCGTAAACAAGTAATAAAGTGATGAGAAAGTATCGTTCCCACGAGGATTGTTTCACTAAGTACCAAAATTAATAATCCTAACACTATTTGGCAAATCGATAAGTTGGAATTGAAGTGAGTAAATAAAAATTGATGCAAAAAATACTTAAAATAAATATGACTGCAATTGGAGTAAAGATGAATATGAATTAAAAGACCTAGGGATCAGACTTCACTTAACAATTTCGGATTGAATCATCTATCTATACTAATCTAATTTTACTCCCTTAATTGATAGTCGAGTTTTCCTAAATTAATTACTAGCCTCTTTCAAGGTCAAGTAATTCTATAATTAATTACCAATTCACTATATTCCTATGTGAATTACAATAACTAATCATGCATTAGGATTTATGGAACTCATTAAGACTACATAAACCATATGAATATATTCCTATTTCATATGTAATTTACGGTTTTAATTATAGGTTCCATACACATGTATCTCCTTCCGGTCTCAACACACATATTGAGTTCATTCAAAAGGTGGCCAATCGATTGAAAGCATTAAGAGCAATAATTAAAACTCAATCTAGGAAATAAAATCGAAATTAGTTTCAATAGATTAGAATTCAATCCGTTATTATCAAGTTACGTCATCACCCTAGGAAGATGAAAAATTAGAACATAATGAAATTAAAAACAAACTCAAAATAAAATACAAACATCATCACATTCATGATACAAACACAAGATTATAATTACAAATGCATGAGAATAGAAATACTATCCATCCATTAGGAGGTAAAACCTTCCATGTAGGAGGAAATCCTAGCCTTCCATGTAGGAGGCATACAAGAACTAAAAATGCATGAGTTAAACTACTATCTAAAATGCATGAATCAATGAATGCTGCAAATGCTCTCCACTTCTACCTATTTATAGGTGAATGAATCAGCTGTAAGTCATAAATATTGACCATTAGTTACCAATCACATTATTTAGCTACCACCCATGGTCTCTAACTACCCTTTTTGATTTTCGCAGCAACAATTCTTCTGACTTGTTAGTAGTTTTTCACCATGAGAATGGTAGATTTACATCTTCCTGTCAACATAGGAGTTGTAGATCCGGATCTTAACTTTCAAATGCCGCAAAGAACTCCTAATTTTGACATTTCTATCCCAAGTTATGATCAGATTAGTAACCAAAGGTCAGATTCCGTCAGAACCACTATTTCATCTTCCAAGCAGAATTTGAGATCCTTACATTCCGAACTGGGATTTTCCTTAAACATGAAAGTTGTAGGGCTTTTTCTTAGCTTTGTAACTATATAAAGAACAACCCAATACAACGTCCAGAACTCCAGATATAGCCTAAAACCTGAAACAGGGTCAAAATACAGCATTATCTAAAAGATTTGATTTCATTTCAAATTCAAGACTCATTCACAAAATGCAACTAAATTTATTAAATTAAACAGGATAACATCCAAAAATGCATCATATAAGGAAAAATAAATATGTAAATATTTTACGTATCAAATTCCCCCACACTTAGCTTTTGGACATCCTCGGACAAACACAAAACAGAAGAAAATTAATACTAATACTAATACTAATACTAATCTACCCATGAGATAAAAAGTACAAAAACATAAGAAAGATAATTAAAGTACAAAGATATCATAGCATTCATGAATCAACAAATCTTTACATATAAAACCAAAAAGGAATTGCAACTTCATTTGAGAAGGATTGAACCAGAATCACTGCAACTCTTCCTCTCTCAAGTGTTTATGGGCAAGTGTTTCACTCAAATTCATCCTATCAAAGATTGCACTACTATAGGCTTGCATAAATTCTCAATCTCCACTACTTGATTTACATGCATACTTCAAATTAAAAAGTCTTATTAAGGGTTGTAATGAGGCCAAGGTAAAGGAAAGATAAAACAAGGATATGAAAGGTTGAAGTAAGGAGAGAAATTAATAGAGCAATTAAAACATGGGTAATCTCTAAATAATTTTATCTCAATATACCAGCCCACAATTCAAATTCAAGTATACATCAATTTCTCTCTTCTTTTTTTTCTTTTTTTATTATTTTTTTTGAACTATATTTTTTTTTTAAAAGAAAACCCTTGCAACTTTGAAGTTAATAATACATATTCCCCCACACTTTGTCAAAAACCCATTGTTCAAAGATTCAAATGCTCTACTAATCCCTAGGGTTAAGTAAAGACAATTGATATTTCATTAAATGACATATTAATGGGTTAAAGCAAAGAAATGGTTAATTAGGCTTAAAGGGGTTTATCAATGGTAAAACTGCAGGGTTGGCTATTTGGTTCTAACTGAGGAAAAAAAATGCCTTTATCATATCTGAGTATGCATGTAAATTGTAATCTCAACCAGATTTTATGCAAGTTCTAGAGTGACAACTTAACAGGTGAATATCACACATAGGAAATATAATACTGATTCAATAAGTAGGCTCAAAATCTCACGATTAAAGATTTCCAACTCAATCCAACTCAAAATCCATTACCAAACCCATTAATTCTAAGAAGTAAGAAAGTTGTTCAATCATGCTATAAAATCTTTAAAAATTATTGAAAAGAACCTAATTAGCAGCAAAATATTTTTTTTTATTTTTTTATTTTTATATTTTTTTAGGATGCGTATCAAGAGCAAAAAATAACTTTTTATTCGGCCATCCCTTTTTTTTTAATAAATCTCATGATTTTACTACCAAAAAATCCTAAAAAGTAATTTTTTTTAATTTTTTTTTAAAAAAATTTTTATTCCCCCCCACACTTAGTGCAGACATTGTGTAACGACCCTAAATTAGTACAATAGTAATATATATATAATAATAATAAAGAAAATTTATTGAGATTGTAATGAGTGAAAATTGCTTAGAAACCTAAGAATAGATTTTAGAAAATTTCATTTAGGAATTCATTGAATTTCTGTACCCGGTAAAGTGAAAAAGTGAGAAAATGAGTCAAAATTATAGTAAATTAATTCAAAAATTAATGGATGATAAAAAAAAATTTTAAAAAGCTCAAAAATGGTTATAGGAAGTAAAAATAAAATTTTTTAAGATATTTAAAAGCCTAAGGGTGAAAATGTAAAGAAATCAAGTAAGTCGGGGCCAAATTGTAATAAACCCTTTTATCTTTTTAACCTTTTTATTTTTTGTTGTACTGGTTGGGTTGGCCCATGTTATTTTCAAACCCAAATGTGAAAAAAATAAGGTCCAATTTTGTGATCCAACACCAGCCCAAACTTCCAAGGGAAGCCAAGGACCAAAATGAAAGAAAATGACAAAATTTGGGGCAAAAGTGTAATATTTGAAAACTTTTAATTTGTATCTCATTTTTATTGGATAAAGCATGATGTGCTGGCCTGAATCTCAGCCACTTGGACGTGCTATGTAGCCCACCAAGTGTCCCCAAGATCCTCCCAAAATCCAAGGCACATTTAATGTTGGAAATGATTGAATTTGTGAGATTTTTTTTAGAAATCCTTTAAGCATTTTTACATAAGCATTAGAGGTTTGGCTGCAGCACATTTGCTGCTCCTCTCCAGCAAAAAAAAATGTGACCCCATAGAGAAGTAACAAGGGAAGCTAGACAAAGTGAATTCAAGGGAAATTGGCAAGTTAAATAGGTAGATTTTGATACCCCTAATACTCTTGTGAAATTCTTCTTCCTCTTGACTCTAAAATCTGAATTTTTGTTTTCTTGAATTCATCTCCCTCTCCCTTAGAAGTCAAATTTGAAAGGAGGAAGAAACAAATAAGGATTTAAGGTGAGTAATAGCTTGTTATGCACTTTATGAATTCCTAATGCTGGATGATCATGAGGAATATGATTTCTAGGACATGATTTGTGTTAGTTGTTGAGATAATTAGTTTTGGATGATTTGAACATGTCTAATGGTGTTTTAGATGTTGTTATGTTAATCTATGGCTTTGGTTTGGTGTAAAAGCAACAAGAAACCATGATGTATACACTAGGACTTTAGAGGCATAATGGTGCATGTGTGGGTTGGCATGATTTTGTTTGGAATTTGTCTAAATTGATGAAATTAGGATGATTCTTATGAGTTATGAAGCCTAAGGAAGATGAAATTTTGAGTTATGAAAGTGTGTATGAAACTCCCCTTTTGAGAAGTCAAGGGGAGAAGGAGGTTTAGCCATGTAAATTGTGTTTTTGGATGATCAGCAATGTACACAGGGTAGAACTCGGCCCATGTTGTACCCCGTGTTCTTTGTCGAAAGCTGATTCAGTAATGTACACGGGGTATAACACGGCCCATGTTGTACCCTATGTTCTGAACACGGGGTAGAACACGACCTATGTTCACCCCCGTGTTCTTTGACAAGTGAACAATTTTAGTCTCAAATAATTCCTGCCCTTATGCTGCCTAGATAGGGTCTACATACAAAATGTTTTATGTGATATGAATTGTTTAATTTGTGTGTATGACATATGAATGATTTAATTTGTACACATGAGTATCCTTTAGGTTTGATATGAGTATGAGCATAGAAGGATAAATGAAGCATAAAACACTTATGGCATTGTTGGTATTTTAACACATTCCTCGAGGAAAAATTGTGGTTGATGCATGTGGCGTCCCACAATTGTTCATTCTACTTACAAATGTGGGAGGGAGAAAACATCCTTCGCAGAGAAGGAGAGGAGGGGTAAGTAGTGGAGGGAAAAGGTTGGTGGCCTCGGGCCTAGGGTGGCGGGAGATAAGGTTGGACCGAAGATATAAGGTGACATTGCATACCAACTAATGTCATTCCTCAAATAACGTAATATCTAAATTGGGCTTTTAATTAGAAAAGCAACCCTAAATGGGAAAACCAAAAAGGGGCAATAATAGGTTATTACTCACTGAGTATATTTATACTCATTCTATATTTTCTTTAATTTGTCTTTTTAGATAATGGCCATGGATCCATGGACGCGCGGTAACACTTACAGAGGACATGCCACAACACCCTTCGGAACGTATGGATTAGAGTTGCAAATAAAGATTCGGGTCACTCCCAATGAGATAAACATTTTGTATCATATGGACTATTGGACCATAGACAGTGAGCCAAATGTCCTTCAGATTTTCTTCCCCCTAGTCCTAGTCCCCCCGGATGGCGATACCGGGAGCAATGAGACACCGTTAGGGCCCATAACACCTAGTTCTAGTTCTCCTTCGGAATCTGATCCTAAGGAGGAAGGCCCTAATCGGGTTAGTGAGTCAGATGACTAGGTTTTCTGTATGTAAAGTTATGATAGACTTATCTCTGTAAATATTTTTGTACTGTTATATGTATATTATTTCAGTATTTTAACTCTTTATTACCAACTTTCTTTCGGTGCGCCCCAATATTATTTTTATAAGTATATGCGATATTGTGTCGTCTTTGGAGGCTAGTAAGGATATCTTATCAGTGTGGAATACTGATTGGGTATCTTTACGCCGGTTACGATTACAGTATGTCGGGTCGTGACACATTGTCCCCAATGTCCTCAGTAGATTAGCAAAAAGGGTTTATTAAAAGGAAATGCATAAGCAACTCACACATAAAAGAAATTTTGGGAGTAAAACCATAAGAGTAAAGAAAGTTACAACCGGAGAGTGGTGTCGGGCTCATGCTTCTGACTGCTGGTTGGAGATTGCCAATCTATCTTTTTCACTGATAGATCTGGTTTATGTGTATAGCTTTGTAGTTGGTCAATTAGCTGATCAGCAAATGAGGCAGACATTATGGCACGGCGAGTCGCTTGGGTTATGAATCTCTGTTCCACAGCTTGATCTAAAAAAGACAGCAAACTATCATAAAAACCATTAACATTTAATAAACCTACTGGCTTCTGATGAAAGTTCAAGTTAATCCAATATGCAATGTTGTAAATTCCATCTAATGCTTCTAAACTACCAGGTAAAACAATAAAGGCTTCAATACTGTAAAGCATGCATCCAATACGTTCAGGAAAGTTTGAAACCTTTAATGTTTTACCGATGGCGTATTTCTTATCATCTAAACCATTCACAAGGATACTCAGTATTTTGCTTCCTCTGATGTAAGCAGAAAATGCTGCACTACCTTTTAAGCTATGAAGCCCTCCTCCATACACATAGGCAATCTTTCTAGCAGCTAATGCATGACCAAGTTCAGTTGCTGCTGTCACAAATTCTACATTCTTTCCAACATAAGATTCACCAAAAACGCAGATAGATTTAAATCTACATTTTGATGGTTTCTCAACCTCTTCCTCTTTACTCTCGCCTTCAGACATTTTTGCAAAGTGTGATTGCTGAAATGCATTCTTATAATACAAAAGCAGAAATAAAGAAATCACGTAAATAAGATAATATCAGAAAAAGATAAAAAATGTTGTGCACAACTGACAAATGTAATAATGGCGTGAACAAAGTAAAATACAGAATGTAAAGAAAGTCAAAAAGTTACTGAAAAGGTAAACTTAAAAAGAAGATAAATGTACGAAAAGTTAAAAAGCAGCTGTAAAGATAAAAAGATAAAAGAAAAGTAAAGCAGACAAACATATGTACAATAGTTGTGATTGTGGCTCACATCTTCCTCTGATTTTTCGTTCAGTAACGGCTTAAACGGCTTCTATGAGCCGAGGATTTGCTTCCCATCTAATTTTCTTATAAACTAGCAAACAGGGTCTTTTACAGTCAGATCCCCAAAACTGTAGCGCTCCTTTTCTGTATTGAATAAGTTCATTAAATCAAGAAAAACAACATGAACATCTCCACTAGGATGCGTCTCAAGAGTCTGAATGATATCATCCAATGACTCTTTACTCAGTCCATCCTTTATGAATCAAATTTTGTCCTCTTGATTTACTGAAATCATTCTTTTATTCCTACAGAGCTTATTACAATTCCACCTTGCACATTTATGATAGACTCTCATTCTTTTAGCTCTTCTCTTTTTAGAGTAAGAACTTCTTCCCATACCTGGCAGGCGTCTAACAATTGATTCATTAAACTCACCTGCTAAACGTACCTTAGCTTCAATAATCCAACGTATATCCTCGGGAAGACCCAAACGCTTAAATGCCTTCATTCTTTCAAATTGATAGTTGTAGATTTTCCTAAGCACATCTTTGGGAAGAGTAAGGAATCTGCTTTTAAGCTTTACAAGGGATTCCTCCATGATAAGAATGATAAAAGCTAAGATTGTAAGTGAAAAATGCTGTGCGGTGTGTGCTTAAATAAGTCAGAAGAAAAGAAAAGAGAAGAGAAAGAAGTCTTGGGTTGCCTCCCAAGTAGCCGCCCTTCTTTAACGTCTTTAGCTAGACAAAGTCTTATTTATTTTTTTTTCTTTTTAATACTTACCAGCTGGCTCCTCGAGCGTGATGACAGTCTTGATGGTGTTGAATGCACCGTCATTGTATTCTTTCAATCTTCACTTTGAATTTCCTATCACCATCTTGAATCTCCACAGTTCCATACGGCCAAACTTGAACCACAGTAAAAGGCCCAGACCACCTTGATCTTAATTTTCCTTGAAAGAGTTTTAGCCTTGAGTTGTAGAGAAGTACTTTCTGCCCTGGTGTGAACTCCTTCCTTATAATTCTCCTATCATGCCACATTTTTGTCTTCTCCTTGTAGAGCTTAGCATTTTCATAAGCATGTTGGCGAAATTCTTCAAGTTCATTGAGTTGCATTAGCCTTCTTTCACCAACTGCTTTCAAATCAAAATTTAATGCCTTAACTGCCCAGTATGCCTTGTGCTCCAATTCAACCGGAAGATGACATGCCTTGCCATATACCAATTGGTAAGGAGATGTACCAATTGGGGTCTTAAATGCTATTCTATAAGCCCATAATGCATCATCCAGCTTCTTTGCCCAATCTTTCCTATTGGAATTCACTGCCTTTTCTAGAATCCATTTCAACTCTCTATTTGATATCTCCACTTGCCCACTAGTCTGTGGATGATAAGGAGTTGCCACCTTGTGAGTTACTCCATATTTAGTGAGCACAGATTGAAGTTATTGATTGCAGAAGTGCTTGCCTCCATCACTTATGATTGCTCTAGGTACTCTAAACCTTGTGAATATATTCTTTCTCAGGAATTTCACAACCACTCCAGAATCATTTGTAGGAGACACTGCTGCCTCTACCTATTTGGATACATAATCCACAGCCACTAGAATGAATTGGTTGCCAAATGAAGATGGAAAAGGACCCATGAAGTCAATGCCCCATACATCAAATAATTCTACCTCTAGGATGTTAGTCAATGGGGTTTCATGTCTCTGAGAAATGTTTCCTGTTCTCTGACATTTATCACATGCGGCTACATAGGCTTGAGAGTCTTTGAATAGGGTAGGCCAATAGAATCCAGACTAGAGAACCTTAGCAGCAGTTCGATTTGCTCCAAAATAACCGCCATATGGGGATGAATGACAATGGGAAAGGATACTGGTTATCTCTTCTTCTGGAACACATCTCCTTATGATTCTATCTGGGTAATGTTTATACACGAATGGATCTTCCCAAAAGTAATACTTCACATTGGCTAAGAATTTCTTCTTTTGTTGTCCAGAGAGCTTATATGGCATCATCCCACTTGCTAGATAATTCACAATGTCAACATACCATGGAGTTAATAATGATCTTACATTAAATAGCTGCTCATTTGGAAAAGACTCTTGGATTGGCAGCTCTAGTTCAAGTTTGGGAAGTTCAAGTCGAGAAAGGTGATCTGCAATGAGGTTCTCGGTCCCTTTCTTGTCTCTGATCTCCAAATCAAATTCTTATAATAGAAGCACCCATCTGATTAGTCTAAGCTTTGCATCCTTCTTCTCTATCAAGTATTTTATTACTGAATGGTCCGTCTAGACTATGACTTTTGAGCCAATTAAGTAAGCTCTGAACTTGTTAAAGGCAAATACAACAGCAAGGAGCTCTTTTTCGGTTGTTGCATAATTTATTTAGGCTTCATTGAGTGTTCGGCTAGCATAATAGATTGCATGAAAAATCTTATTCTTTCTCTGACCCAAGACTGCTCCAACTGCATAATCACTTGCATCACACATTATTTCGAACGAAAAATTCCAATCTGGAGCGACAATGATTGGTGCTGAGATCAAAGCTTTCTTCAAGGTTTTGAATACTGACATGCAATTCTCATCGAACACAAATGGAATGTCCTTCTCCAATAGTTTGCATAATGATTTTGTGATCCTTGAGAAATCCTTAATGAATCGCCTGTAAAAATCAGCATGGCCCAAAATACTCCTGATGCCTTTGATTGTTGCAGGTGGAGATAATTTTTCAATAGTTTCAATTTTTGCTCGATCAACTTCGATCCCATAAATTGAAACTTTGTGTCCCAGCACGATACCTTCTTTTACCATGAAGTGGCATTTTTCCCAATTCAGTACAAGGTTAGTCTCCACACAGCGTTGTAGCACCTTTTGCAAATTAGCTAGACAGAGATCAAAAGATTCCCCAAACACTGAGAAATCATCCATGAATACTTCAATAAAATTTTCCACCATATCTGAAAAGATTGCCATCATTGTCCGTTGGAAGGTTGCAGGAGCATTGCACAATCCAAAAGGCATTTTTCTGAAGGCGAATGTTCCATATGGGCAAGTAAAAGTTATTTTCTCTTGATCTTCAGGAGCAATCAAAATTTGGTTGTAACCAGTGTATCCATCAAGGAAGCAGTAATAAGCTTGTCCTACCAATTTATCTAACATTTGATCTAGGAATGGCAAGGGAAAATGATCTTTTCTGGTAACTTTGTTGAGCTTCCGATAGTCAATGCAAACTCTCCATTCGGTCACTGTTCTCTGCGGGATCAGCTCATTATTTTCATTTAGAACCACTGTCATGCCTCCCTTTTTTGGTACGACTTGTACAGGACTCACCCATTGACTATCAGAAATTGGGTAGATAATGCCAGCATCTAACCATTTGAGCACTTCTTTACGAACTATCTCCTTCATATTTGGATTGAGCCTTCTTTGATGTTCTACACAGGGCTTGGCATCTTCTTCTAGCAGTATTTTATGCATATAAATTGAAGGGCTTATTCCCTTAATATCTGCAATCGACCATCCCAGTGCGGACTTGTGCTGTCTTAACACCCTCAGCAACTTTTCTTCTTCTTCAGCGGTTAAATCAGATGAAATGATAATTGGTAAGGTTGAATCCTCTTCTAGGAAAACATACTTTAGATGAGTGGGTAGTGTTTTCAGCTCTAATTTTGGTGGCTTTTCAATTGAAGGAACTGATTTTCGTGATTTTTCTCCCAAATCTTCGAATGGCCTTTTTATGAAAATTGGTGAATTGGCTTGAAGATAGCTGACTTGTTCTAGAATTTTGGGATCAGTAGTATGAGATGTGTCCATCATGCTGACTGCTAAAGGTTAATTTGAGTAAATTTTATCTACTACTTCTCTGGTGCAGCTACTTATTGAATCAACCTTAAAATAGGTATCACCTTCATCAGGAAAAGATAGGGCTTTGAAAATGTTGAAGGACACTTGCTCATCTTGAATCTGCAAAGTCAACTTTCCCTTCTATACATCAATTAGAGCTCGTCCAGTTGTAAGAAATGGTCTCCTAAGAATAATAGGAATTTCTTGATCTTCTTCCATGTCAAGCACTATGAAATCTGCTGGGAAGATGAACTTATCAACTTTTACTAGCACATCTTCAAGGACTCCACGTGGATGCTTTATTGAACAATCTGCTAGCTGCAGTAACACGGTAGTTGGTTTCACTTCTCCCAATCCCAGCTTCTTGTGGACGGATAATGGCATCAAATTCACACTTGCACTAAAGTCACATAAGGCTTTTTCGAATTCACACTCTCCAATGGTACAGGGTATGCAGAAACTTCCAGGATCTTTAAGCTTTGACGGTAGTTTCTTTTGGAGAATTGTACTGCACTCTTCAGTTAAGGCTACTGTTTCAAAATCCTCCAGTTTGCGTTTTTTTGATAAAATCTCCTTCATAAATTTTGCATAACTGGGCATTTGGGCTAAAGCTTCAGCAAATGGGATGTTAATATGCAACTTCTTAAACACCTCCAGAAACTTGCTAAATTGCTTGTCTAGCTTACCTTTCACCAATCTTTAAGGAAATGGAACTGAGGGAACATATGGTAGAGGATTATCTGGAAAAGTCATTCTTCCTGGAATCACCTCATCTTCTTTCTGAGCTTCTTCATTTTTCTTCCTCGATTCTGGCTCATTTAACTGCTTTCCACTCCTTAATGAGACAGCCTTTACATGCTCTCTAGGATTTCTTTCAGTGTCACTGGGTAAAGTGCCTGGTTGTCTGGAATTCAGCATACTTGCAACTTGGCCCATTTGCACCTCCAAATTTTTTATTGAAGTTGCTTGACTCTGCATGGTTGCTTCTTGATTCTTGAGTGCAGCTTCTATTCTCGCCATGAATTGGGAAGTATTCATGGTTAATTGAGCTAACGCTTCTTCTAAATTCGCCTTTGGTTGTGGTGGTGATTGTTGAATTTGCTGTTGATAATTCCCTTGAGGTTTGAACACATTATGATTATTCCTCCACCCTAAATTAGGGTGGTTTCTCCATCCTGGATTGTATGTGTTTGAGAAAGGATCATTTTGACGATTTTGATTCCCCACATAGTTGGCTTGTTCAGGTTGAAAATGAATAAATGGATTTCCTTCTTGGCATTGTGTGCTCATGTGAGGACCTTCACATAAATCATAAGCATCTGCAGGAGTTCTGATTGCATTTGCTTGAGCTGTTAATGAACTCACTTGCTTGGATATAGAGGCAACTTGAGAAGACAAAGTGGTCAGAATGTCTACCTCATGGACTCCAAGTGCTTTCTTTGAAGTGTTGCGTTCAGAGGGCCATTGGTAAGCATTTGCTGCCATCTCTTCCAACAGCTCCATAGCAGCTTCTATGCTTTTTCCCATTAATGATCCACCAGCTGCAGCATCTATAAGTGTTCTGGTAGCATTAGACAATCCATTGTAGAAAGTCTGTAATTGCAGCCAATCTGGTAGCCCATGATGAGGACATCTTCTTAGCAGCTCCTTGTATCTTTCCCATGCTTCATAAAGGCTTTCCATGTCATGCTGGGTGAATGAAGCAATCTCATTTCTCATCTTTGCAGTTTTAGTTGGAGGAAAGAATTTTGCTAGGAATTTTTGTGCCAATATGTTCCATGTAGTGATGCTCCCCACTGGTAAAGAGTGTAACCAGCTTTTAGCCTTATCCCTAAGTGAGAAAGGGAAAAGTCGCAACCTTATGGCATCATCAGAAATGCCATTATGCTTGAATGTATCACAAATTTTTAGAAAGCTGGCTATATGTGCATTCGGATCTTCTACTGGAGAACCTCCAAATTGATTTGCTTGCATCATTTGAATTATGGCTGGCTTGATCTCAAAGTTGTTGGCTGGTATGGGTGGTCTCCTGATCCCAGAAATGGTATCCATGACTGTTGGTGTGGCATAGTCACGGAGTACTTTGGTGTCTGGTTCTTCTCTCAAATCTGCCATTGCTTCACCTTGATCTACAGTTGACTGCTTCTTTATCTTTCGATTCCTTCGACAAGTTTTCTCGATCTCAAAATCAAATAGCAGCGGCTCAGTAACTTTCGATCTGGTCATACATTAGGACAAACCTGAAAAGAAAAGAAACACCAAAGAAAAAAAATGTAAAATAAAAACTAAATTAGGATTAAGATTATTTGGTATTGATATTAATGATAACAATCCTCGGCAACGGTGCCAAAAACTTGTTACGTATAAAATGGTTTATCAATTAGCGCAAGTGTACACTGTCGTAAACAAGTAATAAAGTGATGAGAAAGTATCATTCCCACGAGAATTGTTTCACTAAGTACCAAAATTAATAATCCTAGCACTATTTGGCAAATCGATAAGTTGGAATTGAAGTGAGTAAATAAAGATTGATGCAAAAAATACTTAAAATAAATATGACTGCAATTGGAGTAAAGATGAATATGAATTAAAAGACTTAGGGATCAGACTTCACTTAACAATTTCGGATTGAATCATCTATCTATACTAATCCAATTTCACTCCCTTAATTAATAGTCGAGTTTCCCTAAATTAATTACTAGCCTCTTCCAAGGTCAAGTAATTCTATAATTAATTACCAATTCACTATATTCCTATGTGAATTACAATAACTAATCATGCATTAGGATTTATGGAACTCATTAAGACTACATAAACCATATGAATATATTTCTATTTCATATGTAATTTACGGTTTTAATTATAGGTTCCATACACATGTGTCATCTTCCGGTCTCAACACACATATTGAATTCATTCAAAAGGTGGCCAATCGATTGAAAGCAT
This sequence comes from Sindora glabra, assembly GCA_020226215.1. Classification (NCBI taxonomy): domain Eukaryota; kingdom Viridiplantae; phylum Streptophyta; class Magnoliopsida; order Fabales; family Fabaceae; genus Sindora; species Sindora glabra. Next base: position 42,967,049 of record CM035234.1, read on the forward strand.
TAAGAGCAATAATTAAAACTCAATCTAGGAAATAAAATCGAAATTAGTTTCAATAGATTAGAATTCAATCCGTTATTATCAAGTTACGTCATCACCCTAGGAAGATGAAAAATTAGAACATAATGAAATTAAAAACAAACTCAAAATAAAATACAAACATCATCACATTCATGATACAAACACAAGATTATAATTACAAATGCATGAGAATAGAAATACTATCCATCCATTTGGAGGTAAAACCTTCCATGTAGGAGGAAATCCTAGCCTTCCATGTAGGAGGCATACAAGAACTAAAAATGCATGAGTTAAACTACTATCTAAAATGCATGAATCAATGAATGCTGCAAATGCTCTCCACTTCTACCTATTTATAGGTGAATGAATCAGCTGTAAGTCATAAATCTTGACCATTAGTTACCAATCACATTATTTAGCTACCACCCATGGTCTCTAACTACCCTTTTTGATTTTCGCAGCAACAATTCTTCTGACTTGTTAGTAGTTTTTCACCATAAGAATGGTAGATTTACATCTTCCTGTCAACATAGGAGTTGTAGAGCCGGATCTTAACTTTCAAATGCCACAAAGAACTCCTAATTTTGACATTTCTATCCCAAGTTATGATCAGATTAGTAACCAAAGGTCAGATTCCGTCAGAACCACTGTTTCATCTTCCAAGAAGAATTTGAGATCCTTAGATTCCGAACTGGGCTTTTCTTTAAACATGAAAGTTGTAAGGATTTTTCTTAGCTTTGTAACTATTAAAGAACAACCCAATCCAACGTCCAGAACTCCAGATATAGCCTAAAACCTGAAACAGGGTCAAAATACAGCATTATTTAAAAGATTTGATTTCATTTTAAATTCAAGACTCATTCACAAAATGCAACTAAATTTATTAAATTAAACAAGATAACATCCAATAATGCATCATATAAGGGAAAATAAATATGTAAATATTTTACGTATCATTGGACTTTATTATTTTCATTGCCAAATCTCAAAATAACTAACTTATTTACAGATTCGTAAAGCATCTATGGCTTATATTAATGTGACTACAAATTGTCATAATACTCAGTCTAATGTTTTACAAAGCAACTCTAATTATGTCTCAATCCACTAACCTTCTCTGGGCTTGAACCTCTTAGACCATCAACCATTAATATTAAGCACCCTATCACCAATCACATCAGCAGATAAATTAACTAAAAATGCAGAGAACAAGTATAGCTTGGCAAGAAAGCACATCTATAAATTGAATAAGGAATGGAGGAGATGAAATACCTGAACTCTTTAGCAACCAAACTAATTCACGAAACTATGCTAAGATGTATTAGCATTTTCTCAGTTTATCAAGCAGGTTTCCAACAAGATAGGGCATAGATGATTCTTCCCTTCCAACCTTGCAATAACCACCGGCTATCTTCATCAACTACAAAATCTTTGTGGTAGTAATCCCTTACTTTCTTCTTCATTCTCTGTACAATATCACGACAAAAAGACTGCTGCACAAACCCAGCTCGTAAAGTACGGGCTTGCCACTGCTTATATGTCTCTGCTCTCTCCACTCTTTCACAGTCCTCACAAGCAATAGCATTCAGAGCTTCTTTCCCAAATATCTCTTTCTCAATAACCATCCTCTCATATTCTTCACGAGGTACAATTGTTTCAAGCATATCAAATAGTGCTGAATAATGATACAAAGCCTCCCGAAATCGGGTAACAAAGAAAGGAGCATTGAAGACAGCATTAACTATGCCATGAATGAATAAATCTGGGTTGATCTTTCTCACTAGATTGAGGAAAATATTTTTTGGACTGTTCTCTTCCACAGAGTCATCCAGCAAGTTCTGACCTCGATAAAAACATGTAACAATAACAAATTCATCCTTATCAATCTTGAGTTCCTCAAGTTGGATAGTGTTCCAATTTTTTGCGATGGCATTAAACTCAAATGGCACATTAAAACCTTCTGCATAGGCTGCCAAGCGGCACCCTGTTTCTTCAACTCTCTCTGCTGGCCTAAAACCAGGTTGTGGAAAGTCTATTCCAGTGATTTTAAGTTTTGGACGACCACCAGTTCTTATTGAAATTCTCTGTATAAAATTGGGCCACTGCAAACCGTAAAGGATACCAAAGTCAATAACATGGATCCTCATCGAATTTTCTGAAGACCTCCTCATAGTGACACTTGAAACAAAATCAAATATCTTCCTGAAAGGACATGCTGCAAGGTATAAATAATAAGCTTTCAGGATATTTGCAGCTGAAGTTCTTTTACTAATAATTCCTCTATAAATATGGCTACCAGTACCTGCCAAACGTGCCTCAAGGCCATCAGCAAAGATATTAGCCAACCTCTGATTTCCATCTCCAAAAGGGGTTGTGTGCTGTCTGATCTGCCTTAGCAAATCATGTGCACTTTTATGGTCGTCTGCAGCAACAGCTTGTGCACAAAGGAGCAAAAGCATTGTCAAATCCACCACTTCATTTTTCTTATTTTGTTTCTTATCACGTCCTCTCCTACCATTGGAAGCTTTTGATTGAGCTTGTGGTGGAAGTGACAAGCTGTTATTATTCCGCAAAGCCTCACGACGAGCTGACAAATGGACTCTACCTTCCCCCTCAATATTAACCAGAATAATGTCAAGCATTGGTGACCGCAAGGTTGGTTCTGTATAAACAGATGCTTGCTTGCTACTCCTTTCTTCCTCAACTTCTCCTTCTTCCCTGTAAAGCTGTTTCTTTCCCCTTGATCTACCAAGTGAAGACCTGTCATCACTCTCCACTAAGGGTTCTTCTGGTAAAATTTTATTCAAATCAGAAAACAGATCATTTCCTCTGGGAAGAAACTTATTAGCCTCCTCTACACCCTTCCTGAATTGCAATATAGATTGACTCTCACAATTCAGCTCAGGTGCATCAAGAATGGTATTTGGAGAGTCCATCGGCTCTTCTACTCTACTCATTACAGTATTTGTAGAGCTATAAGATAACTTTGCGATACTATTTCCTTGGAGATTTTGGGATGGAAATTCACTCGAATTTCTAAGCAAGAAATTCTCAGTGACAATGCCGCCTATATCACCATTACTACTGAGACCATTACCTTGATTTACAGACAAACTATTATATGAAATCCATTCATTTTCATTTGTAAGACCAGGGTTTCGTATTGGAGATGATGGGTTCCTTTCTCCTAGTACCTCATAGAATGATTGCTCAGCTGCCTGAAGAAGCAAAGAATCCTGAAGCATGCATGTCTTATCTTCCATGTCTTCTTCCATGAGGATCTGATTGATGAAACTCAAAGTTGCATCAGAAAATTCACCATCTTCATGGATCAGAGCTGAGGACAAATGTATATTAGTTGACATAGTATCAGACCGCATGTAATTATGTTCCCTACTTTGTTGATCGAAAGTAGGATTTTCAAACCCGGATGAAGGTATATTAATTGATGTCAGATCAGAAGGAAGATAATTAAATTCCCTAACTTGATCAAGGAAGAAATTTTCAGACCTAGTGGAAGGTAAATTTGTTGATATCGGATCAGAATGAAAATAGTTACATTCTCCACTTGGATCAAGGCAGGAATTTTTGAACCCAGCTGATGGTACGCTAGCTGATGTCAGATCAGACTGAAGACAATGAAACCCCCCACTTTGATCAAAGAAGGAATTTTCAAACCCAGATGAAGGTATTGTAGTTGATGAAAAATTAGACTGGATAATATTAAATTCCCTCCTTCGATCAAAGAAGGAATTTTCGAGCCCAGATGAAGGTATATTAGTTGATACCTCATGCTGAAGATAATCAAGTTCCCTACTTTGATTTTGGAACTCGGGCACATGAACTAGAATCTGATTCTGAAGAACTGGTAAAGGTTGATATTCCAGTCGAATTTGGTTTAAAGAATTAGTAAACTTCCCAAGACTTGGTTCCATTGTCGTCTACCTTGCAAGATGCTATAGAAAATATTTAAACTTTAAGTCTTAAGTACTTAATTATCTTCAAAATCCCTCCTTTGCAAAACCACCTTTCTTTCTTCTCAATGACAAAACTCCTTCAAACCTATAGAACATATAACACAGATTTAGAGTCCCCTGCTTGTTAATTATAAGGTAAAGATTAAAAAACTTGAAAGCTAAGCTATCCAGAAGAAGCAAATGACGGAGAAAGAACCACATTCCAATTTCCAAATAAATTCGTTGAACTAGAATAATGAAAATAACTTGAATTTTCCACATTATAAAATATAACGGCCAAATGCAATAAATGGAATAACAACAATATATACAAGACCCAAATAGTGAAAAGAAAAGGCTAAAAGCTAAATTGAACTTGAAGAAGTTACTAAAAAAAATGAAGAAAAAGAAATGGGGGACTTGTTCCTAGAAGAGGAAAAAGAGATTACCTTTGAAGAAACCCGGAAATGGAAAAGAAAAGAGCATGAAGCAGCAGAAGAAGAAAGGAAACGAGGACCTGTCATGGGGGAGCTGAGAGTTGTTTATGTAGTGGGATCTTCAAGAGAAATGCCAAGGGGAAGACTTATGGGACCAGAAGCAACGGTTAGGGTGAGAACCAATTTAGAATAGACCACTGGCTATAGGCCGCCCAACTACCTATAATCGCAATTTTTTTTCTGGGGAGGTGGGAATTAAGGTTCAAGTTAATTACATTTATTTACATATTTTTATTTTAAAAATATATATTCATTTTCACTTTCTTTTAAGTGTATTTATTTTGAAAATAAAAAAGTTAATATTTATCCATTTAAATAACTGAAATATCTTTTATTATTTTGTTATATTTGAAATATTAATATATTTTTTCATTCAAATGAAAAAGTTAATATGCTAATTTCTACGTATACGTGCACCTACACACCCACGTACATATATATATATATACACATAAGGAACTACTAACCTCTGCATGTAATCTCTACATTCATATGTAGAGGTTAATAACATCTATTTTTTTATTTGAATAAAAAATTATATTATAAATTTAAAAATAATATAATAAAAAAGGATATTTAAATAATTTTAATAAAAATGTTAATTTAAAAATATATAATTTAACTTCATTCATTTTTTTTATATTCACAATAAATATTTTTATTAATTGAAGTAGTTAATGGTGATACAAATTAATTATAATATTTTTTATTACTTTATTATAATTAAATTAGTAGTATGATTTTTTATTCAAATGAAAAAGTAAAGTTCATTTGGATGGGACTTTTGACTTTTACATTTATACATGAAAGTTAATAATTTCTATTTTTTTATCTGAATGAAAAAATTATATTATTAATTTAATAATAATAAAATAATTAAAAATATTCAAGTAAATTTGTCACTACTAATAACTACTTTAACTAATATGTATATTTATTGTAGAGATAAAAGAAAATGAATAGAGTTGCCTTAAATATTTTAAATGAATATTTTTTCATAAAATTACCTAAATGCCTTATAGTATTTTATCATTAAAGTATTTGCATCCTTTTTTTTATTTAAATGAAAAAGTAGAAGTTATTAATTTATGTGTGGATATGATTAAGAACCAGAAAGAAACCCTTACGAATGCACATTTCGGTACATAATTTATTGTGTAATAAAAAATATATTAATTCTAAAATAAAATATATCACTTATGAAAGAAGTAAAATTAAAAAAAAGTTGAATTAATATTCTAAATTGTGTACTTAATATAATTCTAATGATTCTAATGATGAAGATAAGAAATACAAATATACATTTCATATTATATTTTTTTTTCAAATTAAAAAAGTAAAAATTGTTAACATTTATATGTGGATATAAAAATCGGCATCTCCTTATGTATTAGAAATAGAAAGAGAGCCCCCCTACAAACGCACGTTTCTATACATAATTTATTGTGTGATAAAAATTATATTAATTCTAGAATAAAATATATCATTTTATTTTATGAAAGAAGTAAAATTAAAAAAGTTGAATTAATATTCTAAATAATATACTTAATATAGTTCTAGTGATCGAAAATCTTATTAGTTCAATTTTTGTAATAAATACTAATATACATTTGATATATTATATTAAATTAAATTATTTGTTATTTAAGATGTATATTAATAAATAAACTATTTTTAATAAGATTTTCAAAATCAAATAAAAAATATTATGTTTGGTAACTAAAAATTTATTTTATTGATTAATCGTAATATATAAATACAAAAGCGTTTTTTCAATTATATATGTACAGTTGTTTTAAATGAATTAGTAAATGAAGAATTTTTTTAAAAATAACTTCTCATTGAAAATTGTAATTTTCTATTATGTATTCATAATCATTACCCAATTTTAATTTTTTAAATATGCTAAAAATAATTGCAATAAAATTACAATATATATCAATATTTATTTTTCACTTCATATGGGATCAATAAAAATCAATTACATTTTTGTAATAAGAATTTCATACAATTTTAAAATATATTACATATTAAAAAATAACGGTATTGCAAACCATAGTTTTTAAACCAGATCGGTGAACCAGCCGGTGGTAAGCTGGTCCAGTTATTTCTATTGAACCGAAAATGCACATGGACCGATATGAACTGACCAGAATTAGTGTAAACCAATCAATGAATCAATTTTTCATAAATTTTATATATTTTTATAAAAAATAAAAAATTTATAATTTTATAATAATTTAAATATAATACTATTATAATTTCATATCAATTGAATTTATATTTTTTATTAAAATATTTTTAGCATAAATTATTGACATATTTATTATATTTTATTACTTATGTGTTTATATCATTTACTTATATTATATTTTTATTAATTTTAACATAATTTGTTATGATAAATATTTGTACTATTAAAATAAATTATATATAATATATATAATTTATATTTTTAATTCAAAATCAATTCGTGAACTAATAAATCACTGAATTTTTTAATGACCGTTCCAATTTTAAAAGTTATGTTACAAACCAAAAATTAGATGATTAAAGGTATTATTTTATAATGAGTCAAACTTCAAATTTGATATTTTTCGAATAGCAGAGTTTAAATAGAAACTATTAGAGATCTTCAACTTCCCCTCATTCAAGAGGTGCCAACACTCAGTAGGAATTGTTCTCATCATCCGTGAAGCTTTATCTAGCTTCAAGATATGTTTCGCCAAGCCATCAGCAGCTCGATTCCATTCTCGAAGCACCTGTGAAAACGTAACCCGCCAGTCTGCAGATGGCAGCTCTCAAAGTGGGTGTTCGGATGCAAAAACCAGCTCCAACACTTGCACACAGTCCGACTCAAGACAAATGCTACCTAGTTTCGTGTCCAAGCTAATCGGAGTCCAACCAAAATGGTTGTAAGTTTTGCCTTCAAGCTGCCACCAGTTCCTCCTTTCTCCGCAAAACCTCTCACCCAGTCGCCCAGACGATTTCTTATAACTCCTCCCCAAGCAGTCGCAACCCGACCTTTCTAGCAAGCTCCATCTACGTTTACTTTATACAATCCCTCACTTTGGGCTTGCCGATCTTCCTTATCGCTTGGTAGCTTTGGAGCGTTTCTTTTCTACACTAATATTCTTCAAGCTTTTAAAAATCTCAAAAGCCATATCGCTCCTTTCTGCCGCACCAGTAAATACAAATTGATATTTCTGACATGGTAGTAAGATATTTAGTAGTATATTAACATATATTTTAGATAAAATGAAAGAAAAATAATTATAAATGTAATGAGAGATGAAGTAGTTGAAAAATAAAATAAAAAATAAAAGATATGGTTATAAATGTGAAGATAAAAAAGAGTAGTTGAATTAAAACAAAAATAAATTAAAAAATAGGAGATATGGTTACAAATGTAATGAAATGGGAGTGTTCAAAAAAATAAAATTAAAACAAAAAAGTGTGATTTGTAATTTGAAATTGAAAGAAGGAACTTGGAGAGAGAGTGTATGTGGATACTATTTTGTTAAGGAATATAATTAATTACAAAAATGTAAAAATGGAGAAATTAAAATTTTTAAAGTTTTACTTCCCATAAAAAATTATTTACTTATATCCTCTCTATAAAAAGAATTTTCTATATCTTTTATAAATAAAAATACTAAATTATCACTACTTAATTTAATTAATGATCACTTTAAATTTTTATCATTGTCATTTAAAAATTATAATATATTTAATTTATTAATAAAAAATATATTTTATTAATTAAAAATATAAATATACTTATTTAAATATAATTATTAATTATATAGAACATAATTATTTAATTAATTATATAATAAATAGAATAAATATTATATAAAATTATATAAAATAAATATTAAATATTATATTATAAATATTAAAATATAATTATTTTATATTTCTATTCACTTACATTATATTTATTTTAATTATATTTAAATAATTTAAGATATATATATATATATATATATATATATAAGAGGCATCTTAATTTTCTTATATTAACCTCTTTTTATTTTACATTTTTAATTAAAAAATAAAAAATTACCAATTTAAAAAAAATGATGATAGAAAGAAAAATTAGCAATATAATTTTATGAAAAATATAATTAGATATAATTAAAATATTTCAATATTTCATATTTTTATATTAAAATTTTAAATGATATATTAGTTATTTTAATAATAATTTTTAAAAAATTCAAAATCAAACCAAATAAAATACAAGAAGTTAATTTTTAAAAAATGTCAATTTTTAATAATAACCAAATAATTTTAAATATTATTTAAAAATTTATACTAAATTTATCTTTTAAAAATTTAATTTTTTAATGAGAATTTACTTTTTAGTAATTCAAATCACTTCTGAATTAAAAGAAGGCACCACTCGAGAGAGTACAAATTAGAAGATTACTTCTCCTATTTAGTCAACTTCAAAAAGAGATATATTATGTTAAAGAAAAATAAAAAAATGTCATGAGTAAAAAAAAATTAGTTTATATTTTTAACATATAAAGAATATGAATATAATTATAAAGGAGGTACATGTAATTCATCAAATTTTTTTAAAATATTTCTTCCAACTCCGTTTGGATTTATGGAAAGAAAAAGGGATTGACCATAAAACTTCAAATGTTAAGTTGAGATAAAATTAAAATAAAGTAACTCTACAGAAGATATTTTCTTACTGTATGAGTATAAAAATGGAATTAAAGATCCTGTAATATTAAAATTACCTATCTATGAAATAATTTTAATGACTTACAATATAAGTAGTTTTATTATTTAACAAATAAATTTTATTACTTTTAAATTAAACTAAATAAAAATTAATATTTTATTTTTATATATTTTTATACGTAAATAAAAAAAAGTATTTTTTAAACTAACCTTTTCCGTACTTTTTCTCTTTTGTTCTATCCTCGGGACCAAGCGCTATTATGGAATGAAACACTGGATCAACTCATTGGCCACGAGAATCAAGGAAACTTTATCGTATTTCCGACATTTTTTAGCCCACCTTCCCATGATGCGGCAAACCAAGGGGCCTCACCTTGCAACCCAAAAAAGAATAATCTTTTCCAAAAGCAGAAAACTTTGACAGATTGTTTACTGCACCAAGAATCGAGAATTGTTAATCGTTAAAATGAAGAAAAGCCAGCGTCGGCTTATTGCAAGAGCAAAGGGTGAGATTTTCGTATATTAAATTTATTTATAAATTAAATATTTAATAATTTAAATTAAATTTGACTTTTAATAAAAATATTTAATATAACAATTCACAACTCATTATTATAATTTATTTATTAAATTTTATTCTATAGATTGATAAAAAAAATACACGTAACTCTCTAAGTTCGATCAAATAATTTCTGAATTTTTAAATCTTACAAATTACTTTCTAATATTTAAAAGAAAATAAAAAATAATAGAATCATTGCTATACTATTTTGTTTATCGACAATTTTAATTACCGTAAATTTTTTTCATTTAACGGGAGTTAAATTACCGTTAAGTGATAACAGAACTGCCGCTATATTATTTCCTTTCCATTTTTGTTATTGTTTATTTTTTTTAAAATTTTAAAGAAGTGATGTGTAGGATTTGAAAGTTTAAAAGGATCATTTAATAAAATTTTATACTTTAAGGACGTTATGTATATTTTTTTCAAAAAAAAAAAAAGATTGTTCATCAACCATTATGTTGAACTGCAACGTCGGTTCATGCTTCCGTACACATACTCTCCGGGAAAATACATTGAGTTGGGTGCTCCCCGGGGTAACTTTTTATAATTTTATAATTATAATTTTTTATAATAAAATTTTAATAATTTTTTTTATGTATTCTATTTCTTCCATTGTTGGCTACTTATTGTATTTTTTATTTTTTATTTATCATTTTAAAAATAAAATAAAACACATATATATTTTTTAATTTTATTATTTTTTATTAATAAATAATTTATTATTTTATATTTTTATTTTAAAATATTTTAATAAATTTATTTTTCATGAAATGAGAGAGTGAGAAAGAAATTTATATGTATATTTAAATTTGATCATAAATTTTAAATAAAGAGAGAAATTAGAATGGAGTAAATTTTGATCTTAAAATAAAGAATAGTATTAAAAGGTTTATTAAAAATAAAACAAACCAAATAATTTTTTAATTTTGATGGAATTGATTAAGTGCAATAAATAATAAAAATAAAAATATTTAATAAAAAATATTTAAAATATCTCATATTATTTAATTGAAATCAATAATCATACATTTCTCATCATTTTATTGTTAAAAGATTCAAATTTAAATTTAAATATAATATTTTTTATATTTTAAAAAATATGTCAATTTTAAAATTAAAAGAAAGATTGATGCAGTTTTATCAAATCCCAACAATGTTAAAATATCTCTATTACTTAATCAGAGAAAAAGTAACAATACAACACAAATACTTGCATAATCCACCCTGGAAAGCATAACCGACTTGAAAGTTGCATCCAGGGGACATATACACGAATGAATTCTATTTGTTAATAAATAAAGTTTAAATATAAAAATAATATTTATTAAAAGAAATAAAATTTACTAATATTTTAATTTTTTATATAATTACTAATTTATCCATCCCCCTAATTATTAAAAAAATTCTTTCAAACATACCAAAAACTGAACTGTTAAACTATGGAAATACTAATTATTGGAAGAAATATTCGGTATATACATTACTTTATTTCGAAAAATATATTTTTTATACTTGTTGAAATAAATTATTTAATTTTTTTGCTAAATTAGTTAAGCCTTGGACTTAATTTTCTCAATTTTTAATATAGTTTACAGGGTAAAAAAGTTAAAATTTACTACATTTTTATTATGTTGAAATGGCTAAAAAAATTAATATACTTACATAAAAATTTAAATTTTTATCCATCATATTTTAGTCATTTAAACTTAATCAATGTATTTTTTAATACAAAATATTTAAAATGTCTTGTATTGTCATATTTAAACCAAAATCATATTTTTTACATCATTTTGTAATAAAAATTAAATTTATACTTAAATATAATATTTATTTCGTATTACAAGAAAGGTATCTGTATGTTTTCAAACTAAAAATATATATATAATTTTATTTATTAAAGTTTAAATGAGGTCAAAATATTTTTCTTAAAAATAAAATTAAGATAAATAAAGAACAAAGCTACGGGAATTCCTATGCATTCTTGGGCGCTGTTGGGAACTGGGGTTGAATTTTGTTTCTTTGTTAGGGTAAGCACGGCTCTGTAAACTGATCCACATCTTTAAGGACTGTTATATGAAGATAACTTTTGTTATTTTCTTCATTAAATTTATGTACGTATTTCATAGTATAAATTTTGTGAAAATTGTTTCTTCAAAATTATATGTCTATTATCTTTACGATAATGCACATAAAATTTGACCTGCAAAATTTTAAAAAAATTATATTTATCTCTTTCAAGATTTAATATTATTACGCATAATTTTTTATTTTGAAAAATATATATTAATCTCTTTATTTAAATGCACTCAGTCATTTTTCTTTTACTTTAAATATTTACTCACTTCGTCTATTTTTAAAAAATAAAAAAGAATGTATAATTTTTTAAAATAAAAAAATATAATTCGATTAACCTTAATCAATATGAATATAATTTGTTCACATCTGGGACATTGGACTATGTGCCAATGGTATTGTCATGCGCAATGTTTCAAAGCCTATAAACAATTGACACGTACGTGCTTGAAAAAGTAGGATAGGTTATAAAACCTATGGATATATTATATTCCCTCTCTTGTTTCCAGACAATGCTATAACTGATTCAATCTTGAGAAGGTGGACAGCACTAACACTTTGGTTGGTTAGGATAGAAAATAAATTTTTTTATCGTAAGAGAATATAGAGAAAAAAAAATAGTAAAAAAAATGTTATATTTAATTATGAGAGAAAATAAGAATTTGTAAGATATAAGAAGAATTAATTTTTTGTCCCTCTTTTGAATGTAAATTTAGGAAATGTTAGGAAATTAATATTAACTTTATTTTACAAGTAAAAATTAGATTAATATTTTTTAATATAAATTGATATGTTCAATTTTTTGTATTTATTAAAATATAAAATTAAGTAAATAATATAAATTTATTATAAACCCACTTTTTAAGAAAATGTAAGTTTTTTTTAACATTATTAGTACTCAAAACTTACAAAAAATTAATATCAACCCACGTATTAAGTAAATAATATAATATAATTTTTATGTTACATAACATTAATTCTATATTATGTAACCTTTATTTTCTTATTTAGTAGGCATCTTAATTTACAAAAACACAACAAAATAATATAAGCAAACTAACATTAAATTCAACAGAATACGTTAGATAATCCATATTAAGAAGATAAAGTGATATAATTGAAGTTTTCACATTCCTTATTTTTTATCACATAATTAAAGGAGCATGAAATTTATGAATTTCGAAATTGTTACCTAAGTTGCCCAAGATTAACTAGGATAAAAATAGTCTAAATTCAATTCTATAATTGTATCAATACCTTAATTTCAAAAACTTAATTATAAAAATATGAAAAATTTCACCCAACAAGTGCTACATCCATGAAAACATACTTCTTATACAAATCAAAGACAACTCCTAATAGGAACAATAATGATAGAAATATTCAAGTTTACTTAGTGAATATGTTAACATATATAGGGGTTTAGTGAATACAGAGAACTCACACCCCAAAACTTGTCACCCCATGCCAAAATAAAATAACCTATTTAGTCAACATGTTCAGAACTATTGTTACAATTTAAATACATCAAATAAGGGTTAACAACAATACACAAATTTCTAGCACATAATACAATATGGTAAAGTAACATGGTGTAGTTAATTCACATCATTTGCAAGGAACTTGGCCTTCACATCTTTCCTACGCAACTTGTTATCAACATTTACCTATCAATCAAAAGAACAACACAATCATGCTTCAATACAAAGTGGGTTGGGTACGGATCCGGTTTGGATCCAAATGACCCAACAGGTAGATCCGATGCTACCCAGAAAGCCCAGCCTTCGAATCCTGCCTCTTGCCAACTGAAACCACATTGACATGTTGCTGCAACTGGAGGACGACCGTCACAATTGCCTCCAATGGCGAATTCGTGGCGGGAGCAGCCAAAAATAACTAACAAAGATGCCAAGACAAACCAATGAAGTCCAGCCGAAAACAATGGGGAAACTCCATCAACCAAAATGGGATTTACCTGCTCCGACCAAGAATTGCAGCCGGCGACTTCATTAGATGGAAGACGACCAATAGTTGCTGAGATGCAGATCATGCAACAGCAGCCGGACCGGAGCGAATGGCAGGGATGGCACCGCGAAGACCAGCGAGCAGGCGACAACTTCATCATTCGGAAATGGTAGCACAGCTTCCCGTCGGTAGAATGCACAGCAGTAGCAAACCAGGCGTTCTTCAACTTTGTGGATGGGAACAAACCAAATGAAGTAGACAAGCAGCAAACCAAATAAAATGATTTGGTAAAGTATTCAGCTGTATCACTGTGCAATTTTTCACCCGATTTTCACCACAAAACTAAGGTGAAAATTTTCTAATGGGATCCACCGTACGTTTTATTACCTATTATCACTTCTCCCATATTTTCTCTTCTGAGCCAAGCACGGGAAGTTTGAATTTTTCTATACTTTTCACCCAATATTTTCACTTCTCCCATAATATCACCCCAAACAAGCAGAGGGTAACCGTAAAAGTTGGCATTGAAATTAAAAAGTCTATTGTTTGCATCAAAATAGCACATTAAAAATGGCCCAGGATAAACAGTATAATAATGCTATTCTTTCACGTTGCATCACTAAGTAAGGTATATAATTTGACATTTACTCCTTTTATTCTTTTTTTTATCACAATTAATTAATTTTATAAATATTAAAAAAATAGTTTTATTTATTTATTTTTAATAAATTTTTTAAGGTTATTCTTTATGTACAAAACTTAAAACAAATAAAAATAAAGAAACAAATTTAACAAAATAAATATAAATAAATTATGAGTATATATAATAAAGTATTTATTAATAAAAAATTAAATTAAAAAATATTTAATGCTTCATTAAAATTTTAAAGTGACAAATAAAAAAATATTTTTTTTTCAAAATATAATGAATAAAAAGACACAAAAAAGTATGTTTCTTTGATTGAAAATAACAATCATTTAGAAAAAGAAAAGAATAGCCACTCATATTCACTTATTTATTTATATTTATTTATTTATTTATCATTATGATAACTTATCAAGTGTATCACAACAAAAATCATAATATAAGATCAAAATTTATATAATTGTACTACTTAGCGACAAAAATATTGGTTTGATGGATTTACAACAGTCTTGCAAGAAAATTATCATAAGAAAAATAGTTTCATAGTATAAATATATTTCTTTTGATTGTGATGAGTGGGGTCAATCTGCCATCTAGCCTAAATATCTATGGAAACTTATTGATAATTTTGACTCACATCAAACTACTTTAGTGTAAAGCAAAATTGTGCCACAATTAAAATTGTGACATAAGATCCAAAATTCTATCATTGTTCTATTTTAACTATGGAATTATTAGTTAAATGGACCCATGGCACCAATGAAATTAGTTTGGTCTAAATATCTATCGAAACTCATTGATGATTTTGGCCTATACTAGACCATTTCAATATAAAGCATTGAAACTAGTAAAAACTTCTTTTGTGTGAAAATTGCTCACATGAGAAATCAAAATTAAATATCCAAGTTAACAAATGTTAGATCTTATCATTATACCAATTTTCCTATAATGCAATATATTTTAAACAAAGATTTAGTTGATAGGCTTAATTCATAAATAAAAAATACACTCATTCAATACTAATTTTAAAGTAATAAAATATAATATAAGTACAAAAATAATTTTAATTCACGCTAAAAAAGTTTATGATATTTTTAAAAAAAATTATATTTTATAAATTAAAATCTCATTTCGATCTCTTAACTAATTTTACATGTATCAAATTCGTTCTTTACAAATGTCTTGTATCAATTCTGTCTCTCAAAAATAATGAATTAATAAATTTAATCTTTCCTTTAGTATTTCTATTAATAGGTTAATGATTATAGAAACAAAAGAACTGAAATAACATATGGATAATATGTAATTAATAAAACTGAAATTTAATTAATGAAATTGATATTAAAAATTTGTAAAGGATTAAATTATTATAACTTGCATTTGAAAAAAATAAAAAACAAAAACTGTTTCTATATGATGAAAAAACTTCAAATAAATAAATAATAATAATTTTATATTAATTTTCATTAAAAAATAAAACATGTATTTTCAAGTATATATTGCCCCAAAAATAATTTTTTTAATTTACAACTAGTTATTAAATTGATATACATGAGAAACTTGCAAATTGTACTTGTATATAATATTCTTTAATGTGTATAATCTAATGCCCATAATTAAATTATTACAAAATAAATTCAGTTCCAAAGAACTAGATTTTTTTTCATTATCTATGTTAATTAAGTTATTATGAGATAAAAGTGAAAATTAAGCACATTTTGAGCAATCTTTTAATTATTTTCTAGAAAATTATTTTAAAAAAATTAAATTACTTTAAAAAATTATATAAATCATAAATTTAAAAAATTAATATCTCACCCCTAAAATTATTCAACACTAGTAGAATGATCCTTAAATTATATAGAGTTGCAATTTTATTTTCAAATGATAGTTCATCCATACAATTTTGTCATTTCCTACAGATAATTTTATCCTTGAATAATGCAATTAAAGAATGAAATTAATCAAATTATTATTTATAAGAGATGAATTTGATACAAAATATTTGTGAAGGACAAAATTAATATAAATAAAATTAATGACGGACTAAAATAGAGTTTTACATTTTTTATATGTACCAAACGCGTAAATATAATTAATTAAATTATTTTTGAAATAATGATTTGTTTATTATTAAATTATATATAACTTAACATATTATTTTTCTATTTTTAGAATGAATTTTTTTAATATTATAGTAATCAATGCGAACTTGTTATTGTTTATATAATTAATTTAACATTATGATATTATTATATGTTTTTACTTTATTATTATAATTTTTATATAAATTTATTATTATAATTTTTATAGAAATATATAAAATTATATCACTAGTACAATCTATGGATTTAACTGGCTTCACTAATGACTATGACCCATCTACTTTATCAAGTCCGCCAAATAGGTCATTATAAGTATTATAGATTTATCTCTCCAAATCTTAATTCTAATATACAAAAGTAAGATGTTGTTAAAGACACGCGGCAATATAAGAATCAACGAAAGAAATGAAACTAGAGGCTGATGAAATGTGTGAATAGTAAGGAATATATTTACTGCATTGACTTAGTGTTTTTTAAAAAGGGGAAATGTATATTGATTGATTATGATTGTAAATTTCAATTGAATGAGTTTGTAATGAAAACTCATTTATTTTTTAAATGACAGTTTTGTGTTTGTAAAACAATTTAATTAATATCGTATATTTCAAAATATATAAAGATTGTAATGTAATTAAACATGTTTAGTTAGGTCTTGGGATTGTACATTTGTTATTTTTTAGGAATATATTAATTGCATTGATTTAGGATTTTTTAAAAGAGGAATTTTTTTTTAAAAAAGGAACATGTATATTAATAAACATTAATGACAAATTGATTTATTATAGCTATATATTCCAATTTGAATAGAATTTGTAATAAAAGCGCATTTATTTTTTATTTGATTGTTTTCAAGTATATATATATATATATATATATATATTGCATTGCAGTCGTCCGATTAAAATTGATTAAGGGTGTTGATTTATGATAATTGCAACTCAACTTCTCCCATTCGTCAAAGCTCTTAGCAGCATAAGTAGAATTTTTAAGTTTGTTCAATGGAGAGGTTATGTAATTTTTGGCTATGAAAGTTTGCCAACTAAAGGAAGAACAAATGAAGCATAAGCTTTTGCTGCAGTACGTTTTGTGTAATATTAATTTATGTCTTTCTCAACAATTATGTTAATATTTGTACCAGTTAATTTTGTTAATTTTTGTATTTAAAGGGGAGAAACTTTCGTATATGTTGAGGAGATATCTTCGTTTATTGGTAAAAAAATTTTCTTGAAAGTGAAAGTGGCTAATTACAACATGAGGGAGAAAAAGCTTAAGTTATATGGTTTGGAAGATGGCCAATAATGATTTTATAATGGCAAAATTCATTGTTAAAAGATCAGATTCTTAGGTTGATTTTTATAAATATTAATAAATTCTTTTAATTAGTTTCTCTGATATTAAGCAGTTGCCTAATCAGATGACTTGTGCATTTTGAAAGAACTAGAGGAATGTTGTCATTTCCCTGAACTTGCTATGGAAGATGACGATGCAATTGGAGTTAATATAAATGTAAGCAACTTATTTTGTTAGTTTATATATTTTACAAGTATGACGTTCTTTTATTATATTTTTTTTATGTACAAATAGGCTTCTGAATCTCAAACTGAAGAGGAATCTGCTTAGCTCACTAGTTAGACTCTTGTGAAGAATTTTCGTCCTTTTGTTGCCTTGGATGAAATCTCTACTAACCTTTCTACTAATGAGGATAAGAAGACGGCAAAAATTTAAGGAAGCATGTAGGATCCCCTATACCAATCATGTTTTTCAGTTGAACTATGTTGGGGGTTTTACTCTATATTAGCTTTATCACAAAATTTGGTATTTGTTTAATCTAGCTGTTGTTAATAGCTAAATTGTGTTGGGAGCTTTGTGGTTGGTTCGTCTGTGTTGGGTATTGATGTTGTTTGACTATGGACTATACATGAATACCAAACTAGAACATTGATGAACACAAACACCAACATATACACATAAGTTTATCCACGACAAACAATGTAAAGACCCAATACAGGTGAAACAAACACGGAACATCCAGCGTAATTTAGCCACTAGCAATTACTTGATGAACGAACTTAAATATTTAAATTTGATTGTAGAAGTTTTTCTTTTTTTTTCATGTTCAAGTTTTTAATCATGAAATTGTTGTTTTAATTTTTTACTATTACTACTATATATATATATATATATATATATGATAAGATTTCACAAATAATGTTTTAAGAGTTCAAACTTAAGAGATGGTGGGCATATTTTGTTTAATAATTTATAAGAATTCTTTACTAACACTATTATTAATAGCCTTTTATTAGTTAGTAGGATGAAGCCAGTAAATTATATAACGTTTTAATCAGATAGTAGTGCGAATATCGGCGTTGTTACTTTTACAAACAAATTATTTGAAATAAGTTTGTAACCAAATATGGTGATTTTAGCAATTTCACATTGCAACGCTTTTGAATTAGAATTGTATAGCTTGTGAAAATCAGAAAATATGATTAGTTCACTTTTATTTTATGTACCGGATTTCGTTTGCAAAAATTACGGCAATTTCAAATTATATGTAATTGATTTTCCTTATGTGCAATAAGCATATGTGTAATAAATTTAATTAATACCATACATTTATGTTTACACACACATATATACAATAATTTAATTAAACATGCTATCATTCCCCCCGGCTACGTCACTATGAAAATAGTATTTATTATGTTTATAAGGTCTATTGTTTAATCATTATATAATTGATACTTTTTAGGGATGTATTTCTTGCATTGACTTAGAGCTTTTTAAAAAGGAGAAAAATGTATGTTAATTGATTATGGCAGTAGATTTCATTTTGAATGAAATTTGCAATGAAAACTCATTTATTTTTTATTTAACTGCTTTCTTGTTTGCAAAACAATTTAATTAATACCACCTATTTCAAAATATATAGAGATTGTATATAGTTAAACATGTTTAATCAAGGCCTTGGATTGTATAATTGCTATTTCCTAGAGATATATTTGTTGCATTAATTTAGGATTTTTTTTTAAAATAGGAGAAATAGTTTTTTAAAAGGGAAAATGTACATCAATGTCTATTAATAATAAATTGATTGACTTTGGCTATAAATTTCAATTTGAATCGAACCTGTAATAAAAATGTATTTATTTTTTATATGACTGCCTCTTGGCATTTAAAAAAATTATATGCAACAAATTTCAAATTATATATAATAAATTTTCCCGATGTGTATACATGTAATAAATTTTAATTTATATATAATAATTTTTTCCAATGTGTAATTTATAATCTACCAATTACATATTTTGCATAATTAAATTCTAAATATTAAAATTCTCTAACTGATAACCGTTACGATGTCAATTATATGATAAAGAGTTATACGCAATATTGAATAATTAGCAACTCATTTTGCTTCCTTTAACGACCATTTTCAAACCACAAATAAATGCTTTATGAAACATATCCTATATTTAAAATTTATAAATAATAATTAATATGAAATAGATATGTTTGGCTTGCAAGGTCACCAAATATGATTAGTAAAAATTATAATCAGATTTATATAAATTATGGCAATTTCAAATTATATGTAGTTGAATTTCTTGATATATATATATATATATATATATATATATATATATATATATATATATATATATGCGCGCGCGTGTGTGTAAATTACTTAATGAATAAAAGTGTTACTATTACAAACAAATTATTTGAAATAAGTTTGTAGTCAAAGATGGTGATTTTAGCAATTTCTAAATGAATTAATAAATTAATTTAATGTCCACTAAAGTATATTTGTTATCATAAAATATTAATATTATCTCATATTAATATATATTACTTTACTTGAACCGATAATAATTTTTTCTAATCATATTATTGAAGAAAAGCTCAAATTTAGGTTTAAGTATAATATTATTTTATACTTTAAGAGAGGTTTATATAAATTTTAAAACTAAAGAGAAAATTTGTATAACTTTAATAAAATTCAAAGGAGGCAATTTATTTTTCTCTACAATATATATTATTTTCTATTGCAATCCTTTTATGTAACATTGAATAAATAGAACTTTTTTATTATACTAATATTTTATAACAATAAACAATAGCATATGAGGTTATTCCTATTGAACAGATTTTTCCATTAAAACAAATTAAGTGGAAGAGTGATAGTTGTTGGATATGACAAGTTAATCTGACATAAAAAGAAAAAAAAATACTTTACATGAATTTAGATTAACTAGTATGGGCACAAAAGCACTGTCTAGGATAAGTAGCTAATAGCTAGTTAATAAACTAGTTGGTAGGTGATATATTATCTTATTATATTAGAGTTTAAATTACCTTATTATATTAGAATTAGAAGTGTTTGATAAAATTATTTTATCCTATTGATCATGTTCAGATCAACTTGTAGTTAAAAGGATTAAACCGCCAATCAATATAAAAATTGTTTCAAATTTATAAAATTATAATTTTCAAATAATTAATAAGTGAAATAATAGACCCTAAACCTTATATAATTCAATCATAAAGCTTATGAAGGATATAATAATACAAGGTTTCATTTAACATATGATATAAAACCTAATAGTATAGGATAAACAATACAATTAGAGCTTATATTATATTTCAAATTTTTAAATAGATTGTATAATGTATTTAAAAGTTTCTTCTTATATGCGGAATCTTATATAAAGCTATCAATTCTATAAGAGAAAGGATAAAAGCTGTTAGGATAATATTAAAATAAATTTTAAATTGTTAAAATTAAAAAATATATATATACTGCCTTCACTTTCCCATATCTCTCTTATAAAATTAAAATTAAAAATTTCTTTTATGTTAACAATTATATATATCATTTAGTACTTTTTTTATTTTTAGTTGATAATATTATACTATATTTTATTTATAATATTTTTTAGATAGTATATATTATTTCATAATATTTTTTAAGATTTAAAACATTGTACTTGTTGAATATTATATGTTTGAATTTATTTATTATAATTTTTTAACTAGTTTGTTTGTTATACATACATGTATACACAAATTCATTTATGTGTGTTTGTGTATATATGTTGGTAATACATATTATATTATTTTTCCAAAAGTATAAATTTTTTATTTTTATTATCATATTTTTTTAGAAGTTATTAATTGCTAAAGGTTATTTCGATTTAGGTACATACATCAAATTGATTTGACTTTGTCTACTCTACATAGGATAAAAAGTCATGCATGGGTGCATTAGGTGACATGGCTTGTCGAAGACCATTAACATCTTTAATGGTAGATAATAATCATCGTTATGAACTATTATGTAATTTAGAAGATCAAATTATGAAAAGGCCCTAAAAATTGAGGAAGTTATTAATGAAATTCAATGTATGGGTTCAATCAGCAAATGATGCTCCACATAGAATGAAAGGCAATGGTAGTTAGATCTTTGGTGGCATTGTATAGTTGGCACTAAAAACATAGATCCAAACTTCTATGGCTGATGATAGAAAAGCAATTTTGAGTATCTCTACATTATTTTTGACATTTTCATTTTTAGCTTTTAAACTCCTCTTGGTATCAATTGGGTTAAAGAAGATTAAGCATTAATATTTTGATTTTTATTGAAATTTCATATTGGAATTTATTTGTAGATTGCAAATAATTAATGGAATTATGGTTGAAATAGTAAACATTTTGCTATCTTATAGTCAAATAATCCTACTTGATGTATTTTATTTGTTTGAATTTGAAAGAAACTAAAAATGGCACCAAGAAATAATTGTTGAAAAGCCAAAGGGGAAAAAAAGAAGAAGGAAGAGAAAGGTACATAAATTATTGTTTGAATTATTAGAATCTAATTAGGAAGCATATATGACTGATACTTGGCTCTTTCCTTGAACCTTCAAACAATGCACCTTTCTCATAGGCTAGTTGTCATTAAATGTTAATGCTTAGAGCTATAGCCTAAATGTCCAATCAAATAAGCTCCACCCTAACAAGCTTTGAAGATAAGCTTCAACCTTTGATAGGATTACCATTGGAGATGATTAGTAGTGCCCATTTGGAGATGATTTGGAATTTCAAATCTAATTCATCACTCTAGTATGGCAACTCAATCATAGTTAAGGGGCGATTTTGGAATTTTTAAAAATTTAAGGGTGAGATAACATATTATGCAAGTATTGTCGAAAATCAATGTAGGTCCTATAGATTGCATGAGTGGATCAATACCATGGTACCATATGCCCTATGTTTTAGTGTGCTAAATTTTACAATTGCACCATAGACATTACTAAACAATTTTATTGGTTTTCAATATGTAATGATATTTAGTCAAATTAATTATTTCTTAAACTTAATTATTTTCATATGACATGACACAAATAAAAGATAAAATAATTTTATACAAACATTCATCTAATAGAAGTAATTAACTAAATGTAGTATAGTATAGTATAGTAGCTTACCCAATATTATACTATAATATTCAATTATCTTTATAATATACTATACAATGTGTGAAACAAGGTCTAAAAGAAGATTAGTCCATAAAATAAGCAAGTATAATAGTATAGGATGAGATAATGAAAAAAATAAGATATAATACTATTAAGTGTTTGATATAACATAAATAGTTTTGCAATATAAACTTATATTATTATTTTTTTTATCAATATAAAATTTTTTCTCTTTTGAGTATCTATAAAACAAGAAAAAGTGGACTAGAGCGGGGCTTTCTAAGGGAGCATTCTATAGTCAAGTTAATAAGAAATAAAGAGATAATAAATTGAATAATAGAAGTATAGTGTATACCTTATATAGGAGTTTCCTTAGGTAGAGTGGTTGTAAAGTAGTTAGGTAGTCATTAAATAATTACCACTAAAGCTCTAAAATATTAATATTGTTACACCTTTAAAATTATAGAAACATTATTTTAAATATTTATCTAATAATTTCATATACAGGTTGATAATTAGGAAAGTTGTGAGAAAGTTTAGGATAAGTATTTAATTACAAAAAATAGAGTTTTAATATGAAAATAAGTATAATTAAATTAAATATAAGACTATGAGAAATTAGAATTGGAATAGGATATTTAGAGGAGATTTAGGATTATTAATTTTTCCAAATTGTCCTTATGAACTTTAAAAATACCTAAAGTGCCCTTAGTGACAGTAAAGCTAATAGAGGCCACTTCTTTTTACCATTTTTTTGTTGGAAACCTCTAAAATCCTCCTTCCCTCCTTTTAAGCTTCAATTTTCACCTCATTCCAATTCTAGCATTTGTGGACCAAGTTCTAAGTGATTCTTGCCTACATTTCCATTAAGGCAAGGTAAATTTGTTCTTGAATAAATTCTCATGCTGAATTCTTGGTGGGTTTAGATGCTGGAAATCGCGCATCATACATGCACAGCGGAATAAAATTTTTGCACGATTTCCACCAAGGATCCATGTGAATTTAGGACGCCATAGATTAGGGATTAGGGTTTATACCTTTCGGCAAAATTCTTCTGACCGCTGCAGCAAATCCGATCTGCTTCCAAATCACGAACCGGAATGGAAACTAGTAAATCAGATCACCAGTACAACGTTTTGTGGCTGCACCTCTGTGGTATCCACACGAACCCGTGAATCACCGATGAATGTCTGCTACACACACCGGTTGGAATTGATCTCCTTAGACCTCGTAGTGTTAGCTACGCCTCTTCAGAGATTTTGGTCAAGAAGAGTGGCTAGGGTTTTTCTATGCTTTTACTTGGGGTGCGTGAAGAATAATAGTAATCCTATTATTACCCAATAAGCCTATTTAAATAGGTGCATAGAAAAACCTAACCTATTTGGGCCTTATTCCATGTATAATTATAGGCTTACTATTGGGCCTTATAATTATAACATGAATTCCCAAATATTAAGCCCAAACAATTTAATCCATTAATTCCAAATTCACTAAGCTCTAAGTGTGCGACCTTACAGGCTCTCATTACGTTGGCAATGACCATTAATCATATTAATGATCATAAACAAAGATTGGTGTCTAGCAACACATCATTGTTACCCAAGTAATGAGAAAGTCGGTGATTTGACTAAACCTTTACACGTGATCATCATTTATGTCCTTTTGTCCTATACATCTAGATTGAGCACGAGACATGGACCGTGTCATTCCCGTATAGCCCAATCTTGAGGTTTCTTGATTCCTAAGTAAGCTGACTGAAACAAATGTAATTGACATCTCATGTCAATTTATCTGAGCATGGCCATGCATTTTCTCAGCTTTACTTAATCAAGGGGCCCATAGATGTTACTCCTGTTATATAGGAGGGACAAATCCCATCTTGATCACACAAACCCCTCCGCATGATATGTGACATATCCAATATCTACCCTTGCATTCACTTAACCATTAGTGACATAGAATAGTATCAAAATATGAAACTCACATGTAGGGAACCTTGGAAATCTCAGGTCAAAGGACCATATTAATAATGATGACTAAGAACCACTTATGACACTCATATAACGATCCATGTAGTGTTCTTAATATGGGTCGGTCCAGTATACAAGTTCTCTAACTTGTACTCATGTGTAAACTTAATATCTCATATAAGTCTTCACACATGCTAGTCTTAACATATCAAAGCAACCTAATCCACAATGATATATGACTATGGACATTTAAGAATACAATTATTCTAAGGTTATTATTATAATTAAATATATTATGCAGACAATATATATAAATATAATAATTGGAATTGCCATTAAAATAACATGATTCAAAATTACAATCACCAATATAATTGGTTTTAGGGCATATACACTAACATTAGATGATAGGAATATGGATTAGGGATTTTGAGTTAATTTTTGCCTTTACATGTTTAACGTTAACCCTTCCTCAAATGTCCTTCATATCTCTTCCATTAATCTTTCTAAATTGAAGGTGAGTAGATAATCTACTTAATTAATTATGCAAATTATGTGTTTATGTGATTTTGTTTAGAAAATGTTAATGTAATATGATAGAAGTAATAAATGATGATAAAAATGGTATAAAACATTAAACTCATGCATTGATGATTGTATTGAGACTTGATCCAATAAATATGGTTAGTTAACAATTTGGGTAGGTAAGTAGAGAAAAATTTTGTGAAAATTGAAAATTCACAAAAGTGAATTAAGTGTAGAATCAATTCTCAATGTTTAGAAGTAAATCTAGGTGAGAGAATCGATTATACACTCAATTCTGAGCCTTTTTAAAAATTATTCATATATGAATCGATTGAATAGTTGATTCTCTTTGTTTGGAAGGAAAACCTAAATAAGAGAATCTATTATATAACTAATTCTCATGGTCTATAATTGATAACCTCTATTGTCATCAATTACACAATTGATTCATATACCCTATTTTGAAATTTTATTATTCTAAACAACATGAACTAGTTTCCTAATGTAGGTTTAAACATAATAATGATGGTTAAATACTTCATTTAGGATTATCACTCTTTTACTTTGATGTATAACTATTTTATCTTAATCTATGATGTGATTATGAGTTTATACTTGATGTTTGAATAAAATGAATGTTGTTATGATAAAATATTAAAATATGAATTCTAAATCTAGATAACATATTTGTGATTGATGAATACTAAGAGGAATAAGGTAGGAATTATGATTGATAAAATACTAGGAAGAATAAGATTGGAATTGTGACTGATAAAATACTGAAAGGCATAAGGCAGGTTAACTGTTATTATTTCTATACTATTTACTACTAATGATATTTAATTGTAGTAAATGTGATATATATTGAATTATGGCTATAAAATGTGAATTGTAAATTAAGGATTCATTGATAAATGTATTAGTTAAGTGAATTATCTACTTATTAGTATCCAAGGATTCATTATTTTATTCTAAATATTTTCCAAATGCTCAAGTTAAAGTTCCCAAACCACTATTAGTGGCACAAAACTAAAGGTGTCATGAGCAATCATTGTTAATAGATAGAAAGATAGAATAAGGAACTATGAAAATTTTGAGAAAAAGTGTAAATGTTGTTAATATATGATAATATAACATAATGAAAAAATTATTTAGATAATGAAATTCCTTAGTTAATAAAGTAAGTCTTTAGTAACATTATGTGATGATGTTAAATTAGGTTTAGATAAGTTTATGGCCATTGATAACAAGAATCACACTCATTACGGCTAGGTAGGCTATGATAAAGTTAATATTAGAGCTTGGTTTAAAAATTAAGTAAGGAAAAAGGTTAGGATAGGATGAATACAATATAAGTTTGGATACTTATTTAGGTGTTAGTTTAAATTATATCAGTGAAAGGTGCATGCTCGGGAATATGTATCACTAAAACTATTTCAACAAACCCTAAAGTGGCAAAATGGTTAGGGTGTAGCTTTTATAGGATAATTATTAGGATAACTGTATATAGGAATAATTAGTTATGAAACTAAACATGTGAACTTTTTCTTGAAATAGGTTATAGTAGAATCATGTAGTCATTAAGCTAGTGATTAAGGAAATGTAGAACCATCCAGAAAGTCATAGGCTCACAATAGTACTTATAAGGAAAATGATGATCAAACTATTTCTCTTTAGTTAATATGTCATATCCCAAAATTTAAGTCTTATAGATTTTAATATTTATGGATAATTAAAGTTTTATAAAACTCAATGTTTATGATTATCCATTTTTTAATATTTATTTAAAATTTAATTTTAAAGGATTTTGAAATATTAAAATAATAATGATAAAGTTTGAAATATATTTATTTTTATGATGATTACTGATTCAATATTAGATTAAAATAACTTCTACAAGAAATTTCTCATAAGATGAGAAATTATGTTAGTATTTTTTATGCAAGAATTTATGGAATAATTTTTGTATTTGATACATTATTTTTGGAGAGATGTGAAAGCTCAAAATAATTATTTTTAGGACTTCCAAAAATATATAAATATATATTAAGAGAGAATTGAAAATAATTATATTAAGAAATTAAATAAAGTTAAATTTATGAAAATGAGTTTATATTTTTAGTAAATCATTGGCTAGAATATTGTAAATTGTAATGATTGGCTAAGACCTTTTTTTTTTACAAGAATAGATGATAGAGATTAAAAGGGGAACTTGGGTTATGGCACACCACAACGTGCTGGATAAAACCCCAAAGTTACTTTTATTTTGTTTTCCCTCCCCTTCTTACTTTATATGGCAGCCCTATCTCTTTTTTATTTTTTAGAAAAGTTGGCACTTTCTCCCTTAATTTGTATGCCTTTATGTTTGGTCCCCATATATCCTTTATTTTTTCATTTTTTTAGAACAATTTGGTTTCTTAAAAAGTAACTCACTCTCAACACCTTTGCACTCTCCCTTTTGGTTTCTTCTTCTTTTCTCTCTTTACTTGAGCTTCTGCTCCTTCTCTTTTTCTCTCTTCCTTTTCTCTACTATGTGTCGCTGCTTTTTTTTTTCTATTGACATGCCTTTTCTCCTCTCTCTTTTCCTCTTCCTGTCATTCCCATTTAATTTCTAGCTCTAAAATGCCACCGTCTAAGTTGTTGAATCGCTGCTGCTAGGGGCGTTGCTAAGCTACTCTGTTCCTTTCCTTTTATGTTGTAACTTGGCATCAACTCGTGGAGTGAGATTGGTAAAAAATAATAGTTAAACAAGGCACCCAAAGTTTTGTATTTTTTGGCCAACTGGAGTTGGAATTTAATGCTAGCGAGTTGCCAGTGAGCCCTTTTAAGAGGAAATGAAGCATTTTTATATGGATAGTTTCTTTGATTTAAGATATTTGGGGGTTAATTCAAGAAAAACCTGTTTGAGTATTTTTAACATATACAATTATACACATGAGAAATATGATTTTTATAGTATAAAATGATAAAATAATATTATTAAAATGTATATGAAGCATTTTATGCTATTATTTTGAAAAATCATGCAAGTTTGAAGAAAATCCATTTATGGGTATTTTTACATATATGATGCTAACTTAGAAAAATAGAAACTTAATGATATGGATTGCTACAATAATATGGTCAAAGCAAATATAGAACATTAGATTTTTTCATATTTTGTAAGATTCTAGCATGGTTTAAGTAAAACCTATATATATATATATATATATATATATATATATATATATATATATATATATATATATATATATATATATATACTTAATAATGCTTCTGAGAAATAATGTTTTTATGTTATAGAGAGTTAAAATATCATGTTTATGATACTTGAAAGATGTTTTCTATGATTTTGGATAATTTAGAAATTTATCTAGAAAGCTTATTTTTATGTGTATTTGAGATGTATGATAATATATGAGGAAAATATGATTCTTATGTTATAAAATGCTAGATTGATATTTTATGCTATAAAATGATAAATTATCCTATTGGTAGCACTGTTATGATCAAAGTAACCACAAAGTGTTAAAATTTTATATTTTTAAAAGGTTTAAACTTAGTTCAGAAAGCCTTCTTTTCTTATAATATTTGGATGCTCGGTAAAATACTAATTTAGAATAATATTATGAGGTTTCGAAATACTAGATTATTATTACTTAAAGTATAATTATATCTTAAATTTTAATATTTTAATGTTCAAAGCCAACTATGGATAGTTTTTAATTAAAGAAGATAAGTAATGTTCATGAAATTATAATTTAACATCATAAAATGTGAAATAGGAGGAAGGGGATGATGAAAATGAAATAATCAAGGATTTATGAAGTGAATGTGAATCACCAAGTGAGAATATATCTTACCATTAATTTTATTTTTATATAAAATAACTTAATTATATTCTTTTTATTAGTAATATAAATTTCATATTTATTATACGAACTTAGGTTCATGATATAAGAATAATTAACTGTTAATAGATGATAAATAATCAGAGTGCACAGCGAAAGTGTATAGTGGCAATAGCTATTGATGGATTATGATTGAACTCAATGATATTGTATAGGAATGCCTATATTCCTATATGCTTGATACTATCCAGTGATGAAACTGTGACTTTATGTTGCAATGCTATATATAATTGCGATGTGGGAATTGAGCTCTCCTATATTTATTATTTAGGAATAAGCTAATAATGGCATTGAAAATTACGAATAGTGATAGATAGTGTGAAAGTTAGAAAAAGAATTCCTAGTAAATCATTATGGAGAATATAGAATTGATATGAGAGTTAGATGAGAAATTCCCGATTAACAATTGTAAAGAATATAAGATAGATCTGAGAATCAAATGGGAAATTCCCAACTAACAGTCGAGAGAAGTATAGAATTGACCTTAATACTATAAGACAGTTATATGTATGTTTATTAAATTTGAATATATGACTTAATATAACTATTTGTGATTGACTTCTATTAGTAATATATTTATGATGATCTATTTATAGTTAAGTCTTAATAGCTATTTGTGAGTGTGATGCCTACCCGAAGTGGGTAGTATCTAATTTTGAATCCTAATAGAAAGTTGAAACTCTTATGATTATGCTATAAGAAATAGAGTTTTAAGTCATGTGTAGGTGATCTCCCATATCAGGTCATGGTTGCATATACTTCAATAATTCCAAGAAAATAGGTTTGCTAATGTTCTTTAGTTTAGATTCTAAATAACTTATGATTGTTGTATATAAAATTGATCACCTACAAGATAGTGGTAAATATATGCTCACTGAGTTCTTGTAACTCACTGTATTGTATTTTCAATGTTTTCAAGTTAAAGTGAGCATATTTAAGCTTATTGTATTTGTAGAGATCCAAAACTACCTTACTAAAGAATTTTGACAATTGGATTCAGATTAGATATGAAGATAAAATTTTCAATGATTCAGCCATTGGTGTGTTGAATCATTTAATTGTATTTAGATTTGACATTATATAATAACTATATATGTTAATGACACAATCATATTTGGAAATTAAATAGGTTTTAAATCATAAGGTGTGTTGTACACATGAAGTGTCCAAAAATAGGAGAGACTTTATTTAATTTTTCATAAAAATTTAAAAAAAAATTCAAGTCCTTCTAAGATTTGGAAACTCCCATTAGATAGGAAGAGTTAAAAATAGTGAAGGCTTGTGAAAACTAATAATAGAATTTACACTAGTCATGATCAGGACGAGTCGTGACACAATAACTCCTATCCATTATAGCTTCATTTCTCCACTAAGAAAAAAAGTAAGAATAAACATCAAGATTAAGAGGATTAAGCCTCTAGTCAAAGAAGACATAAAGTACCAAACCTACCTAAAGAAATTTTTTTTGATAAACTCTTTATTCATCATGAATTTAACAAGCTAAAATTTGCCTATTTCACTAGACTTGACTTCAATATAAATACTCACCAGCTCCTTGCTCAAATCGAGTGCTATACAAAATGTCAAACTTTTTTTATTCTATGTTAGTTGAACTTGTTAATTATAGACTAGAAAATGATGCCTATTTTTTGTTTACAGCTTAATTGAAAATAAGATCCTTTTTTGCCACCTTTGACATAGCCTACATTTTAACAATTGTTTATTGATTAATTTTTGCCTTCTAGTGTTCATGAAGCCAAAATTTGTGAATTGGAAAATTTTAAAACAAAGTTCAATGTCTATTAATGAACATATAGCTTAATTTCCTCACCTATCTCATTATGTGAGATATTTGATACCTAATAAGAGAGAAAAGGTTTAGAGGTTTACTTATGGCCTCTAAGACCATTTCTTTAATGTCACTCCAAGACATCATTGATTAGGCATTCAAAGTTGAATATCAAATTAAGGATTAAAAGGAAAGAAAGGAATAAGTTAGTAGAAAATGTAATAGGTTTAAAGGGCCTAGTTATGTATCCAATATTGAAAGAATGTCTCTATCTTATAATACTTATTCTAATAGAAGTTATTATGTTCTAACTTTTTAGCATAGAAGTGCATTTAGTGCTTCTTCTAACGGAAAAAGGCCATACTAACCTTCCACAATATTTATTATTTTGTATAGGGATGCCTCAAATGAAAATCATTTTTCATAACAAACCACTTCGATGTGTGCAACATGGCAATAAAAATCTTGGTTTGTGCAATATGGTGAATATAGTTTACTTTTAGTATGGTCAACAAGGTTATAAATGAAAGGATAGTTCAAATAACCCTCCAAGCTCTAGTGTGAACTATCCTATTTCTCCACAAAATCCAACTATAAATTAGCTAATTTCTAATAAACTTTAAATGTCATAAGGTCTTAGTGGAGGTGGTAATGTTAGGAGGAGAAATCAACTAAGAAACCAAGCAAAAGTCTTCATTCTAACTCATTAGGAGGCACAGGCCTCTAATGCTATAGTCACAAGTACAATTTCTATTGAGAATTTATCTATTTATGCCTTATTAGATATAGGTGTTATACATTCCTTTATTTCTATGAAATATGCTTCATTATTAAACAAGCCATTTAGTAAATTGCCAAATTTGTTATTAGTGTCAATCTGGTATATGGAACCTTAGTTACCACTCTGTTTGTACAAAATTGCTGCCACTTAATTTGTAGAAAATTACCTTATTCATATTTATGATTAAAATTTTGCTATAAATTTGATTCTTTTGGGAATAGTAGATTAGGATATCATCCTAAGTATGGATTGATTGTCAAAAAATCAAGCTCAAATAAATTATTTTAACAAAATAGTCTCTTTTGTTGTAGAAGGAACCTATTATATTATTTTTTTAGGGAGAAAAAGAATTCTAGTATCACTGGAATTTTCTCTAGCATCAAAGCTTAGAAGTTTAATTGTAATTAATACCTCACTTATCTTGTTATTATTCAAGATCTCAATTGATCTTCTTCTAAAATAAAAAAATGCTCCTATTGTTTATGAATTCTTAGAAGTATTTCTAGAAGATCTACCTAGTTTGCCTCTAGATTGTGAGATTGAATTTAATATTGAATTTACTCCTCATATTGATTTAATCTCTATTCTTTCTTATCTAATGACATTGGTTAAATTGACAAAGTTAAAGAAACATTTGCAAAAGTTGATTGATAAAGGTTTTATTCATCCTAATTCATTTTCATAGGGTGCTACAATTCTACACATAAAGAAGAAAGATGGAATTTCATGCTTCTACATTGATTGTTGTCAACTAAACAAAGTCATAATAAAAAATAAATATCTTTTGACATGAATTGATGACATATTTGATTGATTGCAAAGTGCCAAATGTTTTTCCAAGATTAATTCATGCTCTGATTATCATCAATTGAAAATTCAAAAATAAGGTGTTTATAAAATAGCCTTCAAAAAGTAATATACTCACTATGAATTTCTTGTTATATCTTTTAGCCTTACTAATGCTCTTATGACTTTCATGGATCTTATAAACATGATCTTCAAACCTTTTCTTGATAAATTTGTAATTATCCTCATTGATGATAATTTTTTCTACTTTAAGAACAAATAAGAACATGTTCAACACCTTTAAATTATGTTATAAGCTTTTTGTGAATACTAATTCTTTGCAAAGTTCTCTAAATGTGAATTTTGGCTTTCTAATATGAAATTCCTGGGGCATGTGATCTCTTAAGATGATATCTAAGTTAACCCTAAAAAATTAAAGTAATTCAAACTTGGATTCAATCCACCATTACTTTTGAAATATAAAGTTTCCTTGGGATGGTTAAATATTATCACTAATTTGTTAAAGACTTTTCCAAAATAGCTTCTCCATTGACAAAACTTACTAAAAAATGAGTAAATTTTGAATAATTTGAAATTTGTGTAGTTTCTAAAAGTTAAAACTTGTTTAATTATTGCTTCAATTTTAATTCTTCCTTTAGGATCTATAATTTTTTTATGTATTATGATGCTTTACAAACTAGCTTAGGTTATGTTTTAATGCAAAATAGAAAGTTAATTGCATATGCATCTTAACAATTTAAGAAGCATGAATTAAATTATTCAATGCATGATCTTAAGATGGTTACAATTATGTTTGCATTGAAAATATGGTGTTATTATTTGTATAGCGAAGCTTGTGAGATTTACACTAATTATAAAAGTCTAAAGTATATCTTCAACCATAAAGATTTAAATCTGAGACAATGTAAGTGGATGGAGTTAGCAAAATATTATGACTACATTATTCCTTATCATTGAGGCAAGGTGAATGTAATAACTGATGCTTTAAGTAGAAAGTTATTAGGAAGTTTAGCTAATGTTTAAGCTAAAGAAAGAATAGTGGTTGTTGCTCATTGTTTATGGTGAATTTTCATTTTGATATAAAATCAAAAAAATACACTTAATTCAAAGAACAATCTAGGACTTGGATTGTGTCCTCAAAAGGGATCTTAGTTTAATAGGTTTATGTGTCAATTGAATTAAGAAAAATAACAAAAGGAATTGGAGTGTAAAGAAAAGAACATATAAATGCAAGAAATAAATGAACTCAAAAATAAATTAGAACTGAAATAAAAGTGGTGGAATTACATACTCAATCCTCTTTGTTTGCCAATTGTCGTGATAGTAAGCGTGTTAGGCATGTAAGAGATTTGCCAGCAAATGAAATCCAACCCTCGTGTACTATTTAGAAGTCTTATTTATATATTTCTAATGCTAACAACTAATTCCTAAGAATTTGACAAGTGTACATCACATAAAACTACTAAAAAATGCTTCTAATAACTATCGTCAATTTTTAAAATCAAATTGAAAACTACTAGACTTCAATATCTTCAATAATCTTCAATCAACTCTCAAAATCAAGGCATTCCTCAATTTTTGAAATCGGATTCAAACCATTCCAACAATCGAACTTCAATCTACATAGCTTTCTTTCTAAATTGAAATTGAAATAGATATCAATTACCACAATAACTTTCTTTGAGACCTTTTCAAATTATTCGATTTATCTGTTGTACAACTTGAATTGCCACACTCAAACCACCTTTTTAAACTAAATTCAAAATATCAACTCCAGCCTCAAGTCTTCAAAATCTCCTTATTCTTGAATCAAAATCAAAAATAAAACTTAGCAAAATTTAACACCAATAGAGGCCCCCTAAAATATTTATCTTTTAAGTGTAACGAAAAAATAAACATTTTAAATTTCAAAAATAGAGGGAGAAAATAAATGACAATATCATCAACTGCCACGATCCTCATAATAATCACGTCTTCAGAGGACAGGCCCACTATAATCAGTAATAAAATTGTTTATTCCCAATGAACTCCTTTTATCTGAAATTATCTCAACTGTTTACTCTATCAAGATAGGGGAAAAAACATCAAAATGACCATTTTACCTTTTATCTTTTATAGTCTTCTTCGTCGTTTCACCTCCTTTAATCTTTGTTACCTTGCTCTAAAAAACCCTGTGACTTCTTTGCTGCGTCTTTCCTACCTTAACCCTTTTACCTTAAAAATGGCTCAAAAGGAAAAGATTTCTTCATCTTCTAGTTCTTTACCTAATGTTGTTAAGTCTACTGGCTTTATACCTAAGGATCACACCGATTATGTACTTGGATCGGAAAACCAAGAAGAAAAATTAGCTATTTGGAGGTCTCAAGTATTGATTGCTTTTTCTGTAAATGATACAACCTTCGCTTTTCTTGGTCCATATTCACCACTGCTAAGGTTAAGATGAAAAATGATTTCTTTCCTTTGCTTAACCAAGAAAAGATTCTAGCTTCCTGCTCCGTTATTAGAATTAATTTTGTTGAAAACCTAAAATCAACCTTCAGAATGAATCCACCTGTAAATCATTCTTCTTATTTTGATTGGCTGACTAGGATGCAAACCCACAACAGGGATGCTTGGAATGCTTTAGGGATTTATGATTTTATCCAGTTAAGTCGTTATAATCTTGGTTACAATTTCCCAATGGTAGCTAGTTCTTTCTTTTTTCTGGAACAAAGTCAGCAATTCTTTTCATGTTCCCTATAGCATGATCACTCCAACTCTTTTTGATTTAGCTGCTATTGTTGGTCTTAAACCTATTGGAGTGACTTTGCATCTTGATGTTAAGCCTTTGAACAACCAGATTCTCCCAAAATTTTCAAAACTTGCCTACACCTAATTCATTACTAATAATCATTCCAATAGTGAGGAAGTTTTAGATAATGAACATGTTGCCTTTCTTTTTCTTTGACTATGTTCTTATGTCTTCTATTCAAAAAGCAACCAGATTTCTAAATCCTTTCTTTGTTTAGCCTAGCTCCTCTACGAAGGAGTAAACATCCATCTGAGTAAATTAATTCTGGATCATTTTTATGAGGATATGAATGATGCTATTATTGTTCTAAGATCAAATAAGCCTTTTTATAATCTCGATGGGCCTTTCTGGTTGTTGCAACTTTGGCTTAATGCCATTTTCAAAGATAAGCTGAGTATAAAAGCCCCTGATGATGTTTTAAAAACTATTAAAGGTCTAAGACTTAGCCATTTGATTATCACTTCTCCAAAATTCCATAATTTGGAATAATTTTAGTATTACTTTTCTTTATTTCATTCCCTCAAAGCCCATTCTCCATCTCTTTCTCCTTTTTCGAGTCAGACTCAAGGTCCAGAATGGTTTACTCGTTCTCTTCTCTTTGAAACCCCTGGGATCCAAGTTGAAAACAATGAAATCTAGAAAGAATTTTTTACTTGTGATATTCTATCTACTCACATTTCTGGGCTAAAAATAAGAATTTACTCTTATCAACCTAATCTAGTGGCAAGACAATTCGGTCTTAGTTAAAATATTTCAACTATCATGTATGAGGATTCTTTTAAAGTCATGTTTGAATTGTCAACTGCTAACTTACCTGACCTTCTTGCTCTTATGGAACATTATGGGAAGAAGAAACCAGGATTGATTCCTTTCGAGTTCGAACCTTCTTTCTATTGCGCCCTTGACTTCGTAAAGTGGTGGAACCACTACTATTCTTGTCTTCACAAACCTCTAACTACATGCTTCAAAAGGATGACTGACCAACTCACTTTTGATCAATTCATGCAGAAAGGAGACCCCAGTCGAAAGACCAAAGGTATGCATATTCAAGAAATCTCTGCCTTTGAAAAGTATTTTCAAACTAGCTATATATCGGGAGCTGTAGGAAGAACAATTGCTAATGCAGTACACACTTTAAAGGATAAAATAAATAAGATTGCTGAAAAATAGACATTTAATTTATCGAACTGCCTTGAAATAAAGGATCCTGAAATTGGATGTATAACTTATTGACCCATAAAAATTGATACAAGAACTAAGTTTCAAAAATTTTATCCTTCATTTCCCCCATTGCCAAATGCTTCTTTTGGATTAGTAAAACCTTTATCTTGTCCAAAATGGTTTAACCCAATTAATTTTTCTTTAGCAAACATATTATCCAAGCTAAAATCAAAACAAATATAAAAAATGGAAAAGGTTGAAAAAACCAAATACAATGTTTGAAATTATCTTTTTGATCTGCATCCACATCAAAGAACTTACCTGTTAGAAAAAATGATTCCAGTTAACTTTTCCTTCAAACTTGATTTGCTTTATCTCCTCACTTATTTTAACCAAATTTTTATTATAATGAATGAAAGCACTAAAGTCTTCAAAGA
The DNA here is from genome assembly GCA_020226215.1 of Sindora glabra. Taxonomy (NCBI): domain Eukaryota; kingdom Viridiplantae; phylum Streptophyta; class Magnoliopsida; order Fabales; family Fabaceae; genus Sindora; species Sindora glabra. The sequence continues at coordinate 43,004,229 of CM035234.1, forward strand.
ACCTCATGAAAGTGAAGGTTAGGAAGAAAAACGTTCCAAAAAGAAAAGAAAAAGGCCTACTGTTTCCTCCAAACCCCCAAAGCCCATAAAGAAAGTAAGCATATTCTTTTATGAATATTTTTTCAACAAATAATAGTTTACCTTTCTTTCCTCTTTTTAGACTTAAAAAAAAAACTGAAGGGATCTAACATTTCAAAATCTCCTATAGTGACACATCAAATAGGCAAAAATATCCCTTCGAAGAAAATAAAGGTATACTGCTAAAACCTTATTTTGTCCCTTTAATATTGGTCTACTGGAATTAAATCCATTTCTTCATTAGCTTGAAAAGAAATCTCCACTAAGACAAAGTGAAAGAAAAAGAGCTTCACTAAAATTAGATTCGAATCCAAAAACATCTGAGGTATATCCCCTTTCTTTTTTTTAACTATATATATATTTCTATTTTATATCAGACTGTAGCTTTGGATTCTAGTTTAGAATTTGAAAATGTTTCTTCGAAGAAGAAAGTAAAAGTCTCTGAAGAAAATGAGAATCTTTCAAATCCGAGTCTTCAACTTGAAGAAGTCATTCGAGATACTGCACCAGGATCTAATAAGTCTAAGGGGGTTAATCCAGATGAACAATCTCCACCAATATTTTTTGTAGAATCTCCTATATTAAAGGAACAAAATCTCAAAGAAGAAAAAATAGAGCCGAGGGTGAATTCTCAAGACTTAAATCAGAATGTTCTACTTGAAGATGCTCACTCAAACAAAGAATAACACAAGGCGTCAAGTGCATCTGATTCTTCTCCTATGAAACAAATCGAAGGATTTGAAGTCTTAGTGGGTGAAGTAACCTCTGATATGTAGGCTTTCACTACCATGGATGTTGAACTCCTGAACAAATTCATCGAAGATGATCCTCCAGTAATAATGGATCAGTTGATTGCGGGGACTATCTCTCTGTCCTTAAAATCTCAACAATCTACAACTCATATGGAGTTAAAAAAAGTCACTAGCCCAGAACTGGACCAATTGCTCACCAATCTAAAAAATATAGTGGTTGAAGAAAATTTCCTCAACAAACTTTCTGTTGACCAAGACTTCATATTAAATTTGTAGGCTTTACTTTCAAAATTAATGATCATCTGGTTAGATCAAATTTTCCCCAGTTTTCCTATATCATAAAGTTTTCGAACTGGTTGGCACAATTCGAAAGCAACATGAAGATCGCACTTGAGACAAACAAATCACTGATTGAAACTGAGGATCTTTGGAAAAATTAAGTGGAGAAATTGAAAATTTTCAATTCAACTATAATGAAGGCCGAAAACTCAATCAAGGTTAAAACTTAAAAAGATGGTTGAAGTTAATGCTTAAATCCAGAACCTTGAAAAAGTGCTCGAAGAGGCTAGAAAGGAAAAAAACTTGCTTGAAGATTGTTGCCACAATTGTGCAAAAGTAAAATCTGACATTACTTTGCATATTAAAGATATGAATCATCATGTGAAAGATTGTCTAATCAACATAGAGAAGCTGAAAGCCTTAAAACATTCTCATGCTTAAACTAAAATAATTTTAAAAATGGAGTTCAGCAAAATTAGAGATTACTTTTTGTGAATAACTTCTTTTCATTTTCATTTGAACATTATGCTCTTCGACTTTCGAGTTGCTTTTAAACTATTATTTTAACTTCATGAATTGTTAGTCTATAAATTTTTAAATATTTTTCATTTATTGACATTATTTAACTTGTCGTAGCTAGATCTCGAATCGAATAGGCATTATTAGTAAATACCTTTTTGATTTCAAATGGTCCTTCCCAATTTAGAGACCATTTCTTGAATTTCTTCGATTTTCTCTCCATTGGTAATATAACCTTCCACACCAAGTCACCAACATTAAAAGTTTTTTATTTAACTTTCTTTTCATAAAATTGGGAAATTCTTTCTTTTTATCGAACAATGTTTTCTAGAGCTAACAACCTTTCATCATCTAAATCATTTAACTCATCAAACATTAAATTTTAATAATGTTCAACTAGTAACTTATTATGTTTTTATAGTCTAATAGACAACAAATTAATTTCTATAGGTAAATCAGTATCACGACCATAAACTAGCCTATAAGGAGTTGTTCTGGTGGCCTCTTTCTATATGCCCATAAAATTTGGCTAAGTGTTTCATGCCAATTCTTGGGCTTCTACCTAACGTGCTTTTTGATTAAAGCAATAATTATTTTATTAGCCACCTTAACTTGACCATTGGCTTGTGCATAATATGGAGTCGAATTGATCAATTTTATATCTCATGATTTGGCATATTAAATCACCTTCTTCCCAATAAAAATTATACCTTGATCAGTTGTCAAAGTCTTAGGTATACCAAATCGAAACACAATATGTTCTTTAATCAATATCCTTCAAAGGAATGGCTTCAACCCATTTCGTAAAATAATCATTTGCCACTAAAATATACCTATGGCCTTTTGAAGATGCTGGATGAATTTATCCAATTAAATCTAAAGCCCATCCTCAAAATGGCTATGGCTTTATAATCAAATGCAAATCACTTGCTGGCACATGTTGAGTATTTCTATGTTTCTAGCATTGTTCATATGATCTTGCATATTCATGACAATCTTTTATCATTGAAGGTCAATAAACTCTTTGTCTTTTCAACACCCATTTCATCTTTTCATCGGATTAGTGTGCACCACAGATCCCTTCATGAACTTCAGCTAAAGCTATAAAAGCTTCAATTTCTCCTAAAAACCTTGTAAGTTTCCATCCACAAATTTCTTATAAAGTTCATCACCAAGGATCGCATAGTGCAAAGCTTTATATTTCATCTTTCAATCTATAATCAAACTGGGGTTTTCTAAATATTTGATAATTGGTTTTCTCCAATCATCATCTGAAAGCAAATTTATGTCAAGTATTTCAAACTCTTTTGAAGCATACTTATTTCTTATTTTAATTAACTTGTCCAAAGTTTCATTCGAAACTTTATAACCCGATGCTATTTGTGCCAACTCATTAGCCTCACAATTTTGCAATCTTGGGATATGTTCAATGGTGAATTCATCAAATTCTTGTAATAGTTCCGTAACTCGAGTAAAATATCTTACTTAATTTATCACTTATGCATTGTATTCGTGAGTAATTTGTTTAACTACCAATTGAGAATCACTACAAAAAATTACATTTCTTGCTCGAAATAACCCTAAAGTTTCAAGCCCAACAAGAAGAGCTTCATATTCTACTTCATTATTTGAACAAGGCATTTTTATTTTGAACATTAACTTTGTAGGAAACCTTTCAAGGGAAATAATCAAAATTCCAATTCTTGTTCCATTTTGATGGCTAGAACCATCGAAATATAATTTTTAAGGTTTTAATCCCACATAGTTTTCATCAATTTCATTAATCTCTTCTGAAGAATGGTTAGCCAAGAAATTAGTAACCACTTGACCTTTCATGGATTTCAAGAGCATATATTTCAAAGAATATTCAGTTAATGCTAAGCCTATTTACCAACTATGCTATAAAGTATAGGTTTACATAACATATACTTTATTATATCATTATGAGAAATTACAATCACATTAAAAGGTTTAATGTAATGTTTTAGCTTTGTACATGAGAAATACAAGCAAAGACATAATTTCTCAATAGCACAATACCTACTTTCAGCATCATTTAATACCCTACTTAGATAATAAATAGCTCTTTCGATATCATTTTTATCTTCTTGAGCTAATATACTACCTTTAGTATATTTAGAAGCAAAAATATATAACTTTAAAGGTCTTCCTTTTTCAGGAGAATTCATGATAGGAGGATTCATCAAATAGTACTTAATATTTTTGAATGCCTTTTGGTATACATCTTCCCACCGAAATTCTTCTTCCTTTTTCAACTTTAACAAAGGTGAGAAGATCTTTGTTCTGCTAGATAGATTCGAAATAAACCTCCTCAAAAAGTTAATCTTGCCCAGCAAAGATTGCAATTGCTTTTTGTTCGAATGTGGTGAAGTTTCTAGAGTAGCCTTCATTTTATTTTGATCAAATTTAATCCCTTTTTTTTTTAATTAAGAACCCAAGAAACTTTCCTATGGAAATACTAAAAGCACATTTAATTGGATTTATTTTTAGACTATGTTTTCTCATCTTCTCGAAAACTTGCCTTAAATGGTCTATATGATCATTTTTCATTTTCGACTTGATAACAATATCATTCATATAAACTTGTATAAAATTTTCAATTAAGTCATGAAAAATTATATTCATAGCCTGCTAATATGTTGCATTAGCATTCTTAAAGCCAAAATGCATCATTACCATTCATAAGTGCCGATTGCACTAGGACATCAAAAAATAGTTTTCGATATGTCCTTTTTAGCAATGAATATCTAGTTATAACTAGAATATCCATCCAATAAACTCAACATTTCATTTCCAGCTGCTGAATCAATTAACATATTAGCAACTGGCATAGGATATTCATCTTTAAGAGTTATTGAATTTAAATTTTGAAAATCTACACAAACCCTTAGAGTTCCATTCTTTTTAATTACAGGAACTATATTAGAAATCTAGTTAGCATACTTAGTTGTTCAAATGAACTTTGCTCTCAGTAGTCTTTCGATTTTTTCTTTGATCTTCAAAATAATTTTTAGGGTAAATTGCCTTGGTGGCTGCTTTACTGGCTTCTTTCCAAAATAAATTGGCAGTCTATGCTCCGTTAAGCTTCGATCCAACCTAAGCATCTCATCATAGTCCCAAGTGAAATAGTCTTTGAACTTTTTCAACAACTCGATTATCCCTTCCTTCAAGGCTTGATCCATATATTTACTGATATAGGTAGGTCTTAGCTTTGTTCCATCACCAAGATCTACTTCTTCAAGAGGATCTTAAGCTTCCATCTTCTTTATTCCATGAGATAAAGACGTCTCGAACCTAAGTGGTGAGTCGTAAAAAATACAATCAAGCCTTTCAACACCTTTTTCTTGAATATCAACCCTTATGGATTGATTTCAAATATCATTTTTGAATTTTCTTTAACTTCATATACCAATTCCTCTATTTGTTCAAAAGATTCTAAAATTGAAACTAAATTGGCCTTCATGGCCGTTTCAAACCTTTATTCAGCTCGTAGGCCGAAATTCGAGCTAAATAGCTCAAAATATTCATATTAACTTTATTAAAAGATTTCGAAACTAAATCAGTCCTCATGGTCATTTCGAACCTCTGTTTGGCCAGGTAGGCCAAAATTTGAGCTAAATAGCTCAAAATATTCATATTAACTTTGACTCTTTGGAGGTCGCTACCAAGTCAGCCTGTGGTTCCTTATACTTTAAGATAAACCTAACTTTAGGTCGACGATACATAGTAGCAGGAACCTTGGATGTTACCAGATGCTCATGCTATCCATCTAATAAGGTTCAATATAGGAAAGACATTTTTTGAATTCCATCAGATTGCTTTAACTCGAAAGGAGGAATCTTCAGCTTCCACTACTTCCAAATTTCCTTTTACATCTCATATAAACATCTTCTGATGCAAAGTTGAAGGCATTGCCCTGACACCATGAATCCATTCTCTACCCAAAAGCATATTGTAGTTAGCCTTTGAAAGGACAACAATGAAGATAGTAGGTCGAATTATTGATCTGACCTGAACATTCAAAGCTAGCAATCCTTCTGACTTTGAAGTTTTACCATTGAAATAAGTAATTACCATGTTATAGGGAAGTAGATCCTCCTGTATTTTATCTAGCTTCTTCATTATTACCTTTAGCATTGGATTAATTACAGCACCATCGTTAATCAATACCCTATGATTAACTTTACCATCATTCTCAACCTTAATGAAGAAAGTATTTAAATGATTTTTCATCTTCTCTATTGGCCTGTCAAGTATTGTCGAATTCTTTTTAGGAAAGATTCAAGTTGTATAAGTAACCAATGTGGGTTCCTTCGTAGCCTCATTTCCTTCAAAGTCTTCTTCCTCAAAATCTTCATTTTGACCTTGATTATACTCCTTTGCATATTCAGTGGGTAGGATAGAAACCATACCATAAATATCTTCCATATCATCGACGAATCTGGATTCGAAAGAGCTTATAATCATACTATCTTCATTTTCAAGTGCGATCTCCTTTTGTTTCATGTTCTGTAGAATAAAATTCCTCTGCAGAATATGATGGTAAGATCTTTTGTTCTGAGTTCCCTACTCTAAAGTTTGCATATTTTTACGAGCAGCCTTTTTAAATCTCTATTCCCTTTGCCACTAAGTCTTGGTCATAAGGGAATTTCCATAGAAATGGTACTTTGAAGAGCCAAGAACATGCTCTGGAAACTTAGGCATCTAGTATTGATACAACTTCCCTATTTTAGCCCCTTACTAATTCTCAATCTTATTCATTCCTCTTATCCACTTGTTTGGGGGTACATTTGAAGGAGGCATAAAGCTCTTGCTTTTGGCGGGCATAGTCTTGAATTCCAGCTTCGAGCTAGAGGCTTGATCTTTGTTTGACTTAAGAGCTACTTCATACTACTTTGAATGCCTTTGCTACAGACTTATCAAAGACTGCACTACATCTCGAGTAAAGAGTTACCTCATTGTTAAAATCTTTTTTCCTCATAAAAAATTCCAACAAAGACTCTCCAACTTTACGATAAATATCCTTCACTTCTTTTCCATATTTTTCTATAGTCGATTCAACATCATCTTGAATATCCTCAATATGGACATTCATCATGTTAATTTTGAGAGGTTCAACATAATTAGTTGAGACTTCTAAAGGATCAGAGTCAATTTTTATAGCAAGTTTTGATCTCTCTTCAAATTTTAGTATGCCTTCTTTGATTGCCTTTTGAATTATATCCTTGAAACACACACAATGGTTAGTCAATGGCCACATGATGATATTTACAATATTTTCGACCCTTTCTTTATTCTAGAGTCAAAAATTTATGATCATCAGATAACATAATCTACTTATCTTTAAGTAAAATATCAAATATTTGATCAGCTTTAGTAATATCGAAACTATAATCTTGCTTTCTTAAGAATTTTGAATTGCCTTTAGACTTGTATGGTTTTAAAGAAGTACATATGTGGGAGGTTCAAGCTTTAATTCAATAATATTTATTTCATTATTAGTTTCGACATCAACATCATCTTCATCATTAATATTTTTGATTTCCTAATCAAATACATCTACATAAGCAACCTTATCTCTTCGGATCGCTCTCTCAACTTTTTAGTATTTATCTTTTTTTAACTTAAGCTGTTCGATTTACCTTACTTTATTTGCTAGTTAGGCCATATCTCTAAGTTATTGATTAATTAGCTTCTTTCGAATAGAATAATCAAATCCACTTATAGCCATCTGAACTAACTTATGTTCTGGCACTTGAGTAAAACATTATTTTAATATTCAACAAGTCCATTAAACTTACCTTGGTTTCACCTTTAAAGAATTGTTCATGAAAACTCCTTTCTAACTGATTCCAAGTATGAATTGAATTAGGTGGTAGAGTAGTAAACCAAGTAAAAATATCTTTAGTTAATGAACTTGGAAAATATTTCATTTTTAGATTTTCATTATTAGTAAGATCACTATATTCAATTTGATATCGAGCAATATGCTCAACTATGGATTCTTTAATTTTACCAACAAACTTGCTGAACTTAGGGATTTTCCAACCCCTAGGCATTTTAATTTGCAAACAATCTCAGGAAAGGCTGAGACAAAATATAGGTTATTTGCATGCCCAACATTAAAATCATGTTGATTTAGCACTCATTCCACAACATTGACTATGTTTTGATGCCCCATACGACATTTTGCCTAACTTGATTTAGAATATTATCAAGGTTTTGGTTCCTATTTACTAGAACCACATTATTATTAGGGACATTAAGATTTGTTGCTAAGTTTTGATTTTGATCTAAGTTTATAAGTACTGCATTCCCATGTCTAAGATTGGTAGGAGGTTCTTGTATCATGTTATTATGCATAACATTTGCATGTGTCACATTAGCTTGCCCTGTGTTTGCAAATGCTACATTTGCAGGCCTTGTGTTCACCACTTAATTGATAATAGGATCCGTTGGTGCACTAAGGATATCAGTAATTTAGCGCATTTATCTTACCAATAAAAAATAATTGGTATTGGTTTACTCCACCATAGGATTAATAACACTCATCAATTGGTGACACAACATATTTACCATTTCATGGTTACTCTCATCCATTTGTTGACATATAGAATGAAATGTGGCATCCGTAAAGGATGTCGAAGGAATAGACTCCCTAGACATATTTTGTTGTCTAGTTGGCATGTTCCGTAACATGCTAAATTGAGACCTATCATTTTTGTTTACATTTAGATTTAAACGTCCCGAAGGTCCCACCGGAGAAATTATTGAAACGATTGGATCTGGAACTGCCACCAAAGTAGTCCCTATGGTTTGTGTAACCATTCTGGGAATAAATCCCTAAGAAAAACCATATAAAGGATTATGAATATTAATATTTAAATTCCTAAGATTCTCCTCTAGATCTATAAGATTTGACTAATCTGAGATGTCATAGGATAGTCTTGTGGAACTCCTGTAACCATCGGTCTAGACATAGAAGGATTAGGAACATTACTTTAATTTGAGTTAGAATCAATATTCCCATTAATTCCTTCATTATTCCTGGCATTCGAATTATTACCAGAACCTCATCTATTTGAACCACTATTAACCATGTTTAAATTTCTTTCACTATGCAAAATCATGCAATTTGACACTATTATCTCTAAACTTGTCCTACTAGGCATGCCAATTTGTTTATGATGAATTTTCATTTTGATATGAAATCAAAAAATACACTTAATTCAAAGAACAATTTGGACTTGAATCGTGTCCTCAAAAGGGATCTTAGTTTGATAAGTTTATGTGTCAATTAAATTAAGAAAAATAGCAAAATGAATTAGAATGTAAAGAAAAGAACAGATAAATGGAAAAAATAAATCAACTCAAAAATAAATTAGAAATTGAAATAAAAAGTGGTGCAAATTACATACTCAATCCTCTTTATTTGCCAATTACTGTGATAGTAGGTGTGTTATGCATGTAAGAGATTTGTGAGCAAATGAAATTCAACCCCTGTACACTATTCAAAAGTCTTATTTATATATTTCTAATGTTATTGGCTAATTCCTAAGAATCTAACAAGTGTACATCACATAAAATTGCTAAAAACTGCTTCTAATAACTATTGTCAATTTTTGAAATCAAATTGAAAACTACTGGACTTCGATATCTTTAACAATCTTCAATCAACTCTCGAAATCAAGGCATTCCTCAATTTTTGAAATCGAATCGAAACCATTCCAACTATCAAACTTCAATCTCCATAGCTTTCTTTCTGAATTGAAATTGAAATGGATATCAATTACCATAATAACCTTCTTTGAGACCCTTTCAAATTATTTGATTTATCTATTGTACAACTTGAATTATCGCACTCAAACTACCTTTTTGAACTGAATTCAAAATATCAACTCCAGCATCAACTTTTCAAAATCTCCTTATTTTCGAATCAAAATTGAAAATAGGACTTAGCAAAATTTAACACTAACACTCATGTAGTAATTTAGTCTGCCTTAATAGAATGAATTAAAGAATAAAAAATATAAAATCCTTTATTCAACATTGAAAGATGAAGCTATAATAGATAAAAATGTAAGTTTATTAATAAATAAAAAAGGTGTAATATGGTTTCAACACCAACTTTGGGTTCTTGTTCACAAATGGAATGAATTACTTTATCAAGCCCATAATTCTTCTTATACCATGCATCTGAGTGTGTAAAAAATATATCATGATTTGTAAAAAAAAAAAAATTGGTGGAAAAGGATGAAACAAGATGTATTAGGTTTTATGTTGAAATGCTTTACTTGTTAGTAAGCTAAAATAGAACATCAAAAGCTTTATGGTTTACGTCAACCCCATCCTATTCCTAAATGGAAATGGAAAAGTGTAATAATGGATTTCTTTGCTAGCCTTCCTAAAATCCAAAAGGGATTTGATTTAATTTCAATAATAGTAGATAGGTTAACCAACTCATCCCATTTTTTTCCTATTAAAACTAATTATTTTACAGTCCAATATTCTTAATTATATCTTAATCAAATAGTTCCTTTATGTTTGATTCCAATTATTATCGTCTCTAATTGTGGCACCTAGTTTATAGCTCATTTTTAGCAATCTTTCTAACAAGTTATTAGGACATAATTGCATTTTAATGCCACTTTTCATCCTTGAATAGATAGCTAATTTGAATAAACAATGTAAATTTTTAAAGATATGTTGCATATGTGTACTCTTAATTTGACAGAAGTTAGAAGAAATACTTCTCTTTGATAAAATTTATGTACAATAATAGTTACTAGTCTTCTATAAAGATAGCCCCCTATAAAGCTTTGCATGGCAAGTGATGTAGATCCCTAATAGGATGGTTTAAATTAGGATAAGCTAAACTTCTTAGCCTTAATCTTTTTTGGATGCACTTGAAAAAGCAAAGATTACTCAACAAAGATGAAAACTACTCAGGATCATAAAAAATCATATGCTAATAAAAGAAAAAAGAAGTTGGAGTTTTGAGAAAAAGACCTCATGTTATTAATAATCTCTCTTATGAAATAAGTGATAAGATTTGATTGAAAAGAGAAATCTATGCTTCATTTTATTAGTTTGTTTCTAATTATTCAATGTGTTAGATTTATAGCTTATTGCCTTAATTTACTAAATGAACTATATTCCATTCATTTGGTATTCAAAATTTTAATGCTTAATAAATATTTGCCAAATGTTTTTCATGTCATTTAGTATCAAACTTTTTAGTCAGATCCAAAACTTCCATTTAAGGAATGACTAGTAGAGATTCTAGACCATCAAATTTGCAAGTTGATATCCAAAATAATTCCCTTAATAAAAGTTTGTTGGGAAAAACATAAGATTGAAAAAGCCATTTGGGAATTTGAAACTAAAACAAGAATGAATTTTCCACATCTTTTCAATATATCTAGAGCTTAAAATTATCTTAGCTTTTTGATAGATAATTCCTAAGAATTTGGGGAAGAATTCTTTAAGGGGGAAGAATTGTTACTTCCTTAAAATTATAAAAATATCATTTTAAATATTTATCCAATAATTACAAGTTGGTAGTTAGGAAAGTTATAAGAAAGTTTATGATATGTATTTAATTATAGAAAATGGATTTTTAATAAGAAAATAAGTATAAGTAAATTAAATATAGGATTATGAGAAATTGAAATTGAAATAGGATATTTGGAATTAGTTTTCCTAAATTATCATTATAAACTCCATAAAGTGCCCTTAATGACATTAAAACCACTAAAGGGCATTTCTTTTTACCATTTTCTATTAGAGACCACTAGAACCTTCCCTCCCTCCTTTCAAGCTTTAACTTTCATCTCATTCCAATTCTAGTATTTGTGAACCAAGTTCTAAGTGATTCTTGTTTATATTTCCATCAAAGTAAGGTAAATTCCTTCCTAAATAAATTCTTGTGTTGAATTCTTGGTGGGCTTAAATGATCAAAATATGGATTAGGGATTTTTAGTTGATTTTGGTCTTTACATGTTTAAAGTTAACCCTTCCTTAACTATCCTTCATACCTCTTCCATCAATTTTTCTAGATTTGAAGATAAGTAGATAATCTACTTAATTAATTATGCAAATTATGTGTTTATGTGATTTTATTTAGAATTTATCTATGTAATATGGTGGAAATAATAAATGATGATAAAGTTAGTATAAAATGTTATATTCATGCATTGATGATTATATTGAGACTTGATGCAATAAATATGATTTGGCTAGTAAGTAGGGAAAATTTTCATGAAAATTGGAAATTTATAAGAATGAATTAAGTGTGCAATTGATTCTTGACAACTAAAAGCAAATTTGAGGTGAGAAAATGGATTACACACTCAATTTTAAGCTTCCCTAGAAATTGTACCAATGTGAATTGATTCCATAATCAATTCTTTTTGTCTAGAGGGAAAACCTAAACAAAAGAATTGATTGTACAATCAATTCTCATGGTCTAAAATCGAAAACCTCAATTATGAATTGATTACACAATTGATTCATATGCTCTATTTTCAAATTTTACTATTCTAAACCACATGAACTAGTTTTTAATGTAGGTTTAAACATAGTAATGAAGTTTAAATATTTCACTATAGATTTTTTCTCTTTTACTTTAATGCATGACTATTTTATCCTAATTTACAATGTGACTACAAGTCTATACTTAATGTTTAAATGAGATAAATATTGTTATGATGAAATCTGAAAATGTGAATTTTAGATCTAGATCATTTAATCGTGACTAACATATAGTGATAGGGATAAGGTTAAAATTATGACTAATAAAATACAAGGAAGAATAAGGTTGGGATTATGACTAATAAAATATTGAAAGGCACAAGGTAGGTTAACTATTATTATTTATATACTATTTACTACTAGTGATATTTAATTATGGTAAATGTGATATATTTTGCATTGTGCCTATGAAATGTGAATTGTAAATTAAGGATTTATTGATAAATGTATTAGATAAGTAAATTATCTACTTACTAGAACTTATAGTCTTATCATTTTATTGTAAATGTACTTTTTAGATGCTTTGGTCAAAATTTCACAACCATTGTCAATAGTACAAAAGTAAAGGTGTCATGAGCAACCATTATTAGTAGATAGAAAGATAAAATAGGGAGCTATAGGAATTTTGAGAAAAAAGTGTAAATATTTGAATATATGATGATATAACATAGTACAAATATTATTTAGATAATGAAATTCCTTAGCTTGATTAAGTCTTTAGTATCATTATGTGATGATGCCACATTGACTTTAAACAAGCTTGTGGCCATCAATAATAGGAACCACACCGATCACAACTAGGTAAATCATGATAAATATTCATCAAGTTATATATATATATATATAATGTTGAAAATTTATCCAAAGAAAATTGTCCTTATTCTTAAGAATAATTTATAGCACTAGTATTTTATATCATTTGACAATTACAAAATTTTCAACATTCTATATTCTTATTAATTAATTTTAATTGATGTATGGATTAAAATTTAGCCATTTTAAATGTAAACAATTGTTCATTATGTCATGCATAAGAAATACTTGCATTAAATTTATAGTTTTAATAGAAAGATGTTAAAGTTTTTCATAATTTTTTCTTTCAATCACCTACAACAATATAATGAAGAAGAAAAGGAAAAAATAAAAAAATATAAAATAAAAATTAATAAAAATAAGAATACTATAATTACTTACAATTGTTTTGCCAAGTCTAGAAATAGTTTATACCTAAAGAAAGAGGTGTATTTTTATTGATGACAAATGATCTGTAGCAACAAAGCTATATATAAATAAGTTATGAGAAAGTGAGGATAAGAAATTTTACTCTAATCCTATCTTGTTATAACAATTTTAAAGAGAGAAAATAATTTATGTTTTATCCATAGTATAAAATGAATGGACTAGATTGTTAGGGGATATTTAAAAAAATGAAAAAAATACAAGAAAGAAAAAAATGTTAGCAAAAGGCATTTTTAGGAAACTATTTTTAGGATAATCATTTCCCCAATTAATTGTAAATGGCTTTATGAAAATTGCACATCTAAGATATAATGTCCAATCAAGAATTAAGAGACTACAATTCTCCCATTTTTATACCCAAAATTATCTTGATAGGAATTTGAAGGAAGACTTGTTACACTAGAGAACATAATGATTTTTTTATTTATAAAGTACTAGATAAGTAGAAGCACCTTTTAACAAAAAGGTATTTGAATAGATATAACTATTAGCTACGAGTAAGACACTTTTTGGTTAATAGTTTAACTATTAGTGAATAGTTACAACTATTAAAACACAATACTATGAATAAAAAATTTATTGGGCATTTGTATAATACATGTTAAAGAGGTAGCTATGACTTTAACCTTTGGATTGAATATGAACCATAAAGATAACATATTCACATTATGAAATGATTCATGTCTTTACAATTACAACATATTTTTATATGACCTTTATCTTTATCTTGACTTAGCAAGAATCTTGAATTTGCTCATTAATTTCTAAGAAGCAAGCTTTCACTTCCATACTTTCAATGATAGATTGATCATGAGTGTTTAAAATCACTTTTGCACCCTACATAAGTTATAAATCTATTAAGAACAAATGTTAAGCCTTCCTTTCTGCAAATATAAAAGCGCATTATGGGACTTTGATAGGAGTAGATTTACCCTATTACTTTTTAAATATTTAATGCCTTAGAATTGCAACCTTTTTGTTAGCGTTTCTCAACTATTTTCACTAAAACTACCTTTGAATTCTCATGCACATGATTTCAATTAGTTAAATCAAGCTTTATAATTGACATCAATATAGTAGAGTAAGATTTAACTAAAATTATCTCTTTTAGTTGATAATGGTCTCCTACCTCCTTTAAAAAGAATTTATTAATATTGATCTAGAGATAGATATTATAATTTACCTTATCTCAACTAATGATAAATAGGCATTTATATTTATCTTTTATCTTTATAGATAGGTACTAAAAACTTACCTTATTTTCATTGAAGATAGATACTCACGTTTAAGAGCCTTTACCATTATTCATCCTTTTGTATCCTTCATCAATGTTGGTTTATGCAATCATTGGATTCTTTCATGAAAGAATTGTAAAACTATATATTTAATTATTCATGATATGTAAATTTGAGAATATGATATGCAAATGTATTGCACTTGCACTTTAAAAAATTCTTTTTTTTTATCAACAAACTTACCACATCTAAAGTTCATTCTCAAATGGAAAAATGTTATTGCTTCTTTTATATAATTGTATGACCATATTCACAATGTGAAACATATCATAAAAATTTATGATACTCAATTATTACCTTATATCCTAATCATAGAATAAAATTATCAATTTTCTAAACATATGAAAATAACACCTAAAGAAAATTATGCCCTCTTGGCTTTCTTATCAACCAAACAAATGGTCTTAATTAAATATCTTTTAGTTAACCATATAATTTAAATAAAATTCATTTAATTTTATTACTATGATTAGATGTTGAAACAAATTCATTTATAAACAAATCATCAATATTACATAATATAATAATTAAAGAGACAACAAAAATATACAATTTCATCATTTATAATGAAATTCATACTATTTAAGAGTTTGACTTGGCATGAATGCTTATAATAATGCATCTATTATGAATTTTTTTCTATTAACATGTAGGTAAATCTTTCAAGAAACCTTCCTTTTTATTTTATTAAGTTTAATCCTATACTTTGCAATCTTTCTCTTAAAAGTAAATTCTATGCAAAAAGATACTAGGCATCATAAAAATTATAGAAGTTAAGTCATCTAATCGTAGCCCATGAATCCATTCATAGGAAGGATATTAATTCAAGTAATTAAGATGGTATATATATCAAATGGCAACTACATGAAGTAGGGTTTGTATATTGTGACTTCTTGTAAGGTTCATGTTTAATAATAATTATAGCTAATTTACTAAAAAAGACCTTTAAAACATCACTTAATAAAATCATGAATTAAAGGACACGTTATTTGAGAAAATTGTTATTTACACTTTGCAATAATATTTATAAAAGCAATTGACTTTCTCATAAAATTATAATAGAAAATATCAAATTCCATTTAAAATGTAAATTCACATAATACATAAAGTTTAAGGAATCCTAGTATTTAATCATAAACAAATAAAAAAAGTATGCAAAATCATCATTTTAGCAAAATAATAAAATAGGAAACAAATTAATGAGCTCATCTATTAAGTTTGGGATGGAATCAATCAATATTTATCTTTACAACAAAATTTTCTTTCCTATACAAGATAGTGTACTTGCGAAAATCATCATCTTCAAGTTATTGATTATTATCACTAATTCTCTTGAACCATAAAATGAAATATTAACTATAGTCACTAATTTTATCAAACTATAAAATGAAATATTTGTTGTACAATAATCATTAATGTTATTTTATTTATTTTTTCATTCATAAAGAAATGGAACAAAAGGAAAAGGATAACTTTATTTGATACATGAAATTAACCTTTAAAAAAACTTCTAGATAATTACAATGAAACAAACAAATGAAAGATAAAAGAAAATAGAACATATTCTAATAACTAGGGAGTTAACCTTGGTTGATAACTTCATTCCAAATTTAGTGATATTTAGCCTTTTGTAAAATAGGTTTCCCTTTTTTAAATCAATGAAGTCCATGATAACAAAAAGTATAAAGCTAATTGTAATTTCCTTAGCTATCTTGAGTTATGGACATCATTTTAAAACTTATGGTGAGAACCTTCAATGCCTTTAAATAGTTAATTCTTATGAATATGAATTTTTGGAGGCAATAGTAAATCATTTGTTTGAATTGTACACTTATGAATATCCAAATCCATATAAGTTCTTCTTTACATGTAAATGCCATTAAACCTTGAATTCCATCTTTGCTAACATCATTCACTTGTAATTCTTGCATAATTTTGGTAGCTAACTTCTTCCAAACATCACCTTTAATGAAAGTGTAGGAAATAGAATGTAATATAGAAGTCTAAGTACCTTGGCAAGCAAGTATAGTGGGCTAAATTGGACTACCATATGACAGGGATCCTTTAGGATTTTAAAAGTAAAAATGAACAATGCCTAAAAATTGCAACTAAATTTTCCTTTAGGTATATTGTCTTGCAACTTGAATCAAAATGACCATTCTTTTCATATCTAGCACTGATCTTCCAAACTTTTTATTTTTTGAATTAAATTATGTATGTTTTATTTGAATTCAAATGAATAACAAACCCAAAATACAAAGAAGAAAGGAATTTATTCACCATACCTTTTAAAACACTAAAATGACATTGTTATCAATAAGCTTCCATGGAAAGTAGTTGACCCTAAATTTCCATCTTTTGTTCTTCTATTTTTTTAATTCAATTTATAATTAGTTTGTTCTCTTTGATTGATTTTCAAAACTTTGGAAAAGATATTCATTAGTATATTTTAATTCTTGAAGATGAAACTCTAGATTAGCAATCTTTGATATATAAGCTTAACCTTGATTGAAGATGTCCTTTCTACAGAATTACCCTTTAACATTGCCATGTTGACATTAATTAGCAAGAAAACTTATATATATATATATATATATATATATATATATATATATATATATATATGTCACGACCCATCTCATGATTATCATGGCTGGTGTAAAGATATCTAATAATGCTAGCTTCCTAAATAGCTATCTTTACAAACTTTTAATACTATGACACATTATTAAATTATTATTGTAGAAGAAGCAGGCATCTAAACTCATAAAATAAATTGCATATTTGATAAGTTTAAAAGCTATATACATATAGATATATATGTACATATACATACATCCTAAAAATATTATTTATACAAATGTAATAATTAAAAAAATATTTTAGATTATAATAACTAAACCCATATCAGATAATATCCTATAGATATCATAGAGAAACTGGAAGGTTACTATACAAGTATCAATTTGTTGCTTTAGCTCCATGGTTGGTACCTGTCATTAAATGTATATAACAAAGAATGAGTATAAAATATACTTAATAAGTGGTATTCATCACCTTCATCACAAAAGATTAACCTTATCATTATGTATAATTCTTATCTAATGTCTTATGAAGCATTTTCCTTATATATATTATTGGTATAATTAATCATAGAAAATGTAAATGATAGGTATACAAGTGTCACTTTATATCTTTGGTCTAACCTTTTCTCTCCCCTACTAACCACTCTTTTCCTTTTCTGTAAAGGATGTTATATCTCGCCCTTTCAATTGATAATGAGCAATAATGGGATGTCAACATATCAACCATTTTATCTATTTCCAAGTATATATTCAAACACCCACCATGTCATAAGTGTTTTATGTTTTACATCAATGTGTTATATGCATTTAAATTCCTTCTTGACAATTCTCAAGGAGCTTCAAACAAACTTATATTTGTGCTATAGATTGGAGCCTTTTTTTGTTCTCCTAAATTCATTTTAAATTTCACCACAATTTGTTCTAACATTTATAACATTTTATTACATAAGATACAGAAATCAAATTGCTCAAAATACTTCCAAGAGATTCAAAGTCTAAAGGAGGAATTGTAGAATAAGGTAGCATAGGGGCACATGTAATTAAAGCCATTTTTCACTAATCAAATGGAATCTAATTATTACCAAATTTTACCACAACATTCCTAACACATTGAATGAAATGTAACTTAAGTTTTGTACAAATAATTTCATAGTTTTACTAGTGTATCAAAAGCAAAATCTTAGATCAGCCAAATTTGGATAGCTTCAAAGCTGCTAAAATAAAGCTATCATTTGGGTAACCAAATCAACTTTGATTGCTATCAAATTTTTCACAAGCTTAATAACACCTCAAATGATATATACATGAAGTTTCATAATTTTTACCATTCATTTAATTAGTCAAATAAATTGAAACCTAAGACCAATTAGGCTAGGGTTTTGCAATGGGTAGAATTGGGAGTTTCATTATCAACTTGCCTTATCACCTATCTAAAAATTTTTAAAAATTATTAAATTCATATACATTTATCCTAAAAAAAATATAAAAGGCTGAAAATTTGTTTTTAAAATTTCAAAAACTTCAATTACACTAGGTATCTTAAATCCCTATTCAGCACCACATGAGATAAGCTTATTTCAATTTTATAAAGTCCTATTTCCATTTTTCCTAAAAAAATTTTTTATGAATCTTTTTTCTTCTAACACTCTCTAAATCAATACTTTAACAACATCCCATTATAGTATTGATTAAAACACTCTAAAATAGAATCATACCTTAACATATTTCAAATAGAAAATAAGGAAGTATAAACTAACAATATCATCACCTATTCCTTTGAAATGGCTCCAAAAATAGTGAGAGTTGCTACTCATCTTAACCTCTTCACTTTTTATTTTTTAATGACATTTTGACATAGCAAGAGAATGGCTTTATGGAAATAAATCATATTTTAGAGATTTAGAAAGGGAGAGAATTATAAAATTTGGAAGAAATTGAAAAAAAAAGTGTCGAGCTACCTTGCAAGCTTTTGGAGAGCAACATGAAATCTTTGAACAAGTTTGAAAATTTCCCCTATTTTTGTCCTCTTAAAGTCACATTTTGGGGTTAGTTGAATAGCAGAATTTTTCTACTTCTAAGGCCCTACATACATTTATATAAAGTTTAACCTTAATTTCCAAGAAAATCTAAAATTTTCTTATTAATTTTTATTGATTTTGGTGAAAGGTTTTTGGACATTTGGCTAAGAATTTTTGGTGTCCATATGTTCCACTACAATTAGAAAATGATGTTTCTCTCAGCAACTTAAATTTAGCCACACAAAAAGGCTAAATATAATTATTACACAATAACCCTAATTTTTACTTTTCTTTTCACTTTAGTCCCTAACTTCCTTTGGAAGCTTCGGCTAACTATAGGTCCACGTTTTTAGGCCTTAAAATTCAAATTTGGGCCTCCAAAACTTGATCCAAACCAATCTAATATAAATAAAAATTAAATCGCTTCAAAATAATAATAAAAATTTATTATAGTTTAGCCCTAAATCTTTCACTTCCTTGCATTTTCACCCCTAAACTTATAAATATTTTTGGAACTTCAATTTGACCTTCTATAATCATTTTTAAGCCTTAAAAATTAATTTAGGCTAGCTATAAATTTTAAAATTAATTTACTACATTTTTTACTTATTTTCTCACTTCTTTGGTTTACTAGGTTTTGGAATTTCAGTAAATTTCTAAATGAAATTTTCCTAAATCTATTATTGAAGTTTTAATTTAATTCTTTTATCTATTTTTATGCATATTAAAATTTCTAAAATTATTCTAGTTAGGCTTATTCTCAAATTACTTTTATAATTCCTCTGAATTTTGCCTAATTTTTCTTATTGGGTTTTCTAAATTAGGATTTTCTAGAGAAATTTCTCACTTAATATCTATTGTGCTACTTTAGAATATTACAATATATATGTATAAAATAGTGTGGTGACATTTTCAAAAATAAGTACAACTTATAACATTAATTCAGATAAAAGCTGACATTATAAAGCAAAATTATCTATTACAAGGTATAAAGTTGGTAAGTGAATGGGAAAAAGCATTCCATGGTAATTGTTTAAAAAACCAACATGGAAAATAAAACCAAACCATTATTTCTAAGAAGTATCAAAACATTAGATGTCATTCTTATATACAATTATCATTGAAAGTTTCACTTGAATAACATTTTTGTAATCATGCATAGAAAATTAGATGTCAGTTTTAGTATTAACTGATGTGGAAATATGTAGATGTTTTTTGTGTATTAATAACCAATCTCTAAAGAGCTGTGACCTATATTTACATTGTCTTTATTTCTTATAATAGTAAATAAAGTCGAAGATAAAGTTATTTTATATGGTCATTTGCTTTTGAAATTTTTATGTGCTCTATTTAATTTTCTCTAACTTTTTTTTAATAATTTGTGCATTAGCCTTAAACCATTTTCAACTATCTATCTAAGGTATTTTCCCTTGTTCATCTTTTCTTTGTAAGCATTTTGTACTTTAATTTTGGTCTTCATGGTTAAAGCTTAAACATTATCATTTATTATTAGAAAACTATCATTTTTATTCTTTAAAATTACTTTTCAATCATTAGTTATATGTTTTAGAAGCATTATCTAACATGAAAAGTTGAAATACCTATATGTTAATCATGTTTTATGCTCATATTTTTAAAAATGTCATTTTTAGTTAAATGCCATATTTATAGAGTAACTTTCTACATTTATGTGGCTTTGTTGCTTGGATGCTATCTTTAAAAATGTCATTTTGTTATGAGTAAAGTTTTTTCTAGGATTAAATCTAATGTGATAAAATAATTTCCAATTTTTCCTTTTTATTTAAGTTATCACATATATATGCTTAGTTATTTATTATAATTTACTTGACACATAAGTTAAATATTTGTATTAATTTGATTAAGTTTCTTTAAACAAAAGTGACATGGATGTAGTTAGCAATGTTAGGAAATATGGTGAGAAAAGGAGGGGCACTCAGGCCCTTATGATTAAGAAAGACATGATGCCCAAAAGTGCTAAAGAAGAAAGGCTAAGATTAGACTTTAATAATAATGGAGCTACATGTGGGCTTAGTGGAATTAATTTCACTAGCTACATTGATTCTTTCGCATGCACCAAGGTACCCATTACTATTAAGGAATGATACTAAATGGAATAAAACATCAAGGACACCATCTAAGAAGATTTATTGGTAAAGAACTTTAATACTTATATCCATTTCAATTTTTACATGTGCATAACTAAAAGTTCTAGATTATTGTATTTGTCATTTGTGGGTTGTCTTATAAGTTATGTATGATATTCCTTAAGATTACAAAAATTATATCTTTCTATTAGCAAGTTGAAAGTTAAGGGATTATAAGTATTCATTATCGGCGAAGTAAGGACTTTAACAAGACCTCCCCCAAAAAAATATCATTAGATCAATGTCTCGACATGGGAGAAGTTTAGAAAGATGTGCCATTTAGAGGGATTTTAGGTATTTATGCTCATCTTAGTACTAATATCTTTCTTGCACTATTAAGAAGGAATAACATCTTCTCATCACTTGTTTTATTTTCTTATTAATAGATTATAAATGCATAGAATAAGGCTAACTAAGCCAAAAATGAGTATAAACATAGAATGTCCTTAAAAGGGTATGGGAAGCTCAAAGAATATGTCCTTAGGAAAAGAACTCTCCTTAAAGAAAGAACTTAAGTTGTCAAGGAGGCTATTGCTCAATCTAATGATCAAGCATTTACCCTTATCACCCCTACTAAATGATATGAATTATGGATGAAAGCTAGAGTCAACAACAAAGGTAAATTCATCATAAAGGAGAGTAGATAAGTTACTTAATAAATATTAAGTGATGTTATTATTTTATTTATTAAATACAAAGAGTGTTATTCATTTACAAGCAAATAACTATCCATGTTTAAATACATTATACAAAGATAAGCTCATATAACAAGCCACTTAGGGAGAGTTTCATCCAAGAGGGATAATGGATATATTGACTACTATTTTAGGAGCTTAAAAGCATTCTAAGTGTGTAAGGGGCATTAGAGAAAAATTTGGCATTAAGAAACACTTCAAAGGAGTTATAAAATGTTTTTACAATGAATAATTATTCAAGTAAGAAAAGGCAAAGCTGTATAATTCAATTTTATAGCATATACTGGTTGAACTTAAACAAATTGATAGGTTATTAATTGCCTTAAGGAAGGAGGAAGAAGTATAGATGGTGACCTTTACACCATAACAGGCAGTTATTGCCCTCCTTACTTAAATCCTTCACCTAATTACCAAAGGTAAATTCTTATTGCCTTCCTACTTGTTGCCAAGCATTCCCTAATCATGTTGTAGGATTACATTAATGCTGATGGACTAGTTTATTTCTCATTACAAGCTAGACATAGATATGCACTTAAGATTGTAAGAACCCTGCTAAACAAAGTGACAAAAGGCATAGTTTTCTAGACCGTGTGCTTCATATTATTG
Organism: Sindora glabra; assembly: GCA_020226215.1. Taxonomy (NCBI): domain Eukaryota; kingdom Viridiplantae; phylum Streptophyta; class Magnoliopsida; order Fabales; family Fabaceae; genus Sindora; species Sindora glabra. Next base: position 43,027,014 of record CM035234.1, read on the forward strand.
CATTACTAGAGAATTAGTGTAAAGTCATGGTAGAAGTTATCAATGGAAAAGGCAACTATGGTATTCTAAGTGATAAGCCCTTTCCTAACTTAACTAAAAGCCTTAATTTCCTTGTTTATAAAGGTAAGGTTTTTTTGTCACTTTAAGTTTATTATTTATAATTAAATAAAATATTATCTAACATATTTGATGGTCATTATGTTTTTATAATCCATTTTTAGGTACCTAGACAAAAAGAATAGGGTAAGTGGAAACAAAAGGAAGATAAAGACAAAGATTGTAACTCCAAAGAGTTAAAAACTTTAGTAATTCATCCTTGACTAAAAATAAAGGTGGGAATATCGTAAGAAGAGTTATGACCTAATGCACAAAAGATGTTCAATGATGATATCTTTTTGTTATCTTTAAGCAAGGATTTCATGAAACATAAAGATGGCATTATCTTATCCAAGATGAAGATCTTGCTACTTTTGAATAGGAAGGAGTTCAATGTTTCCACTATTATAAGTTAGATGAGGTATTTTCATCTTTATCCCTTAAGTCTTCCTTAGTTTTGTGCACATATTAGATAATATTTATTCTAATACTCATTTACTTTGAAAATTATAAGCACTTACTTTATGATGTTAAGGAAAGAAACTTAGGTTCCTAATTTAGTTTTCTAAATCCAAATAAGGTGTGGGGACAACTAGGAGTTTCAAAATTAGTAAATAAACAAGACTATGATAATAAATAAGAAGTAATAATGTTATATGGTACTGTGCTACTAAAGGTATATGGGTTCTAGGATGAGCTTGAATTCAATTTTGGTTATATTTTCTCCTTTGTTATCTTACTTTAATATTGATAATGTTGTAGCCACCATTGGATGCTAAGTAAGGTCTATTCAAAGTTGAAGATAATCTATTGGTTTGACCTATTGGGGTGCAAATCATGTGCAAATTTTAAGAAGTCATTAAGAACATTAATAAACATTTCCTATAGGATGGGAGGCTCCACCACCAAGATTAAAGTTGAATGGATGGTAATGAAGGTAACATTCTTGTGTATATTTGGATACCTAATGTAGTGATTTATCATCATTAGATAATGTTGATACTATTTTACATTGGTTTCCTGTAATGCCTTAAACAAGAAGATAACATGGGGTGTGGATACTATTTATGTAAATACATGGCTAGCATGGTCAAGCATATGAAGAGTAATGAAAGGTTTGATAAGGTAACTTGTTTGAATTTTAGTTGGGTAGACACTTATGAAAAACATGTAGTTTTGTCTTATTATCAAGTTTTATGTGTAAAGATGTAGTTCTTCCAAGGCAATAAAGAACCCTACAATGTAGCAAATTTAATAGCCTTTAAGGAGAAATAGGTTGCATATGTATTAAGAAAGATACAAGCACTAGCATGAAGGGTGCTACCAAATGTAAACTTTGATTTTGTTTAATTGTAAATATATATATATATATATATATATATATATATATATATATATATATATATATATATATATATATATATATATATATGATGTGTTTGTAAGCAATTACTTATGAATGTATATATTATTTTGCATACATTATGAAAATTGTTTATATATGTTGCTATATGATTTAATGTTGTTTAAAGGTTAGTGCTCATTTGTACTAACAAGTGTATCTACCCTACTAGTTATGTAATAGGTTGGTTTCTATCTTTAGGATAGTAACAGAGATAAACTTTATTTAAACAAATAATATAACATGTCAATTGTTTATTAATAATAGACATGATTAATATACAAAGTTGATTCTATAACAATAATCAATGTGAAAAATAAGAATTATGTTTAGATAGTTAAAGCAATAAATTGATAAAGCATATTTCCAAATTAGTTTTTTTATACAATTGAGGTGGAAAATAAAATTGATCATTACATTTACAATGTTAATTTTAATTTATAACTAACATGGAATACCTAAATGACATTGTTTCTTTCTCTTTAAAACTTATGAAAACAAAGGCAGAAGTTGAACTTGGAAGCTTATCTTGGATGCCAATTTTAGATATATTATAAAAAGTCCTTCCAAAGTTATGAAATAATTTTCTTTTACAAGGAAAAAATTCTCTACAATTTCTTTGCATAAAAGATCAAATTTACTCAAGTTTAATCATTTGTTTACTCTTATTGGTGTCTTTTTCTAAACATTAGGGTCTAATTGAATGCTTCATTTCTCGTCTAAATCTAATTAAGAATGTCTATTCATTGTGTATTTTATTGATTTGTTTGGATTTTTTATTTCTAATTTCATTAATCAAGGTTTTGGTTAATGTGGGTTTCTTGAAGAAAAGGTGGTAAATTTCTTCCTTACAAAAGAAAATTAATGGGTATTTCTATATAAAAAGTAGGATGACATGAGCAATTCAAACAACATATGATACTACTAAGGTTTAATAACATAAGCTAAGTAATAAATTTTTCTTCAATAGAGGCATATTTTATTAACATTTCATCTACAACATCAATTCTGATGTCCTTGTGGCTTTTTACTATAGTGGTATTCACAAGTGTTTTTGTTAATGGTTATGTCATTGAAGATAATGTGAGTTCTTTCTTAAAATTTAAATGTATTATTTTCAATTTTTTTAACATCTATGTATTATATGTCCTCTATTATTTAGACCCAAATAAATGCATTATTCTTCGTCTTTTTCTAGTTTTTTGTATTTAAGATGTTAATTTTGATAAAGATATTGAAATAAGGCTTAAATGCTAGTTGTTGGATTCTATAATTAGATGTAGATACTACTCTAGGGGTAGTAAGGTTTAGGTGAATATTTAAGGATTAAAAAATTAGTAAATAACATCAATTATTTTATAAATCCATTAGCTCATTAAACATTAAACATTAGTTATTTAATAAAAGCCAACATCTTAATTGAAATTTAATTTATGAAAAACCAGTTATTAATGTTGATTACCATATTAAAAAATTAATGTCATATTTCAATTAGTAAACAATATACTACAACTAAATATATTAGTTTTATTGAAAAGAAATTAATGTTGTTATAAGTATTTAACATTGGTTCGAGAACCAATGTTAAATGTGCCAAATATAAAATGATGCCCTGAGTAAAAATTGATCTTGAATATGTTAAACAATCAACAATTAATGGCATTTTGTAGTAGTGCATTAATAGTAACAACTTTATAACAATATTTTTCCTTATTAGTGATGTTGCAATATGGAAACAAAGATTAATTTATTTGATAAAACTTAATATTATGCATTTAAAGCCTAATTCATCAATACAATTGTCTTTAAATTATTGCAATTATGATACTAAAGCCAACTAAATAGATTCTTGATCAAGTAAATTAAATTAGGCAAATTCAGGTGATGCAGGTTTCTTTAATTTTTTTCTCATTCTAAAATCTTTCTTCTTTGTCATTATTAAAATTAGATGGTGATAATAAAAAAGAAACTATTTTTTAGCTTTAAGAGTAGAAGTAGGACCTATATCTCACAACAAACCACTCTTATTTACTTAAATCCAGTATCACTATTCTAGAATTGCAAATAGATGTCAATCAAAGTTAACCTCAATGTCAATTTTGACATGATGGTATCTTTTAAAAATATAAAGAAACTTTGGATGTCTATTTTATAAAACAACCATAATCTTTTCTTCTCATGATACTTTTGATATTGATTCCTAAAACAGTTGATATTTAAATTTATCATAGTGGTAATATTTTTAAAAATATAAGGACACTTGTTAATTTTTTAAAAAACAATTAACTTTTCTTCTTACAAAACTTTTTACCTCAATTCCTAAAATGACCAACATCTAAAATCATAGGAGTGGTGATATTTTTCAAAATATAAAAAAAATTATATGTTAGTTTAAAAAATTATTATCTTTTCTCCCTATGAGACTTTTGATATTAGTTCCTAAAATAATTAACATTTAAAATCATAGGAATAGTGACATTTTTGCATTAAATAAAGTATATCATCAATTTTTTCCTTATTATCACTTTCCTTCTTTCTCTTATTTGTTTTCAAGCTCAATCTCTATCTTCGTCTAACTTCCTTTACAAAACCTTATATCTCACTCTGTCCTCCACTATATATTAATGAGTCACCAAAACTCTTTCAAATAACATTGACCATGAACCAAATGCCCTATTATAGGCCATTGCTTCAACACACAAGATGTTCTTTTTTTTTCTATTTCTTAAATTTTCACCTTTTCCATTTCTTTGATTTTTTGCATAAGTTTTTTTAACAAATTTCTATTTGTTCTTGTATAACTTTTAAGGTTATATTTTAGTTTTAAAGGCTTATTATATCCTTGATAAAAATATAGGAACAAAGTGTAAAGTTAACTAAACAATAATAAGAGATAGATAAAACATGGAATATTCCATAAAAGGTCATTTTTCATGATTTAGGGGTGGTACATAAATGAATAATTCTCAAAAAGTTACATGAAAAAAATTACCTCAAATGAATATTTAAACATAAAGTTATGGCATGTCAAAATTTTTAACTTAAAATACATATTTTTTTATAGAAAGCTAAATTTATTCAAATTTTATTATAAATATTCTAGTGAGGAAGCCAAAAATCAATGTTAAAAAATACTATAGAAACATTTCATGACTATTTTTATTAAAAACTAAAGTGAAATGTAAAAAAAATTAAATATTTTGAGAAGAAAAGACATAAGCTTTTAGTAAACAACTGAAGTGACATATAAAGAAAAAATGTTAGTTTTTAGTGAAAAACTAATGTGATAACCATTATTCATGTCAATTATATAGCCAATGTTATAATAAATATATAATGATACTTAATGTCTATTTGCAATCCTATAGTAGTGTATCTCAAAGCAAGACTAAGGAAAGTGACAAGATGTTAGTGCTGATGAAAGCCCAATTTCTATGAATTTAATGAAATCACAATTATAGCAAAACTTTTTGTATTCAAAATAGAATTCCACAATTAGATACCTAAGGAATACTAACATATTCAACAATTTCACTATAGCAAAGCCAAAATAATAGTATCAATTTACAACATGGTTACCACAGGAAGAAATAACTTATCCTTACAACTAGATTAACCACTAAAAAAACTATATAAAAAAATTGAACCTCTACTAAAAACTAGAAGCCAATCTTAATTGCTAACACTTTTTATAGGCATTATAGTCTATTCATAAAAAAAACCACCCAATTCTAAGACCTTCAAAACTGTCAAAATGAAATCATATTTCAGTCTAATTCAAGCATTATCATACTGTAATAATGAATGGATAAAGTGAATCCTTCGTCTCTCACCCTCCAATTTAAGGTTTGAAACTAGTTATTGGTTAAATTCAATACTACTTTTAGAATGTTCTCTCATGCTAGCCTTTTGCATTGAAGTCCTCCAAGATCAAGTCCCATCAAAGTCATTTTCAAATATTTATAGGTCAATGAAAAATAAAATTGATGTAAAACAACATTGTAACATTTGAAATTTAATATAGTTTAACATAATTTACAATCTAGTGTCACCCATTGAAAATAGTTTAAAACTAAAACCACATAAATTTCATATATCATGAACATTGGTAATTGGAAAAGTGAACTTATCTCATGAGATTTTATTATTCAAATATTCATACCAATTATGCCTTTTATAGATAAACATATGGCATTTCCATTATCTTGAATTTCTTCCTCTTATGTCATCTATGAACTTAGTACTATTGAATTCTTTTTCTTAATTACCTTTACATAATCTTTGAAGTTTTCCCTATGGTTTGAATTCTAATTTAGAGAAAAGACTATTAAGATTATTAGAGGATAATTAGATGGTGTAGAAAAATACTACATAATGAAATTAAAAGGAGGAAAATTTTTGGTCAGGTATTTCTAACATATTATCTTTAGGTTAGTAATTTCCTTAATGAGTTACAAATGAATCCATGAAAAGCTATACATAGAGTACAATGCCTAATCAAGAATATGAGGCTACAATTCTCTAATTCTTATAAATAAAATCAAACTAGTACGAGTTATGGTTGGAATACTTGATACACTAAAGAACATAATGATTTTTCTATTTATTGTAAGGACATTTCTATGAAAAAGCATGTGAATAGACACAATTATAAGCTAACACTTATTAATATACCTTTTGGTTAATAGATACAACTATTAGCAAACAATGTAGAAAAAATTTAAGAATTAAATTATAAATTCATAGGATTGATTATACTAAATTAAAACTACAATTTTGATTTATCATACAATTTACATACCTTTTTTAGCCATGGTGATTGTTAATCATAAAAATCATGAAAGCAAATCTTTTCCTTCTCTAAATGCAATCTTTCATGTTCACCTTAATAAGGTAACACACATAACATTCTCTAGAATGTAGAAGGGATCTACCTCTAAAATAATAACCTAACATATCTAACTTTTTACCTATTAAATAGGTCAAATACATATTTATACAAAAAAAAATACAGCCAATAACATTAGACCTTAAGCCTAATCAGTGCAATTTTAGTTCAATATCAATCACTTTAGGATTTACAAGTTGAATTAGGTTATATGTCTAAACCATTTTATTGAATCACCAAAACCAATCGATTATAGCCCAAAATAGAAATTAATTAAAAAATTTCTAATATTCTCTCACTTAGGCAATTATTGATTAGGTTTTAAAGGTTTTACAAATTCATTTTGAAGATGACTCTTAAGTTGAGCAAATAGCTAAAGTGACCATTAAATTTGACAAAGTGCAATGAATGCTTAAAAATTATGATCTTTTTAATGAAATAATTAACTTAAAACTACATACAAGGAGTATGCTACTTAACAACATACATTATCCATAATCACATACATTTATTACTTCATTCATATGATCACACAAATGTGACAATATACTTACACAAATAATGCCACGTAATCCATCTATGCCTTTGTGTCAAGATCCACATCATAGTTTTTCTCACAAAAACTAGCAAATCTTCCCAAGAAGATCAACAAAGTTTCTCATGAAACAATTAATATCTCAAAATAGATAACTATAGTTAATAATATAAAAAGAACTACATTTCAAACAACACATCCTATAATGAGTAACTAAACAACATTCTTATAAAATACAAATAACAATATTTTAAAATAATTTTTATTTTACAATTAAAACAAGAATGTTAAATGACACCAAAATATCATCATGTGCATATAAAAATAATGAAATGTATAAAAGTAATATAAATTCAACAATGTTACAATAGCAAATATAAGATTAATGGTTCATAATAAAAAATACTCATACTAACCAAGCACATTAAAAGAATTAACAACACTTATATTTTTCACATGTTCTTTAAAAACTATGAGTTGAAGAACTTCTATTAGTAGGTCTGCTATTATTGCCTTAACATTAAAATATCCATAAGAACATTACCATTTTTAACCATGTCTCTAACTTTAAGATATTTAATCTCTATATGCTTAAAGTTATTAAAGATTTCATTATTTTTAGAAAATATCACTACTATAAAATTATTGTAACAACCTTCAAAAGCTAGAGATGGAATTATTTACCTTAAGTATAGAAATAAAATTTCTTATCCATATAGCATGTGTAATTACCACATAGTAAGCAATGAACATAGCTTGCATGCTAAAAGATACAATAAGCGTTAGCTTGACACTTTATCATAAATTACTCCATAGCCAACATGGAAATATTACCCAATGTGAACTTTTTATCATCTAGGCAACTAGCATTATAATGGCCCTGCCATTAATAGGTAATATAGAATAATTATAGGGTAAGAATACGAATAGGTAATTTTGATATGAACTTGGGATTACCTTAAATGACCTTAAACTATTTCTTTTCTAACTTATTGAAGGGATTTAAATTGATTTATACTCTTGTTTAGCTTAATTTCATAAATAAAGATGAGTCTATTAGAATTTCAAAAAAATTTCTAAGTCCGAGTGCCTTCCTTGGAGGGCTATATGAAATATGCATTATTTTGAAAATAAAAAATCTTGATAATTATTCCTCTTATAATTTTACATCAAAGAGTAATTTTTAATATTTTTTTAAGATCTAAAATGACTATTTTGAGAAGATGCTATTTTTAAATTTTTTTAAAATTTGACATTTTGAACTAAAATCTAAAATTTAGATTTTAATTCTCTAGAGTTTTTATTTTTTTAATCCAAATGGGGGTACTTCCTTATTTACATTTATGTCTTAAGTTACTTAAACGACAGAAATGTAAATAAGTTACTAAACTTGTGACCTAGTGTGTTGAACCATGAACTCATGACCTAGTAACCTAGCACACAGAGCTAGTAACTCGGCACGCACGACCCGCATAGCTGAAACACCCAGTTGTTGGGAATTCGGATTATTACATGCAGCGGAATTTCAAAATTTTGATCCGAATTCTACCAAGGATCCATGCAAAAAGCATAAGTCAATGATTAGGGTTTTACCTATTGGGCACTCATGTTTCTACTGATCAAAACTTGAAAGCGGATGAATCAAACGCCAGCCGGAAGGTACAGCGTCTCAACGATATCCACACAGAGTGAACAACGACCTCTCACCCTCCACGAATCTGCTAGGATGCGTTTTTCCCTCTAAGAATTAGGATTGGATGTTTTCTGAGTGATTTAGGGTTTATATGAAAGCTTTGAACGAGTTATTAAAGTGCCACCCTCTAGTCCCTTTTTATAGAACTTAGGCAAGCCATAATCCTAGTCCAACTAGGATAATGCTTCCAAAATTCTAATTACACTTAACAACTCATCTTATCCTTATCCTAGAGATAATGGGGAGAGATAGGACTTATCTATTAATTATCTAATATTAGATAATAATATTATCTCATAATATAAATATCTTAATATTAGATAATTGCATATAGTTATCAAATATTAGAATAATATTATCTCATAATATATTTATCTAATATTTGATAAGATAATTATTTAATATTTCTTTAATATTAAATAATATCACATAATATATATATATATTACGTGAATTATTATTCTTAATAATATATATGCACGAAAATAAGTCTAATTAATTGGATATTAATATAATTAAAGTCTAATTAATTATTATCTTATTCCTACTCCTTTTGTGTGACCCTGTAGGTTCTTACTACGTTGACAATGACTCATTTATTGAGCCATAGACAGTAAGCGGTATCTAGCAATACATCACTGCCACTCAAGTAGTAAGAATGTCTGTGATTCGACATTCTCTTAATACATGATCAACATTTTGCATCATAACCCTTTTGTAATAATATCCAAATTGAACTAAAGGCATGGAATGTGTCATCCTCGTCAATGTTCAATTTATATTTCTTGATAATGAGTAGACTTAAAATAAATAATTAATATCATATATTAATTCAATTGAGTATGGCTATGCATTTCTAAGTCTCACTCAATTAAGGGGCCCAAGGATATTTCTCTTTTATACAAGAGTAACAAAATCTCATTTACATCACTCACTTCCCTTTGCACGATTTATGACACACCTAATCAATGCCCTACTTGTCATCTTGATTAAATGTGACATAGGACAATATTAAAGTGAGTAATTCCTTATGTAAGGAACCGTAGTGATTTCAGGTCAAAGGTTTATGTGTATTTGTGATCATATGAGAATAACTTATGACATGTCTATCCATGCAATATTCTCATAGTGGGTCAGTCCAGTACATTGTTCACTAACAATATACTCATGTATTGACTTGATATCACATATCCATGATTCGTAATCATCAATCACTATACATGCTAGTCTCGATGTATTATTACTATCCTTTTCATAATAATACTTGACTAAGGGTATTTTGGGAATAGCAAAGCTATTCCAAGGATAATTATTATATTAAGTTATAAATTGTGCATAATAATAATAAAAACAAAATATAATAATTAAATTGCCTAAAAACATAATACATTGTGTATAACTTCAATCATCTATATGATTGGTTCTAGGACATACACTAACACCAGTAACCCAAAATAGAAGCAAACCCAGAATAATTAAACCCTAAACAAAGTAGAAATAGAAAACACAAAACATAGCAATAGCAATAACAAAACATAACTAAAAATAGAATAGAAAGTAACAACACATCACGCCCTCTTTTCAACTCATCTCTTCTTCTTCTTCTTTCTCTTCCACTTCTAAATACATGAAATAGCTCCCTTTTCTTTATGCTTCCTTCCTTTTTCTCTCCATTTCTGCATCTATTATTTTGTGATTTCCCCTGTTGGTTTCAATTTTGGAGTTTTAGGCAACAAGTTTCAAAATTTCTTCTTATTTGCTTTATAAGATAATTCCCAAACTTTATTCTCTTAATTAGGGCTTAGATTAGCTTAAATTAGTTAGTAGATAGTAAAGATTAGTTTGTTTTTAGGTTATGCATATAGTGTGGGAATTTGGGGGTTTTGTAATAGAAAGCTTGATAATGTAATTAGGTGTTGATTTGTGTTTGAATTGTTATTTGATTGTTTGCACAAGGTCAAGAAACACTTTCTAATGGCATTGGTGGTTCGTGAAGTAGGAAGAAATCAAACCCGAGCATTTTGGCCATTTTATGAATAGATAATGTGTATTTCCACATTTTTACATACTTTCCAAACTTCTCTATACTTTAAAATATTAATTTTAATTAATTTATTAATTATCATTATGTTCTATACATTTTAATTCCATCTATGTGTAGAGCTCTAAGCACTCTTGGGATAAGCACTTTAAAATCTTTTTGTGCTATAATGATTAAGAATAGTACTAAAATGATTCTATGATGAGAAAATTGATTTATTTGAAATGGTGTATTGTTAGAACTTATCTTGTAATGCTCTTTAAAAGATTATTGTGGATAAAGTGATAATGTATTGAAGTTTCATGTATGTTCATAAAATTGATTTTTGATGAGTTTGAAATGATATGATATTGGAGATGTTAATTGCCATAGTTGAAAGCCTTGATAAGCTACTCATAATTGGAAGGAATATGGATTGAGATTGATTTAAACTATTAATGTATGAAATTCTTTATTTTCAATAATTTTCTTATATAACTGTTATATATATATATATATATATATATATATATATATATATATATATATATATATATATATATATATATATATATATATATTGTTTTGCTATTTTTATAAACTGGTTTTGAGAGAAGGCTAGTTGAAAAACTATAGCTAATGGTAGTGATGACATTAGCCTTGATGCATCTTGGTTCGAACCCTAATTAGTAGGAGAGTTGCTAACCCTGTATGTTGGCCAACATATGTGGATTAGTTATAGTAACCTGATAGGTTGCCTTAGAGTTGAAAGCTCTCTTGATAATGTTAATTCATGAGTGAAATGCTCATGTTTGTTAATCATAATTGGAAATCTACCACCTCAAAGTGTAATTTGATGGTATACATATATATATATTAACTTATTAATTTTGATTATGATTACTTATTTATCATGAATATACTAGACTAAAATTTTTACCATATTCTATGTTCATGATGATTTCTTAGGATTAAGGAACCTATTATGTACTTTTGGGCGTGAAACTTAGTTTTTTGTACTTTACTTCTAATGAACATTTCAATTTTTATTTTATTAAATATGATTGTATAACTCTTGTGATATCTTCTATATTTTTTAAGGAAAAAGTTGTGACATGGCTTGTCCTATTTTCGTTAAAAATCCATATTATCTATTCACTGAGTCCATGACTTATTTTTTTTGTTATAATATTTTTTAGATAAAGATTTGACTTCAAGTCCATCATTTATAGCTCCTTAGAGAGAGAGAGAGAGAGAGAGAGAGAGAGAGAGAGGAGTATGCTATTGTGGTGAGCCACACTTTGTTCATGTGGGCTTGATGTAGAACTTTTATGTATTTTTAAAAGTTGTAAATTTTAAATACTCTTAGATATACTTCATTAAATCCACAGGCAACACATGCTTCTGTACATTTATATGTATGCATTTTATTATAATTGAGGAAGGATTGTATGGTTACTAAATGATATGGATTTTATGTTAATATATATGATTTAACAGGTGAATGTTGAAAAAAAAATGAGAAAGTCCTTGTGGGACTGTGTATGTGAAAAGTTAGTGATTGTGTGTTACGTATATGCCTACTTGAGTTTGAAATAGGTTACAAGTTATCTTATAATGTATTAGGCTAGCATGGCCTATATAGTTATGTTTTCCCTTAGGTCATGCGCTGGTCATGACCCTTAATTTCGGTCGTGACAAGCATAATCTAAATTTGAGTAGATAATTACCTTAAGGTCATTAACTTTTCTTTCAACGAGCAGGTAGTTCGTGTTTTTTATGATCATTAATCACCATGAATGAAAGAGGTTTGTAAATTGTATGATGAATCAAAATTATGACCTTAATTCAATACAATCAATTCTATGAATTTATGTTTTAATTTATAAAATTTTTCTACATTGGTATCAAGGTAGTTTATACTAAATTAACGATCTATTTTCATGAATATATGTAAATGATTAATTTCTTTTTGCCAATTCAATTTCTTTTGTTTACATATATGCTTTTTATTTGTATATATCAAATTGAACATACTAAGATAAATGTTTTTTGCAACTAGTTGAGGGTTATTGTAGATCAAGTTTATACCATTCTAATGCTTATAATTTTGGATGATTATAATTGTAATTTTTGGAAGAATTTTAAAAATTTCTATTCAAATGAATATTGGGGTTTATGATCTAAAACTCTTAATTTAGCACAATGACATGATTTTAAAGTGCATTTTTATAGGATAGAATAGGTTTAATTTTTCCATTAATAATCTAAAATAAAAGAGCTAAATTAAGATGAATTATAAGCTAATTTTTTAAATTATTTTTTTCTTAGATAAATTTATCCATAGATTAAACCATATTTTTTCTATGTGTTTTTGTTGTGGATTATTGTTGGAATGTAACTAGGTACTGAATTTCCACCATTTACCTATAGCAAAGTTCTTAAACTCAAATTAGACTAGCTAGTTCAACAAGATCAACAGAGAGTTAGTCCCTAGTTCAATTCAAGTAAGGGTTGAAACTTAGCTAAGAGTTTAAACCAGTTTAAGAAATGGCAACCTACCATTGGCTTGTAAACCAATTTGAACCCATATGATTTGGTTCAAACATGTCAATTGGGGTGTGTGTAGCTTATTTAATAAAAGAACAAAAATGTTTATCTAGAAAATTAAACAAATAACCCTACAACTAACATTAAGTTTACCAACCATTTGTGTTAACCACTCCTTTAATAAGTAAATGGTTGAAACTTGTCCCTGGCCTAAATCAGGTAATAGGTGAAACTTAACTAAGAATTTAAATTAGTTTAAGCCATTCTAATATGCTATTAGCATGTAAACCCATTTGAACCTATGTGATTCAATTTGAATGGGTCAATTAGAGCACACATAGTTCATTCAATAAAAGAATAAAAATGTTAGTTTAGAAACTCGAATACATAATGCCACAACTAATAGTAAGTTTGCCAAACAGTTGTGCTAGCAACTCCTTCAATAAGTTTATGCATTTTATTTATATATAAGTCATTTTTAAAATTTTTCTAACAATTACTTTTAAAATTTTTTAGATAATTTGTATTAAATTATATTTTATATAATAGTTACAACATTCTTATTTGATAAACATTTTTTTATTTATAATAATAATTTTAATTTTTTAATAAATTGAAAAGGGGTATAATTTTAATATTATAAAATATATTTAAATTGTGATGGATGATTGTGTTGTATTTAAAAATAAAATAATTAATTTTATTAAAAATATTATATGGATTAGCATTAATTAATTATTGGAATATTTATTTATGTAATTAATTTTGTATTTTAACATTAAGTATAGAATAGATTAGGCCCTAGTTTAATGTGTATGATCCATGATAGGTTGGATTATGCATAAGGCCATATGGATAGAAATCCTAACCTACAGCCTTTTAGTGGTCAGTAATTTCCTATCACAAGTTTGACCTTAAATAGAAAGATCAAGATTATTATTTTGATCTCTCATAATTAGGATTCTCACTCCTAAAATTTTCTCTCCCTTTTCTCTCTATCTGAATAACCTAAGGGGCAAAATAGGTTGCAATTCTACTCATTATTATCATTTAGATCAGTCATGGCCTCATCAAATTATGCTCTAAGTATGCTCATAATTTTATTATGATAAATTATATATTTTAGAATTTTTAATTCATACTTTCAACAATTTATATCAAAGCATGTTGACAGTATGAATATCTGATTATGAGCAATTGATTATCTTAACAGATTCATAAGATTTCTATTTTTTTCTTTCTTTTCGTACATAAAAATTTTGGAACTGAGGATTTTAATTCTAGAACAATTTTGATCTATTTTTCTTTCAATTAAATATTGAATCTTGATCTCAAATACATCGGGAATATTATTATGTTATTTAATTGCATTAAATTCATGATTATTATGCATAAGTTGGTTTTTGGATTCTGAGATAATTTGGATTTGTGTTTCTTTTTAATTGATTCATGAATTTTATTCTTATATACATATGAAATATTATACTGTTGTTAAATTATATTTTAGATTTTGTGATTATTGTGGTATGAAGGCATGAAAATTTTGAATTTTTTAAAATCTTATAGCACAATTTTAAACCCTTATTTTCTTAGAATTAATACATGGATTAGTGTCAAAAATAGGCTAGATAAAATTTTTATTTTTTAAAAATAGCTTAAAATAATTTTCTAGAGCACGAAGAAGTTCATTAATGGCAAAAAATGGACGCTAGGACAAATGGTAGAGAGTTACTAGAAAAATAACTCCAGGAGGCACCAAAAGGCAAGTCCCACATGCGACAAAGCGCTTGAGATACACATGCCACATTAAAAGGTTTTTAGAAAATGTGTGTGGAATGCACGCGCTAAGTGGCGCGTGACAGACACACTTTTACCTTTTTTTGTATGAAGTCTGATGTTTTTTTTTGTTTCCCACATGCAAACCAAGCGCGTGCTAGAGCGTGTGTCTCACGCATAAGACCTTTGGGCTCTATTTTTAGCCTAATTATTTAAAATTTAATTTTATATTTATATATATATATTATAGAATTTTTTGAGGCCGATAAATATTTATTTTGAATTTTGGAAAGTTTATATTGTTTCAAAATGCATTTTGTTTATGGAATTTTAGCTTAAAAAAATTCATGGATATTCTTTACATTTTTCCTGGGCTTGGTGTATAGAAACTCTCTCTGATTGTGAGCATAACTATATTAGATAAATTTTGAGTCCTTAATTATGTAATTTTGTATATATAAAGATGCATAAAGCCATTTATTTCATACCAATGATAGATTAGGGATATAATAAGACTATTTTTCGTAACATACTATCCTTCTAAGATATTTAGGAGCACAGTGCATTGATGATGGATACACCTTATTGTTGTGATATTGTTAATGTAATTTTAAAGTTTAGACTCCTTAGAATAGGCATACAGTAATTATAATATCTCAATATTTCTTGTACCCTATCGGTATGGCTATATTGATTACATTCTTGTGTAAACTCTTGTATAAGCCAAATCATATGGTACATGTAATTTTGATACCACTTTATTATATAGTTATTTGACTGATTTATCTAATTAGGAATCTTGTATTATAATTATGTTGTGCACGCATAATTAATAATTTTCCAATCTTGTTGCATCAGTCTTGGTCTTTCAACAACTATTTGTAGTAAGGGCTCTTAATGGAACAAACTATAATGAATGGAGAGAGTCTTTGTATATGTACCTAACAATCTCTAAAGAGGATTTAACTCTTAGAGAATCGAAGCTAGCTAATCTCTTACCTGAGTCTAGTATTGCAGATAAGACCTATTACAAATAATGGTATGAGTCAAATTGGATTTATTTGACAATGATTAAGTTCACAATTGAAAAAAAAATTAGAGCAAGTATCCCTAATAAGGACACTGTTGTGGAGTACATGAAAGTTATTAGTGAAAAATTTAAGAAGCTTTATAAAATTTAGAAAGTTTATTATCTCTCTATGCTTGACAACACTCGTTATAATGGAGTTTCGGATGCTAGAGGGCACATCATGAAGATGATTCATTACTATAATAAGCTGAGATCATATGGTGTTGATCTAGGAGAGAGTAATTTGGTCTACAGAGTCCTTCAGTCATTGCCAACTAAATATAGTTACCTGAGAACTTCATTTAATTCACAAGATGGAGAATTGACAATAAACCAGATGATTTCTATAGTAACTTAAGAGGAAGAGATTATGAAAAGTTATCCACAATCACATTCCATCAACTACTTATCTCAAGACTCTAATAATAAGTTAGGTGGAAATAATAAAAGAGGAAAGAAACTAGAGACACAGATATTCGGAAAGCTTGAGTTCAAGAAAAATAGTGATAAGGACAAGAGATAACAAAAGAAATTTAAAAGCAAGTGCAATTATTGCAAGATCTCTGGACACAAAAAGTCTCGATGCTATAAGTTAAAGAACAAGCGTGAGCAAGAAGGAAGTTAGTGTTGGTGTATGTCCTAGAGCCAATCATATAGATGATTGAAGTTATATACAATGTATTATGTTTTAGGCAATTTAATTATTATATTTTATTTTTATTATTATTATGCGCAATTTATAACTTAATATAATAATTATCCTTGGAATAGCTTTGCTATTCCTAAAATGCCCCTAGTCAAGTATTATTACGAAAAGGATAGTAATAATACATCGAGACTAGCATGTATAGTGACTGATGATTACGAATCATGGATATGTGATATCAAGTCAATACATGAGTACATTGCTAGTGAACAATGTACTAGACTGACCCACTATGAGAATATTGCATGGATAAACGTGTCATAAGTTATTCTCATATGATCACAACTACACATAAATCTTTGACCTGAAGTCACTACGGTTCCCTACATGAGGAATTACTCACTTTAATATTGTCCTATGTCACCTTTAATCAGGATGACAAGTAGGGCATTGATTGGGTGTGTCATAAATCATGCAGAGGAAAGTGAGTGATGTAAATGGGATTTTGTTACTCTTGTATAAAAGAGAAATATCCTTGGGCCCCTTGATTGAGTGAGACTTAGAAATGCATGGCCATGCTCAGTTAAATTAATATGTGATATTAATTATTTATTTTAAGTCTACTCAGTATCAAGAAATATAAATTAAACATTGACGAGGATGACACATTCTATGCCTCCAGTTCAATTTGGATATTATTACAAAAGGGTTATGATGCGAAACGTTAATCATATGTTAGGTGGATGTCGAATCACAGACATTCTTACTACTTGAGTGGCAGTGATGTATTGCTAGATACCGCTTACTGTCTATGACTCAATAAATGAGTCATTGTCAACGTAGTAAGAACCTACAGGGTCACACAAAAAGAGTAGGAATAAAACAATAATTAATTGGACTTTAATTATATTAATATCCAATTAATTGGACTTATTTTCGTGCATATATATATTATTAAGAATAATAATTCACGTTATATATATATTATGTGATATTATTTGATATTAAAGTAATATCAAGTAATTATCTTATCAGATATTAGATAAATATATTATGAGATAACATTATTTTGATATTTGATAATTATATGCAATTATCTAATATTAAGATATTTATATTATGAAATAATATTATTATCTAATATTAGATAATTAATAGATAAGTCCTATCTCTTCCCATTATCTCTAGGATAAGGATAAGATGAGTTGTTAAGTGTGATTAGGATTTTGGAAGCATTATCCTAGTAGGACTAGGATTATGGCTTGCCTAAGTTCTATAAAAGGGGACTTGAGGGCAGCACTTAATAATCACATTTTAAGCTTCCATATAAACCCAAAATCACTCAGAAAACATCCAATCCTAATTCTTAGAGAGAAAAACGCATCCTAGCAGACGCGTGAAGGGTGAGAGGTCGTTGTTCACTCCGTGTGGATACCGTACAGACGCTGTACCTTCCGGCCGGCGTTTGATTCATCCGCTCTTAAGTTTTGATCAGTAGAAACATGAGTGCCCAATAGGTAAAACCCTAATCATTGACTTATAGTTTTTGTATGGATCCTACGTAGAATTTGGATCAAAATTTAAAATTCCGCTGCATGTGATAATCCGAATTCCTAACACTTAGAAACAGACGGATCCCAAGTGAGACAGAAGAAACTGTATTTGGAGTAGTAGGAAGTAGGGATAAAATTAAATACATAGGATCATTTTTTTTTCTTTATGTTTATCTTCTAGACACTTTTAATTAGAATTATGTCATTTATGTACCTTTTTCAAATTTAATTTCTAGTTCTATTTTGAATAATTATAGTTATTCCTTTTGACAAAGAAAATTTATTATGATTTTGCTATTTTTGGTATGCCACCTTACAAAATGATCCATATCATTTGAATTTGAAATATTATCCTATTGTATCTTCTAATATTCCCATCAATGTTATAATTAGGCATAAATAACCTAGAATGAGTTTGAATTTTTTCATTTTATGGGATCAATTTTAGGCCATTTTTCTAGAGAGGGATTAGAAAGATTGGTAAAACAAAGGTGTGTTGTTAGACTTAAATTTCTCATATTTTGAAACTTTCAAATGTGGGGTTATAAAGTAGAGATAAGACCATATAATCCTTAGTTAAAGAAATTAAACTCTAGAACAATCAGTAGATTTTTCATTAGGTATTGAATTGGATCAAGATGTTATAGATTTTATTACCCCACTCATAGTACCAAGATCATTGAGTTTGATTGGATATTTTATTTTAAGAATGACTTAGATAGTCGGAGTTCAATGTTTAGGACTATCAATTTATGTGACAAGATCACCATTCTGCCTATACCTATTCTGATTCCCTCACCACTAGAGGAGATAATGTTGACAGTCCAGTTCAGATAAATAAAGATCCTCATGTTGAAGAACCAGATCTGCTAGCCATTGAGTTTAGACAATCTCAAAGGGTTTAAAGACTTGCAATACCGAATGACTATATTACGTACTTGTAAGAATTTTAAGAAATTTGATAAGGTAATTTTGTTATCTTAGTACTTTATATTGATGATATTTTACTGGCTAGTAATTCGATCATTTTTTAGATGAGTCAAAATGCATGTTATCATGTTATTTTGATCTTAGCGAAACATCTTTTGGTTTTTGGAATTCAGATTTATCGTGATAGAACTTATAGTATTTTAGGTTTGTATTAAGCTAATTGGATTGAACAAATGCTTGAAGGATTTAAAATGGATACTTGTGTGTTTAGTCCAATGCCTACTTAGAAAGATGATAGACTGTCCCAATCATATTGCCTTCGAGCTCATATTGAAAGAGCTGAAATGGATAAGATTCCTTACACTTCCACTATTAGTAATCTTATGCATGTACAAGTCTGCATTTGTTTAGATATAGCTTTTGCTATTTGTGTGATTGGAAGATACTCAAGTGACCCTAGGATGGATCATTGGAAAGCGGCCTAGAAAGAAATGAAGTATCTTTAAGATACCAAGAATCATATGTTAACTTGTAGATAATATAATTTACTTAAGGGTATTGGTTATTCAAATTTTGATTAGGCCTTATACATAGATGATCATAAGCTAACATCTGGATACATCTTTATAATGTTTGGAGGAGTTGTTTCATGGAAAAGTGTTAAACAGACACTCATAGCTACCTCAACTATAGAAGCAGAGTTTATCGCATGTTATAAGGCCACTTTTCAGGCTATAAGGTTGAGGAAGTTGATATCATGTAAATAGTTAATTCTATATCACAATCTCTACTAATTTTTATTGTAATAATTCTTCTGCTATGTGCTTCTCTCAAAACAACAAGAATTCTAGTCATATTGAACATTTTTTATGTTAAACTCTTGTTCATTAGAGAGAAGATTATTGAATCTTAGACTCGTGTTGGATGCAACCCAAGTGGAGACATGCTAGGGATTCATTGACTTAAGGCTTACCTATAGGAGTATTTTAAAATTAAGTAACTCATATGGGTCTTGTTAAATCTTTTGATGAACCCTTAGTTTAGTGGGAGTCTGAGATATGCTTATTTTATTGTATTGATGCTTGTGACCAATAATTGCTCATATTAAAACATTAGTGATATATTTTATACATATAAATCATTTGCTTCCCTATCGGATTCAATGATTTTGAGTTGTTTCTCTTATGAGCTGTGGTCAAAAGACTAACCTTGTATATATCCAGTTCCATTAGGATTATGAGACATTAATTTTGCATCACTTGTCTCCCTATCAGATTCAGTGATTCTGTATGATTTAATTCCACTTATGTAATAGTTGTTCAGTTTGGATATTGAAACATTGATAATATGTTTTATACACATATATATATAAATCATTTGTTTTCCTATCAGATTCAATGATTTTAAGTTATTTCTCTTCTGAACTATAGTCGAAAGACTAAACTTTATTCTATTCCTTTCAAATTATGAGATATTATATCACTTATTTCCTTATCAAATTCAATGATTCTGTGTATTCTCATTCTCTGAATTAAGTTTATAACTTAATGTATAACTAATTGCTTAATTATTGATGTTTTGATTATTCTATATAATTAATTAATACTATCCAAATGGGAGATTATTGTATTTAAAAATAAAATAATTAATTTTATTAAAAATATTATATGAATTAGTATTAATTAATTATTAGAATATTTATTTAGGTAATTAGTTTTGTATTTTAACATTAAGCATAGAACAGATTGGGCCTTGATTTAATGTGTATGATCCATGATAGGTTGAATTATGTATAAGCCCATATGAGTAGAAGTCCCAACCAACAGCCTTTTAGTTATCAGTAGTTTCCTATCACAAATCTAGCCTTAAATAGAGAGATCAGGGTTATTATTTTCATGCCTCATAATTAGGATTCCCACTCCTAAAATTTTCTTTCCCTTTTCTCTTTATCTGAATAACCTAAAGGGCGAAGTAAGTTATAATTCTACTCATCATCATCATTCAGATCAGTCATGACCTCATTAAATTATACTCCAGGTACGCTTATAATTTTGTTATGATAAATTATATATTTTAGGATTTTTAATTGTGTAAAAACTTTCTCATCCTATCATAACACCAAAAT
This sequence comes from Sindora glabra, assembly GCA_020226215.1. Taxonomy (NCBI): domain Eukaryota; kingdom Viridiplantae; phylum Streptophyta; class Magnoliopsida; order Fabales; family Fabaceae; genus Sindora; species Sindora glabra. The sequence continues at coordinate 43,048,297 of CM035234.1, forward strand.
TTTAATACTACTTTTTTTATTTTGATAAATCAATAATTTTAATATTGTGATTAAGTGATTCCTAAAACTATAGGAGTGACTTTCTAATTTATACAATAATAGGACTAAATTTTCTTTTTCATAATTATGGTAAGATTAATTTTTATTTACTGTGTTTTAAAAATATAAAGGTATAAATTAACTATATTTAATTTTTTAAAATGTATAATATATACATACATATATATATATATATATATATATATATATATATATATATATATATATATTTAAAATATGCTAACCTATTCAACCACTTAATATGATCAATTAAAATGGTTCAACCTTGATTTGTTCATCTTGTTGAATTAATGACAAGGATAGGTTTTAAAACATTGACTTGTGGCCATTTTGCTAGAATCACTTTCATACATTTTAGTGAAGCTTTATTCAAGGCTTTAATGGTAAAAGCTTTTTTCTAAAGTTTGCTAGATGGAAAAGGAAGTGCTAATGCACCTTTCCAAGATGGGTAATGTGCTTTAGCCTTAAAGGTGGCAAATATATGGGTTAAGATAGATTTGAATTGGGTTAAAAATGAAGGGGGTTATTATTGAGTGATTTATCTATTTATAAACAAATGTAAAATTTTAAATTAGTCATGGATGATTCATAACTTGTATATATGGTTAACCTGGGCCATCCATTTGTCTATCAAAATCTTTATATTTTATAACTTATTATCTTATCAATGTTGATCCATAACTTTTAGATATATAGTTAACTTGAACCATTTATTTATCCCTCAAATTCTTCATATTTTATATCTTATTATCTTATCAATATTATTTTTTCATTATAATCTTGTATTTGCTGCCACTATTTCAAAAAAATTATGTAATTAAAAATTTTAAATTAAAATTTCACCTCTCTTTTAAAATTCTAATTTTATTTATCCTTAAAAGCATAAATAATTATTTTTTAATATTATATTTATTAAAATTATTTTAATATCAAATATAGTTTAACAAATATTTTAATATTAATATAATTTAAATGAGAATCATTTAATTTAAAATTGACATTACAATAAAATTGAAAATATTTGAAATAATAAATTGCATATATCATTACAATAATTATATTTAATATTATTTTTTAAAATTATTCTAAATAATAAAATTGACTAAAATTTATCTATCACCATGTTATAGGCAACTATAGTACTTGCATGAACCTTATGATAGAGTTCCTATATGTGTTATGCCATTACAAATGTATATTTTTACTTATGTTTTGTATGGTTACTTATGCATATATTTTAGTTAACTTTGGAGTAGTGTTTAAATCGACATTGTTTCTAAGAAAAAATTATTTAAAATAAATAACTTCGAAAATATTTTGATTTAAATTTTCTCTATTTGTTTTAAACCCTAAACCTTAAATTTTCTTTATTTTCTAGTATATAATATTGGTTCATGTAATACATGAACTTATCTTTTATAAACATAAATGGATAAATGATTATTAATGGATTGATCTAATATGGCTTTTATCTGACAAGGTCAATAATAAACTAACTTATATTAACCCTAAAACTAATATGAATAAATTTGAATGAATCAAAATAAGGGTGAACATAAATGGATAAATGGATTCGAGTCATAATTACTAGCTTTACCTAGCATATTAGTTACATAATTGAAAAAAAAAACTAAAATAATTTGAATTTAATACTAAGATTATAGAAAGTTAAGGTAGCACGTAGGTAAGGTAGTGTACATGCTATCTATGGGGATAAAATTAATTATGGGCAATTATTTGATCTTTTGTTTGAAATCTTAATTAGTAAGGTAAATGTTATCACCATAGTGATTCCATTCATTTAATAAATTAATAAATTAAAATTTGTTTTGGTGAATATTAGAGATGTTCTTCTTATTTAATTTAAGTCATATAATTACCTATTCACGAGGGTTATTATATGAATTAATTTAAATAACTTGGGGCTAATATGAAAGTATACTTTTTAAAATCCTTCTATCCATGGGTGTTGGTTTTAAATTTGTATATTAAATTTGCCTATTATTTTGAAATTGCATTGATGTTAATTATATTTTTCACCCATTGGGAAATTTATAATTTTGCATCTAGGCCCTTTAATGTTGCAATTATGATTATAAATTTTGGTTCATAATATTTACTCAAATTGTTTGCTATCCTTGAATTTATTAGCTTCATGCACTTTTTTTTTAAATAATCAATCTACCTCTATTGAAACTATAACTGGAAATAATTACAAGAAATGCAAGGAATATGTTAAACTTGCCTTGACCATGATAGATATGGACAAGGCTTTAAGGGGTCAAAAACCTATGGCTTTGAATAATTAAAGCACTAAGGAATAGAAGACTTATTTTAAAAAGTGGAAATATCAAACTATTTAGTTCTCATGGTGATGAAAAGGTCAATTACTAAGACATTAGTATACTTAACTTCCACCTTTGACTATACCAAAACATTCTTTGAGTCCATTAAGAAAAGGTATTTAGTCTTTAGTAAAGTTAAAGTTAGATAGTTGATTGAAAAATTCATCAACATGAGATATGATAGGGTTAGTGTAGTTAGGGATTGAATATATCCTAAGGATGGTTAAGTTTCTATTTGGCCTAATGAACTAAACTTCCTTGTTGAGAAACTAATAGGAAATTTATTTAGGCTGGTAAATTCGAATATTAGATTTATATGATCATCTTTTATACAATCCAATTTATATGATCTTATTTGATTATTTTGATAAATTGGCAAGTCTACAAAATCGTTGGGCTCTACTCTTTTGCCATCTAAAGCCCAATTTTATTTCATTTCATTTGTTCCTATGTGATGATAATTTACTTCCATTGGTTTGAATTTTGAATGTGACAAATTTGGAGATCAAGAAAGCTTATAATGCTTAGCTAGTTTTTAAATTAAATAGAATTTATTATTGATTCTATTGGCTATTAACTTAGTTAATTATACTTTATCTAATGAAAAGTCAAAAAGTGGTTAAAAAGCAAAAAAGGACATTTGAATATTATATTGAATAGCAACATGTGCTACACTGCTATATATTATTCTATTATTCTTGCTTGGAGAGGATAAAATTTAAGTAGTACTTTCACTTAAAGTTTGAATCTAAATTGTTTATTACTATTCATAAAATTATCTTTTAATAGAATTTAAAAATTTTGGTCTCTGCATGAAAAAGCAAGGAGCTTGCTCTTTTAGGAAAAAGTTTAGAAGAGAGAAGATTCATGGCTGAGCTTTCATATGCACTTTTCAATCTTTAGTTTTCTAAGCAAGCCACACCAACTTAAAAGAGTAAGTGTACTTGGAGATCAAGTTATTTAAATCTATAAATAGATTCCTGCACTTTAAAGATTAAGACTTCTAATCTTGAACTTGCATATTTTATTATTAAAGTCCTTGTGCTTCATGTTCCTCCAACTTCTCTCTAGAAACATAGTGAACTTAAACTAGCATATCTATTCTTGAAAAATAGAGTGATTACTATAACATTTCTTGTTGAGATTAAGAGAAAGCCTTTATTGAATCCATTGAAATGTCAATATAGGTTGTGAGAATCTTGCAAAGCTAGATAGTGATTGAAATTTTAATGTGAATTAGGTTAATTTTGTAAAGTTAAATGGTATTGGAATCTTAATGGAGATTGAGAAGATTTTGTAAAGTTAGGTAGTGCTTGAAATCTTAGTAAAGATTGAGATGAATCTTGCAAAGATAGGTATTATCACCTGATAAAAACTAGCAGATACCTTAAGTAAAACTTGATAGTTTGAGAAAAGTAGAATAGATGCAAAAAATGTTTCCTTTGGACCATCAAATCACCATAAAATTCCTTAGTGTTATCTCTTCCTCTTTACTCTTTTACATTTCCAAGCACTTTACTTTTCATTTCATTGCTCTTTAATTTTACAATGCTTTTGTGTTTTAATGTTGCATATTTTCAAGCTTAATATTGCTTTCAAAGCTCATAGATGCTTTTCTTGATCTCTGAGTTTCTTTATGCTATAAGCTTGAAATCATTTACACTTAATCATTTTGCATGATATTGTTTCTTTTTGAACTTCACAACTATTGCTTGATTTTGATTTAAACTTCCAAATTATTGTTTCAATGTTGTGAAGATACTTTACATATTTTATAGAACACATTTACCACTTTTTGAAAAAAAAAGTTTAAAAGAAAATTTGATTTTGTTATTCCAGCCAAAAAGATTTTAAAAGCCAATTCATCCTATTTTAGCCTATTTGCTCTATTGCACATTATTTAAACCTTTCTAATTAACCATGCCTTCAATTCATTAGCTCCCATATTAATATTGAAAATCCCTTATAATATTCAAAAAGAAGATTAGAACCTTAACACCCTAATCTTTATTTGTGCTCAAGAAGAGGAAAGAATGCAACATGTGGCTACAGGGAGTGTGAATTTGATTAATTAGCTACATCCACATAAATTTTTTTAGAAAAAGAAATCATAACTAATAATACTAAGCCTCAATCTTAACAATGCAAACTTAATTCAATTTTGATCATTTTAGAACTTCGTATCTAACCCATTTTACTAAATCAACAAAATCAATCAATTACAATACAAAATATAAATTAATTAATAAATTTCTAATAGTTACAACTATTAAAACTACTTTTAAAAATTATTTTAATAGATAATATAAATATCCACAACACATATTACATTATATTATATCTTGTGTAAAACTTAAGGGCATAATAAAATATGATTGTATTTATTTATATTATCATTTCATTCTTATATGATACGCCAAACAAATTATTGTAATATAAATTTTATTAACTTAGGTATTAAATGGATTGGACATTTTGTTTTGTCGTGTCATCCAATTTAATCAATAGAAATTGATGTGGATGGCACAAGTCGTAATTATTGTTTGATTCAAGTAAGGTTGAGTATGTTAAAATTAATATAATGTAAATTAAAATATATGGTTTCATCATGCATTACTGATTTTAAAATTATTAAATTTAATTCAACTTGTATAATTTTACGTAAATTAGTGAATTCATATCTTTGTATTTACTGGTATGCTATATGTTATAATTATAATAATGCGTCGAAATTCTCTCAATTAATATTTAGACTTGTTTAACAATATTAAACCCGTTTATCTTTGTACTCTCTAGTAATAATATTTTAAATTTTAAATTATATTTATTTATTTCAATTTATATTATATAGTACGATTTAATTCAAAACCACTTTTTGACTAAAATGTAGAAATCATTTAGATCATGGGAAAAATAAGATTTTACAATTTTACTTATGCACTTCTTTGCATGGTGTTTAAAATTGTAGTTAGCTATAAAAATTAAAAGTAAATCTATAGAGTTTTCTTATCCTAGAAGAAGATAAGTAATTCCTTGCTTTTAGCCAGAATTAAAACTTTCTATAAAGTATTACTTCTTTTATCCTATCAATTTATGAATTATGGTCAATTAACAATACAATCATTTGTTATTTTTCTTTTTTTTTAAGAAAATTGCATTTTTTAGGTTATTTTCTCATAAGAATTTTTTTAAAATAAACTAATCATAATATGAAATTTGATTACATTTATCTAATTTTATAAAATTAGTATAGAATTATCTAGTTCTAAATTAGTTTTATAATTGACAAACATCTAAGAGTCTTATTGTATGCTTTTATAGTAATTTATAAAAAATTTTAAAAAAATATGGGGGTTTCTTGAGTACTCATTCTTACCATACGCACTCAGTACTCATGGCTAAGAGGCATTATGAGCCTTACACGTGAAGGAGCAACTTGTTGATTCCAATCACTTGAGTCGATGACAATTTGAGATTCTACTGCCCTTTGCCCTTTGATGAAAAAAGAAAGGCTGCAACTATTGGAAAAGAAGGAAATTGATGAGAATTAGACTTGGAGCTAAAGACATTTGAAGGAAAGGCATGATGTTGGTAGGGTGTTGTGGATTCCATTCGAAACATTTCTAATAGAACTAGAAATTGTCAACGACCAAGAAACAATGGAGGTGGTTCACAATGGCAAAGTTGCATTTCGTAAACCCTTTTTCCTAGGTGGATTGTTACCACCTCTGAGGTAAACAAATTAACATATACTTTCCATAATGCCTTAGAAAATGCTATGGCTGTTTCGATCCTGGTCATTCGCCACATTTTGCTATATTTAGCTTTACATACATGGTGATTTTCTAAATTAGATTCTTTTCCTATTAGACATAAGAAAAAATAGTTTAATCAATGGGGCATGCTACTGGAATGGTGATTCTGATATAGCAAATCATTATGAATTGGATAATGAATAAAAAAATATGTGGATACATAGAGAGAGATATGAACTAGTAGAAACTAGGATGTTCATACTTCAAATTGGATTAAGTTAAACGACACATTGTACTTATGTTAAACACTTCACCAAGAAAATAGAATCCATGTTTTGCCTTATCTCTTTATGTGTGCCATTATCTATAAATCTAAACTGATAAGTTGGCTCCATTTGGCTTTAGTTTGCAACCTCTTGTATTAGGGAAATCCAAACTTAAATTATTTCTTTTGTTCATCAGTTTGCATGAATTTCCAGACTAGGTGTTTGATTGTTTGCTAAGAAATTTTTATTTTGCTTTATGGCTACTTGAAAGTTTTATCTCTATAACTTTAATAAGGTCTCGAATAATTCATGTTTATGTATCTCTATTGCAATCAAATTATTTTTATACAATTTTATGAATAAACTTGTGCCAAGACTATGGCATAATCAATCAATTGATACCAAGATAAGAAGAGCTTGGGGAATGAATTGTCTACTATGTATTTGCTTTTGGTACATTAGTAGAAATGTATATATAAATTACCTAGTTATGAACTATTGTGAAGAAATTCCATTGGCTTGTCTTAAGATACTCATTTCGGCAAGAAATGTTGTTTGATCATAGCTAATATTCATAGGATTTAGGAAATGCTCCGAAAACCAATATTTTACCATATGTAATAGTTATTAAATTTTTGAAATGTCTTCAGTACCTATAACACTACAATAAAATGCTATAGTTGAGCTCTCTAAATGTGTTACAACATAGTGTTGTCCCCAGGTTGAGAAAATGGTCTAAAAAATGTTTGGTAGCTTGAAGGTGCTTTAAGTCTCCTTTAGCTAAGTCGTTGGATCATATTCCAAAGCAGTTCAAGCAAGAAACCCTTAAAGATGGATGTGAGTAATATCTATTTCTTTGATTCATTTGAAAACTAATCATTTATTTGTAGGATAAAACTCTTAATTTCTCATTGAATTTCTTTTGGGATGGATGATATTATGTTTCCCACTAGAAAAATAAGGTAACCATAGAGAACATTTTTCCCTTAATTATGTATGGCTACTAAGAAACTAAAGCAAAAAAACATTGATTATCAAGGTTGAGTACCAATTATTGTTTGTGCTATAGGTTTTATAGTAGTTGAAGGAGAAAGCATTGAAGCGTTCAAACTTGACAAAAGATGAAGCATTGCAAAAAATTAAAGAATGAATTGTTGCTAGAAGAAACAAGGAGCATGAAAGATTAAATGCAATTAGGTAGGATTTAGTTGCTTTAGGCATCCTTATTATGGACACTCCAGATGGTACAACTTGGAGGCCAACAATTCCTTTCTCACTTCAAGAGTAATAGATTGGTGCACCTTGAATAGCAATTAGTAATCACAAATGCAAATTGGCAAAGGAAAGCATGTTCCAATATAATCAAAGTTCAAACTCAATATACACAATAGAGCAATGTGTAGTGATACTTGTGTTTAATGGGAATGTCATTAACATCATGTTGCAATTGTTTTGGTGACCAATTAGTGGTTCACAAATTCATAATATCATCTTGCTCTTTAACACCCTTGGAAATATAAGATAACACAATTGGCAATTAATATAAGAATGTTTTAAGCTTAATAATGCAATCGTCACTTACTTTGAGGATACCATTCTTAATTGGCAAAGTTATCATTTACTATTTAGTGACATTGTTAGAATGCAATTGAATCATTTTCTAGGCACAATAGTTAACTTGGTCGAATTAGGCATTGCAAATCTTATTAAAGCTGCCACATATGTTATTCTTATTGACTAGCATTCATATATAACAAAAAAACTCTCCCTCTTATATGAATAATCTTTAAGGGAGAAAGGAAGCTTTGGGGCGGGATAAAGTTAACCCCATCAATAAATATTATACAATGAAAAATCAATTCCTTTTTTTTATCTTTCTGGTTAGGGAGAGGTGGAGTCCCTTGACTACGAACTATTTCTTCTAACCACAAGAGAAGGAATTGATGATCCATTCTCAGACCTCACTGATGGCTAGCATACCCCATTAACCTTCGGATTCAGCTACCTCCATCACAATAACCTCATTATATGTTAATTCTATTGCAAATTGTTTCGGTTTTTGTGGATTAGCAGCTATCATAATAGCATATTCCCTATAACTTCTATAAAAAAGCAAAATTTTGACAGTAGAAATTTCGGATTTCTTATGCATAGGAGAAGAATAACTGGCATTTTCTAGTAATAATTAAACCACTTTAGATGGTGGCATTGACTACTAAATTTAATATAATGTTCCTCACTCAAACATCGAAAGTGTTGACAGACCATGCAAAACAACAAAATTGCATAAAAAATTTACTTTTAAAAGCAATATTCTTGGACATAAATTTTTTCATCATCAAACTAGGACACACACTAATTAATGGATGCCTACTGAGTACGATTACAAGGTAGTGTAAAGATTTAAAATATTAATTAGGAGGTAAATATGTAATAACAACACTACTGTGAAAAAGACCAAGGGCAAGGAAATGTAAAGCACCTGACATCAAAAGTAAGAGGTGCATTGCAATTAATCAAGCATCTTATTTAGAGAGTTGAAGCATCAAATATTCTCAGTGTGCTATTAACAAAGCCATCATACATGATCTGGCTATTAAATGGGAATGCTGCGTGGGAAATTGGTGCTAAAGATTCTCCCACAACCCACTATACAACAACACAATATTAAGTTTTGTTCAAAGGAAAGAATACACTCATTTCTACTGCCTCATATAGTCAAAGTTGATTGATTCTTCTTGCTACAACTTAATGAAACCTAGGAAAATGTAAAAAAAATATACGGCAAAAGGCACCTATTTCACACATCCACGCCTTGGTGTTTCATAAATTGCTAGTTAACTCTCTTGTAAGGCTTGGAAATGAATCTAATCCTAGTGAAACTGGACAAATGTGTCTACTGTAACATGTACTATCCTAGATCTCCTTCCCTTTGGAATATGCAAGTAGGTGTTATTTTCTTTTATCCAAGTCTCTAAATTCCACAGTATAATATGAAAAAGGAATGAAAGAGACAAACCCATCATATATTGCACTGTATGGAACTTTCTCTAGCATTGAAAGTACTGATGTTTATAACAACTAGACAATCAACTTGAGCATTTGCCCTAGTAGAAATGAATAAACTACTAGCACAACAGAAAGCAAGCCCATTGATTCTTCTGACGTGACCCTTTAGCTTGTTGCTAACTTGTAATTTGAAAGATATTTGTAATATTGACTGAACATCATAGACAACTATTGTAAATGTTTCAAGAAATATTCATACCCAAAAATAATAGAAAAATTGCTACATTTTACATAAAAGTCCCTACTTCAACTAGAAAAGGTTACTACATTTAATAATGCATAACAAGGTGGTTTAAACATAATACAAAGGATCCTGTGAAGATTCTTGGTATGACAACTTCAAAAATTACAGAAAAATGTAGGCACGTGTACCAATGCTGAAACAATTACAAAAATTACAAAAGTAAACTAAAGAGCCTTCTTAAATTCATTTGGAAGATCACGTTGAAAAAAAAAGATGGGCATTATATTAGATAATATATAGAAACCCGTCCCACCAGTCTCATGCCTTTGTATTTATCTTCAACAAAACATTTGTAGGATATTGGTCATTGATCCTTTGAGAAGTAATAAATTGTATGACAATTCCATACTCTAACAGACTGGATATCCTCAAACATCTTCTCCCTAAGAAACTTATATTGAGAATTTTCTTCAAAAACATCAAATGGCTAATCTATTTACAGCATGCCGAGAAGTTCATCACAACCCACTACTTTATCTTTATTGGCTAAACAAGTTTCTACAAAAGCATTGGAATTATTAGTTCACATCAAGGTACTAACTCATTCAGCTACATAGCATTCTTGGCAACAAGTAAGCTTTGTAGTTTTCATTTCTCTTAGGTTTTAAGTTATATGAATCCATGACAATAGAAACCCCTCCCTCTATAAATTATTTTATTACAGATCTTTAACAAGATGCTATCTTTAGTTTCTATTCTTGAATTATTGTTAAAGTGGTCTACTATTGCTTCTCAGTTACCAGAAGGATAAAACCCTACCATAATAACTTCTTAACAAAGAACTTCACAAGGGCCCTATACTGCAGCATCACTTTTATTTTGTCAAAGCTTATTACCTCTATTAAATTAAAAATAAAACAGAACCCTTACCTCAGAATCCCTAGGCCCTCAAGACATAGTCATGGATTTTTTTTCACCAAATATTAAACAAGCAAATACTCATTCACAAAAATTGATCAAAAAGGAAAAAAAGACACTAGAAACTAAGAGTTTACCATAAGCAACAATTCTCCACTAGCGTCACCTTCGTAGCTTTCAACTGGAGCTTCTTGAACTTCACAGCAACAAAATGTGGATAAAGGCAACGTTACGAAGTGTGGATGATGGAGAATTAGTTGGCAGAGCGATGCACATGATGGCTTTGAGATAGACGAGGCTGTTTTGGCAAGGGGGATACAAAACTGCACAATTTTGAGGATGAGAGCTTTTTTGTCCATCTGCTAGTGGAGTCTATATTGTGAGCAAGGTAAACAGAGTAGCTAAAGACGAATCACTCCTCTAGTTTCGAAACCCTCACATGTTTGATTTTTCCCCATTTTTGATCCGTAAAACAGAAAAGGCATATTTGTCAAACAATTCAGTTTCCCCAATTGCTTGAAAAAGTATTAGGTTATTGGCTACGTTTTTTACTTTCTACATCAACGGCTCAAATTTGCTAATCTTATTGTACTCATTGGTAATCATACTTTTAGTATGAGTACCTGGGAAGCACCTAAAAAGTATATGATATTCTTACATAGCTTTAAGCCTTAGAACAAAACTCGTCAAAGTGAGATAAAAAACAAGAGAGTAATTATTACTTCTTTAATTCCTTTTTACTTTTTTATTAAAACTTTTCTTATTTTAAATTCCTTTTATCAAAAATTTTTTTATTTTAAATTTATTACTTCTTTTGTGTCTTTTTATTTATCATATTTTAAAAAAATTATTTCTTTTTATTTGTTATTTTAAAATTTTAATAAAATATTAAATATTTCTTAATTTCACCATTCTTTTTTATTAATAAATATTTTAGTATTCCATACTTTCAACTCACTTACATTTATTTTATCATATTTCTTTCTCTATTTCAATTATCTTGAACTTTATGTATAAAGAATAATTTTAAAAAATTTATTGAAAATAAATAAAATAAAATATTTTTTAATAATATATAAAATTAGTTAACTATAATAGATAATAAAGATTGAATTGAGTACTTTAAAATTTTGAGATTGTATGTTTTATTTTTTAATTTCACCTCTATTAATATATTAAATTCCCAATGGTTTCATGATAAATTAATAAAGTATAATTTTTTTAGAATTAATATTATTTATTAATCTTGCAGTTGATATATTTATTTTGAATGACAAACACAAAAAGTATTTAAATTTAGTTACATCGGCATTCACTGATATATTATAATATTAATGATAAATTATTAAAATATATTTATTATTAAAAAAATTAATTATTATTTAATTTTAATATTGTGTTATTTTTTATTTATTTATAATATAAAATATTTTATATTCATAATAATAAATTAAATTTAAATTCAAAAGATAGGAGATATTTAATAAAGAAACTTGGTAGAGCTCAGAGAGAATTTCGGACATTGGAGTGTGTGTCAGTCCAATCCAAGGTTGACATTGGGAAGCACTGCGCACTTTGTTTCCAACCAATGAACCAAATAAACAGTTCACATGTACATGCTCGAAAAAGTAGGATAAAGTTCAGACTGCATTGTATAAAACCTTAAACACATCACATCACATGTATACCAACTAAACAATCAAGTATTCCCATGTTTCCGAACAGTGCTATAATAATTGATTAAATCTTTGGAAGAAAGTAAAGCACGTGGTATATTAATATATTATTAATATATTAAATTTATTTTTTAAAAATCAAATTAATATATTATATAAAATGTATTAATAATGTACGGTATTTCTCTTCAAAATTTTGAGAAAGTGATGACATTGCAATAAATAAATCATTCTATCCACCCAAAAAAGAATGGTGTTACGCTTGCAATGTAATAACCGCAGGCGGATATAGGTGGAAGGAGAACCCGCGGGTCAGAGAACACAGAGTGTCCAGACAAAATTTTTTAAAACAGCGATATTATATGAATAAAAAATAAGATTTAAAATTAAAATTTAAATATAATTAAAAATTATTATTAAATATAAAATAATTAAATAAATTTATGAAATTTAATTTAATTGATATAAAAAATTTAAAATTTAATTTTGAATGTTATTTTCAATATATAATATTTTTTTTAAAAAAATTTATAGTGCCATGTGAAAATATTTCAAATACAGTGAAAAAACATTTAGTTCATCCCTGCCAACGAGGAGGATATCTCAATAAAGTTTTATTTTTTATAAAAAATTATTTTATGAAATCAAAGATAAACACGTAAGTTCAAAATGTAAAATTGATATTCATAACAAAAATTAATGAAAAATGTAAAAAAGTTTGTATCAATTCAATCCCTGTAATATTAAAAAATCATTAAATTTTAGTCGTTCCTTACAAATTTTTAATCAAGAATTATGTACAAAAATTGTATAAAAGAACTAAAATTTGATGAATTTTAATATAATAGGAACTAAATTGATATAAACCTTTTGTCAAGGATAAAATCAATAGAAGTTAAATTCTATAAAGACCAAAATAGGGTTTTAGTGCTTATTTTAGAAGAGGAATTAGAGGGTAAATTTGGTTGTCTCTTAGTCCTAATCATCCAAAATTCAAAAAAGATTCCCATTTTAATTTAAACACCTAAAGAAATCAAAGAAAAGTTTGATTGTTATGGAAATCTTACCTTGATTGTGTGAAAGATTTAACAGAAATTAGTTCCTACATTGCTTGATTGAGGAAGATAGTTAAGGGAGAAGGAGGAAGAAAAGAGAGAATAGGAGAAAGGTTAGGGTTTTCATCCTTTGCCCTAATCACTTATAACCTTTAATCCTTTTATTCAATACTTCCATAACTAATTCTTCTAAGTGTCTCATTCTATGCCCATTAAATAATTTATTTTCATTTACCTAAAAGTTCTATTCAAAGTTCACTAAATTAATAAGTCCTTTCTTCCTCATCTACTTCACTCTAGGTTCTATCCAAATTTCATTTAATTGATGAAATTTTCTCTTAACCAATTTTTTAGTTATATCTTCTCACCACAATCGATCCATTTCATAAAAAAGTTCTTTTCGGTTAATTAATTGTCTCCTTTTTTCAACACAAACAAAATTTTAAAATTCAAAATTTTAAGGAAAGTGTAACAATAATCTACATGCCATTGTCTTGGTATTCAAAGGTGGTAATGATGGTACCAATAAGCTTTACTTGACAAGTTATATTTTTTAGACATTTTTGTGAAATTAAAAATAATTTCATTATTTTTTATTTATTTTATTTAAGTGCCTATTTGGATTTATTCAATTTTGAAATTTTTGACATGTGATTTTACGATTGAGGCCACCATTTAGAGTTTTTGTGAAATTTTTTTGTTATTATTTGGCTATTGAAATAATTGTTCATGTATTGATGTAGAGAGAAAATAATTTTTTAGGAATCAATCAAGCTCATGTTTTGTCATGAAATTTTGTGTAAACCCATTTATTGTGTCTTGTTAATGAATAATAAAATGTTTGTTAAGTTATGGAAAGTGTTATGTTAATAATATTTAAATACCTTATAGGTTTGTTATTATTAATATAACTTATTGGTAATAATATGAGTGTAGAATTGAATATTATATTTTTAAAATTTTAAACAGCAATATAGTTGTTGTAATCTAATTTTTGGAGCATTATAACTAGTGTAAAGATATTGATTGGCTATCTTTATAAGTTTTTCTAAAAAAATTAAATTTTAAATCTGGTTGTTTTAAGAAAATATACATAATGTAAGAACATAAAGTTGAAAATTACACCAAGATTTTTTTTTTGTTTCCTTACCAAGTTAAAAATCAATCATGAAAAATATAATCTTGTAAACATATTTTTTTGAAAATAATTAGTAAAACCATCTAACAAATCCTCTCTTTTTTTCATTTTGAAGGAAAGATCAAGAATCAAATATATGGTAATTTCCCTTGGATTTAAAATCCAAATCAAGTAAAAGCAATTTTCTTTTCTGATTAGAAAATAGTTGAAACATATTAAAAGGCAAAATTGAAGTGATTTCAGAAAAAAAAATCAAGAAGTTATGACTCTTAACAAATTCTTAAACATACTTTATTTTAAGAACTTTTTTAGGAGAGATGAATTATTAACAAATTCTTAAACATACTTTATTTTAAGAACTTTTTTAGGAGAGATGAATTATTAAACAAGATTATAGAGGATTTAAAAACACAGTCTTATGAAACTTGTCTAAATAATATTTTCTCAAAAATTCCTTAAGAGACTAAAAATATATTTTTGAAGAAAACTTTCTAAAAACTAAGCAATGGATTTACTTAAAAATTTAAACCATGAAACAAGCATAATAGAATTTCTAAAGTTCAAATTATGAAACAAATACAATAAGATAGGATCAAAATATAAGAACTTAAAAAAAATTAGAAGATCTTATTTTAATTTAAAATATTTTAGAAATAACATCAAACTTAAGAAGAAAATTAGAAAACCTAATTTGAGGAAATACTTAGAAAATATTTAGGAAAAGATTTGTATTTATCTTTGACAAAGATGAAAATCATTTTTCTTTCTTTCCTCTCTTATAAGCTGCTACCTTTCCTTTATAAAACATCGAATAAATCCTTTAGTAAAACTATGAAATAATTAAGGTAAACAATAGATGATATGCATCCAACTTGAAATATGCATCACATAAATAATTGAAGATATATAGCTAGGTTATATGATAATCTGATAGTCGTAATTATACAAGTACTCTAAAAGTTAGATGATAATAATAGCATAAAGAATTAAAATAGATAAATCTTGGTAGTTATCATAAAGACTAACTATCAATGGTATTCATATTAGGGTTAAATTTAATCATTGGAACATAGGGATATGGTTCATGTCTTGCTACTATTAGGCTAGTAAAAATTTACTATATAGTCATCCATAAGCAATTCTTTATATGTACCCTCATAACTCAACAATTTTGATAGGTGCCATCAAGAGGTAAAGTATTTGAAAAAAATATTCATAGGTAAAATGAGTAATAAAATTATCTACTGAGGTAGCTATCACACAAATTTTCTAATTAGTTGTAATTTAAATTACCTTTATAAGTAAGTCATATATCAAAAGTCATTTTCTTATCAAAAAAATTTTCTCATTAAGCTATTCTATATATTGCATTAGTCACATTTAGAGAAAATATAATTTAGTCATATAGTTTAGTTATGAACATAATATAAGCATTTAAATGACTATTAAATGGCATGAAGGCATAAAAAATTCCTTCTTATTACTTCAAACCAATCATAAACATGTGTATCCTAACCTTATGCCTCCCCCTTACCCCATGTCATTCCATATGACTTGGAATACAAGGTGTCAAGCCAATCTCCACAACTTTCCATAATATCTCATAATTACATAATCACATCACAATGTCACATATGACATTCAAGCCAATAGTGTTAGATATGTCATACAAGCTTATATTTGGCATATAGTTACAATTTCATATACAGAATAAAGTCAATTTTATATGGAACTCTCACTAAACCATTTAAAATAAACAAGGTAAAGGTAAAATGTCATCTAAGGCATGAGATAAAATACAATCTAGCAAAATAGATTTTGTAATTACCTCATTACATTTCTAATGATCACATGAAATATAGGTGCTTCCATTTTGTATGGTAGATTACTATGTCACTTTGCAGAGTTTATCAAAATGTAGTTTCAATCATAGATACTTTCACAAATGAACATGTTTGTGCATATATGAGTCATAAAACAATTTACTTGACAATTCATGCACTAATCATGCAATAGACTTACAATTTCACTATAAAGCAATGCTTATTTTTTTTCATTGAATTTAACACATTAGTATGCTATAGACAAAAAAAGTATCATTCTAATGTAGTCACTAACTTACAATTCCTGTAATCAAAGTTAGAGTTAACAACTTGAGTTTTTCAAGTTCCACAACTTTTATTTCTAAGTAGATTTAATTCTTTATTTTATGTATTATTTTACCATGTAAGAAAACTATTTTTTCTTACTTTATCAAGAAAAAACACTTGCTACTCAATATTATATAATAGCATTATATCACCAAATAACAACATTCAAAAGTTAAGAAAAAATTACAAAATTGTACAAAATTTTAACAAATATTCTTATATTTAGAAATTACATTTAAAATAACAAACATTATTAAAATTTTCCCAAAATTTTCATATTTATATTTGACTTAATAATATTTTAAATTTTTTTTCATACTTAAGATAGGTTATGTTAGCCTTAGCCCTTATTCCCTGTTTTAGAAGTCTTTTTTTTATGATAACAAACCATTGGAATTATATTTTTTAATGTAAAAGTGATGAAAGTCTTATTATTCAAATTAGGATTATAATCTCTTTATAAAGAGGAATTATTCATTAAAAAAAAGAGTTGAAGGTTCTCATAAAAAGAAAACATCATTTGTTATGCCTTTTTAGTTAGAAAATGTTTTTTATTTTGGCATTTGAAAAGTTTGTTGTTCTTTATCAAAATCACTTGTAAAAGTCTTTTTCTCTGTGCATGAATCGATTTACCACTCGATTCAGGCATCCAGGAAGCATTTCGGGATGCATGAATCGATTCACCAATCGATTCATGCATGAAAGCATTTTTGGATACATGAATCGATTCACCAATCAATTCCAAGCATCTAGAGAGTAGCCTGGAATGCATGAATTGATTCACCAATCGATTCAAGTATTAAGCAAACTAAATATATGAGTCGATTCGCCAATCGACTCCATTCTTCCAGAATTTAAATGAGGATGAGTGAATCGATTAGCCAATCGATTCATCTCACAATTTTTTTCAAACATGAATTAATTCACCAATCGATTCATCAAGCCTTTTTCAAAATTTTCAAGTGTTCCTGAATCGATTCACCAATCGATTCACAAGGCACTAACTGCTCTCTAATGGCTATTTTCTCTGAGTAATGAATTTTTACCTTTCCCAAACTCTATATAAAGGTTTCATTTCAACTCAAAAGAATAAGAAGTGAGCTATTGGTATGTGTCCTAAGAGCTAATTATATAAATGATGCAATATTACACAATGTATTATGTTTCATTTTAGCAATACGATTATTATATTTTATGTTGGGATCGGGAGCCATACAAGTGCAGTGGAATAAACCGATCCCATCCACCGGATCCATGCAAAAATGTTAAATTGGAATAAGGGTTCGTTCAATACCTTTGTTGATAACTCTAGAACTCGGTCGTGGATCACCTCTTCAGCTTCCTTTCGGCCGAAGACTCTGAAGTATCCACATGAACTCGTGAATCACCGATGAATATCCATACAAATACTGGTTGAAATTGATCTCCTTTCACCTCATAGTGCTAGTTACGCCTCTTCAGGGATTTTTGTCAAGGAGATGTGCTAAGATTTTTCTGTGCCTTTTTTTTTTGGTGCGTGAAAAATAATCATTTTCAACTATTATTACCTAACAAGCCTATTTAAATAGGTGCATAGAAAAATCTAACCTATTTGGGCTTTATTCCATGTACAATTATAGGCTTACTATTGGGCCTTATAATTATAACATGAATTCTCAAATATTAGGCCCAAACAATTTGGTCTATTAATTTCAAATTCACTAAGCTCTAAGTGTACGACCCTACAGGCTCTCATTACGTTGGCAATGACCATTGATCATATTAATGATCATAAACAATGATTGGTGTCTAGCAACACATCATTGTTACCCAAGTAATGAGAAAGTTGGTGATTTGACTAAACCTTTACACGTGATCATCACCTATGTCCTTTTGTCCTATACATCTAGATTGAGCACAAGACATGGACCGTGTCATTCCCGTATAGCCCAATCTTAAGGTTTCTTGATTCCTAAGTAAGCTGACTGAAACAAATGTAATCGACATCCCATGTCAATTCATCTGAGCATGACCATGCATTTTCTCAGCTTTACTTAATCAAGGGGCCCATAGATATTACTCCTGTTATATAAGAAGGAAAAATCCCATCTTGATCACACAAACCCCTCTGTATGATATGTGACATATCCAATATCTACCCTTACATTCACTCAACCATTAGTGACATAGAATAATATCAAAATATGAAACTCACATGTAGGGAACCTTGGTGATCTCAGGTCAAAGGATCATATTAATAATGATCACTAAAAATCACTTATGACACTCATATAACGATCCATGTAGTATTTTTAATATGGGTCGGTCCAGTATACAAGTTCTCTAACTTGTATTCATGTGTAAACTTAATATCCCATATAAGTATTCACACATGCTAGTCTTAACATATTAAAGCAACCTAATCCACAATGATATATGACTAGGGACATTTAAGAATACAATTATTCTAAGGTTATTATCATAATTGAATATATTACGCAGATAATATATATAAATATAATAATTAGAATTGCCATTAAAATAACATGATTCAAAATTACAATCACCAATATGATTAGTTTTAGGGCATATACACTAACATTTTGTTTTATTTTACTTTGTGCAAAATATAATTTAAATATAATAATTATCCTTGGAATAACTTTGTTATTCCTAAAATGCCACTAGTCAAGTATTATTATGAAAATGATAGTAATAATACATCGAGACTAGCATGTGTAGTGACTAATGATCATGAATCATGGATATGTGATATCAAGTTAATACATGAGTATATTATTAGTGAACAATGTACTGGACTGACCCATTATGAGAATATTACATGGATAAATGTGTCATTAGCTATTCTCATATAATCACAAATATGTATAGTCCTTGGACCTGAAGTTACTATGGTTCCCTACATAAAAAGTTACTTATTTTGATGTTGTCCTATGTCACCTTTAATCAGAATAATGAGCAGGACATTAATTGGGTGTGTCACGAATCATGCAGAGGAAAGTGAGTGATGTAGATGAGATTTTGTTACTCTTGTAAAAAGAGAGATATCCTTAGGCTCCTTGATTGAGTGAGACTTAAAAATGCATGGCCATGCTCAATTGGATCAATATGTGATATAGATCATTTGTTTTAAGTCTACTCAGTATTAAGAAAAATAAATTGAACATTGATGAGGATGACACACTCCATGCCTCTAATTCGATTTAAATATTATTACAAAAGGGATTATGATACAAAGCGTTGATCATATATTAGGTAGATGTCGAATCATAGATATTCTTACTACTTGAGTGGCAGTGATATATTGCTAGATACCGCTCACTGTCAATGACTCAAAATGAGTCATTATCAATGTAGTAAGAACCTACAGGGTCACACAAAAGGAGTAGGAATGAGATAATAATTAATTAGATTTTAGTTAGACTAAAATTTAATTAATTGGACTTATTTCCGTGCATATATATTATTATTAAGATAATAATATATTTTTCATATAATATATATAATATTATTTGATATTAAAGTAATATCAGATAATTATGTTATTAGATATTAGATAATTTTATTATGAGATAATTTATTATCTAATATAAGATAATTATATGCTAATTTAATATTAGATAATTATATTATGAGATAATATAATTATCTAATATTAAATAATTTATAGATAAATTTTATCTTTTCTCATTCTCTCTAGGATAAGGATAAGGTGATAGTTATTTAGTATGATTAAAATTTTTAAAGCATAATCCTAGTAGGACTAGGATTGTGACATGTCTTAGTTCTATAAAAAAGGACTTGAAGGCAGCACACATGATTCATGCACATTAGCTTCAATTAAATCCTAATCACTCCAGAAAACACCCAATTCTAGTCCTAGTGAGAGAAACGAACCCTAGTAGCTTTGTAGAGGAGAGAGGTCATTGTTCACTTCATATGAATGCCGTAGAGACGCTGTACCTTCTGACTGGCATTTGATTCATCTCCATCTTTGAAGGATTTGATCAGAAAGAACACGAGCATATTAAGGTAAAACCTTAATACTGATTTATATTTTTACATGTATCCTAGGTAGATTCGGATCAAAATTTTTAAAATTTCGCTATGTATGTTGATCCATATCCTAATAGTGAGCATATACTGTTATATAGGCATAACAAACATCTTTTCTCTTGAGAATCTCTGAACTTATTTGATTAAATCATTCCTCTCTTAGTACTTTTTTGTGTAATCCATCTTTTAAGAGACTGAAAGCTTGTCATTTGTACTAGTTGCTCTCACTTATTGTAAACTAGGGTGAAGCATCCCTAAAAACTTCAAGAGTGGTGAATCTCTTGAGATATTCAAAGCTTTAAGAGAAGTTTCTCAAAGGGATTATTGGAAGAAAGAAATAGAGTCTATACTGAGCCTTCTTCAAGTGCCCAAAACTTGAAGGGATAGTGATCAAGAGTTGAAATCCAAGTCAAAGAGGCTTGGTAGTGGATGTACACCTTGAAGTGCTGGATCTTCAAGGTTGGAACTACTATAAATAGCAGTGTTTGATCTCTCTTTCTCTTATCTCTTTATTTATTTGAAATTGCTTTGTTTTCCTTATCTGCTTCATTCTGTGAAAAACCTCTAAAAGTGCTTATATTACTAATGTGTTTTCATATTATTATTTATATATAAGTTGGTTGCTTTATTTTTTAAAAAACCTAATTCACCCCCTCTTAGGCAAAATCAAGGTTAAGAGGTTATACCAAGTACCTTTGGTAATCATCTATCAAAACACCTCAATATATTTAGTTTTAAAATTCCTAATAAAATACCAAACTTTAATAAAATTTAATAAAAACTTTTAAAGATAATAATAAGTTATAAAATATTATTTTTAAACCATTTTGACACTTAAAAACAAGTTACACTAGTTACCCCACATCCAATTATCAAAATACCTTAAAGTGGGCTTACTAGATTTTAAAAAATCCATTTTCTTTACAAATCTTTATAAAAATTTCTAAAAATTTCCAAATTTTAAAACAAACATTCAAATAAAAGTTTCAAATATTTTCATGCTAAAAAATATGTTATATTACTTACTACCTTAAGCAATTATTAAAATTAATCATATTTGGCACTCTTAACTTCCAAATTTCTGTACAAATATCAAAGTTTGATTAAATTTTGTAAAAATTTTCAAAATTAATATTTAAATAGACAATAACATTTTTTAATCATAAAACAAGTTACACAAGTTACCTAATATTATCATCATTCAAAGTGGTTTGCAAGAGAACTTTATTACTTTAAAACATAGCTTCTAAAAAAAAGTAGTTTTTCTACATTTTTCCATAAGTTTTAAGACATGTTCTTAACTATATTTTGGCTACACATCTTTTATACAATTATTTATAAACATTATTAGGATAGTTCATAATAGTGTAATAAGTTTTTCTTAAAAAATAATTTTTTTGTTCATAAAATCATTAAGAACATATTTACTTATTGCTTACAAAGTGATTTTTGTTTGAAAACTTTGATGTAAACATTTTAAAAACCTTTATAACAAAGTGTAGTTTAATGCTTATTTGATATTACATGAAAAATAAAAAAAAAATCTCCTTGGAATCCAAGAAAACCTAAAAGCTATCAAGTAACAAAACCAATCCATTTTCTCTTCAAAACTTGATATTCATGCATTATATCACCTTTAATTTAGAGTAAAATGTAATGTAACACATTTTGAGCATTAAAAATAGAATTTTGCCTATATTTAGGCATGAAACCTAAGAGCCACTTTCTGTTCTCTCATTAATTTTTTTCCTATCTCTGTGTAAAATTATATTTTTCAAAACTTTGCTATATTAAAGAAATCATTTTCAAAATCAACACTTCAATTTTTCTTCACATCGACCATGACAATCATCACTTCATTGACCATATAACAGGAATAGTAAATAATCAACCATGAAAAATCATGGCTTTAGCACACCATCAATAACAAAAATAAATATACATTTCATATATAAATATTATCAAGAAAATGAGCTAAGAAAAAATAAATAGATCTCTACTCACTCAAAGATGCTTAAGGTGCTTGATTTCTTTGCTTAAAATCTAAAGCATAGTATCTAAAATAACAAGAGTTAGTGAAAAATTCAAAGAAAGAACTATGGAAAAGACATGAATTCATGGAGGTTTGTGGACTTCCACTATCACCAAGAGACCAAAAGAACTTTTGACTCACAGTAGTACTTAAATTACTAACTAAAACTCATTAAAATTGGCTAAGAACACTCAAAATAGCACTTCCTTTTTCTAGTTATGCATATGTTTGGTTTGGGAGAAGTTAAACTACACTTGACTAGTTATAGAAAAATCTTAGACTAACCTCTAAGTAATGGTATTATCATGACATCATTATGTTGACATCATCAAGATGATATCATCCCTTACATTAGCTTAAGGAATATTTCTTTATTCTTTCTTTCCTTCCAAACTTTGCTACTAAATCCTCCATCAAGTCTTTGGTTTTTAATAAATTTTAAACTAATTAAATTTTATTCTAGCATCTCAAAGTTAAGTCATATTACCTTATATGCTTAAATTATACCAAATTCCTCCTTATATCCTATCAAAATCATGCGCTCTTACTAGTGCATGTCAAGAATAACAATTTTGCTACATTTGATTTATTTTAAGTTTCTCTTGAGTAAATATTAATTTATTCCTAAACCTTATTAACCTTGGGTCTTGAATACTCTTAATTTTCTCAAATTTTCTTAAATAACTCCTAATAGATTTCTCTTTTACTAAAACTAGTAAGTACTTCTACTAATATTAATGAGTACTTTTACTAATTATCCACTAATAGACATTATCTAATTTGACTTTATTAATCTCTAACTATTGAGTTTTTATTGAGTATTACAATGGTATCTAATCCTCTCATGTCTAGTTGTAAACTAGGTAATAAAAAAATACTAAAATAAATTTCATTAAGTGGGGCCTAAAAACCTTACTCATAAGAGATTGGAAAGTAATAAAGGAATTAGTTAAGACAAATGGCTTAACTATCCCCCTATAATGGCTTGAATGAGTTTTAAAAGTAAACTTATACACATTCTTTGCATGCATGAGAAGTTAATGATAACTTGCCTTTTAAGTCCAATTTAGTTAAATATTTATTTAAATAGTTCATTTATGAGTTTATTTATTAGTGAAATAGGGAAGTTGTCCTTAATTGTCATGGAATTTAGCTATATAGTCTACCTAGGACTACTAACTACTATTTTTCATTTTTATTAACACCACTAGTAAGGCAACAAGACTAGTGCCATGCAAAATGACCTCAAATTCCAACATTACCTAGACTAACTTCTCAATGACATCTTTTTGTATATAGGCATACTTACAAGACCTTACATTCAACAATACATTACCTTCAATTAAAGGAGTTCAATCATTATAGGTTCTGCTTAGGGGAAGTTGATTAGAATTTTCAAGCAAATCTTAGAACTTTTCAAGGGTCCTCTGAAGTCTTTCTTGCTAGGCATGGATAAGAGTTGAACTTTGCTCCTATTTAGTGATAAAAAAAGGCTTCATATGCTTGAGGTGCATTATGGTCTAAAGTGCTAATAGAGATCCAAAAGGCAAAGACATTTTTTAGATTCTTGCTAACTACTTTAAGATCCTCTTGCATCACCATCCTTTATTTTTTCCCTTAAACAAATTTATTAGCTCTTGTGCTCAAGTTATATATTCATTGAAATTCCATTGTACAATCTTTAAGATAATTGGCCATTGGATTTCAAGGATAATCCAATATCCCTTCATAAGAAATACTAGAAAATTAGCTACAAATTCCTCCCTTTAGATGGACTATTTTAAAACTTCACATTTTTTTCCAACCTCCAATTAAGATTCATTAGCAATTGAGACTTGACATACCCTATTCCTTTAGCTTAACTCCTACTAATGAAGTTATGGGTGCTAATAGAATAAATAAGAATTAGTATTTTTTTTCTCTTCATTGTCCTTTTAACCTTCATAGTGCAACAACCCTTACTAACATGTAAGAAGGTTTGTTTTCTAATTGACTTTTAAAATTAGCTTTCCTTCCTTACATATTTATTTTCCCTCATTATCTCTTAGTTCTATTACCAAAGTACATTATTTTGAGTTTCTACACATATGATGTAGGGTATATTTTTCTTCACAATACATGCATAATATTTTAGCTCTTTTCTTAATCATCTCACTTTGTCTTAAGGTCTTGGTTGGTTAGTATTGATTAAGCTATTTGTGGGAGAAGTAGAAACTTTTATAATTCTAGGACTAGGTTGGTCTCTAGGAACTAGTTTTAAATGAGGCCAATTAGATTAATAAGGTCTTATTGGCTAATTGTTGGGGTTGTTGGAATATGGTTGGATAGTAATTTTGGTTAGTATGTAGAATGGTAAAGTGCTTAAAAAGAAAACAAGTGCTTAAGGTTACTAGGAAATTTAGGTAAACAAGAATAACAAGGTTTGACTTCATGTATAATAGAATGTCCTTTTACAACCTAGCCAAGTGCATTGCTTCACTTATATTTTAAGGCTTCAATACTCCAACTACCCTTTCCCCTAAAAAACAACTTAGGTTCTAAGCTTTAGACAACCCAATTCTTGCAGTTGAATCATTAAAAAGTTCCATATACTTATATAAGTCCCTCATTTGCTTAAGGTTAGTTAATTCAACTAATGGATGATGGAAAGACCCCAATCAAAACATTTAACTACAATAATTAAAAGGACTTCCCAAGAAATAAAATTCTTACCTTTCTCCAATATGTAATGCTTCTGCCATTAATAAACCCTGCCATCCATACTTTTTATAATCTTTTTTACCTTTTCATTTACTTGTATTTTTTTAAGGAGAAAAAATGCTTACACTTATTTCTCCAATTCCAAAATTCATGCGTAGTGGTGGAATTATTAGGTTGACCTATCTAATAAATGCACAATTGCACTTAAATTTTATGTGTTTTGTCACTCATTTACTTAATATTTTGTGCAAATTAATTGAGAAAGGATACTTATATTATCGATATTTTGTTTTCAGGTTTTGAAGTGACACATTTGAGCATTAGAAAAGGATTCGGAGGCAAAACTGTGCAAATTATGGAGAATCGAAGCAAAGTTGCTCACATGACAAAGAACACAGGGCATGGGAACCCCGTGTGGAATGCCGTGTATCCTTCTGGAATGCTTCAAAGCTTTACTGAGCTGCTCGCAGAAGAACACGGGGGTAAACACGGGCCATGTCACACCCCATGTACCATACTGCCTGACACTTCGTAAGTAAACATGGGGAGTGTCACACCTCGTGTATCATGCTGCTCAACCTTCGCAGAGAAACACGGGGTACAACATGGGCCGTGTCATACCCCGTGTACATTACCTATATAAGTTTTGTGCAAAAAATTAGAAAGGGGAGCCATCAGTAGAAACTTTAGGAGAGACCCAAAAGTCACCAAGGGCAACTGCTAACATTGGATTCGAGCAAAGGATTGAAGATTCAAGCAAGGAATTTGTAGTGCTTCATGACTTGTTTGAATTCCCTCTCTGTTTTCTAGTTTTCTGCTAGTTGTGTAATGACTTCACACTAAACCCTAGTGCTCAGCTAAGGGTAAACTTGTTCATGGATTTATGGAATTGATTTTTATATAATCTAGCTAGATTTACTGTTAATTTATGATTTGATTATGCTGTTTTGTATTTCAACAGTTCAATACTTCCGGAATATTAGATTTGTGTGATAGATTAGTTAATTCTAGGTTGGAATGATCAATTAATTAATTGGACTTTGCATGATCATTGGGAATATCAATTAGACTTAGGAATTAAGCTAATTGGGTTCTTTTGCATAGGATGAAATGTCTAAGAATGG
Source organism: Sindora glabra (assembly GCA_020226215.1). Lineage (NCBI taxonomy): Eukaryota > Viridiplantae > Streptophyta > Magnoliopsida > Fabales > Fabaceae > Sindora > Sindora glabra. The sequence continues at coordinate 43,074,825 of CM035234.1, forward strand.
ATTCTAAAGCAATGTTAATGCAACCTAGATGAGTGATTACTAGAAAAATTCTGGGCACTTAATCTTTTGGTTAGTAGCTAGTAGCCTTGCAATGAGGTATAGCTTATTTTTGGTAATCCAGCAATCTAAATTAACAATAAACTAAGTTAGAGAATTATCTTCATTCCATAATGAAATGTACAAGGGAACCCTAAAGCTGAGTATGCTTTCATCTCATTTGAATTAAATCTTTTTTATAACTAAGCTCTATTTTGCATTTTACCTTTAATTCACAATATCAATTGGTACACCTAGATAATTTACCTCAAAATTCAGTTAGTATTCAACATTCAATCCTTGTGGAGACGATATCTTTTATACTATAACTCGATTAAACCCGTGCACTTGCGGGATCACGTCAAGTTTTTGGCACCGTTGCCGGGGATTGCAACTAGTTGATATTAACAGAAACTTTTGAGTGAATTAGACTAGGCAATTCATTTTCTTTTAGTTCTTAATTCATCTTGTTCTGATTTTCTTATTTTTATATATAGTATTTCTTTCTTATTTTGTTTTGTTCGAGTATTATCTACTTTTTTTACAGAAAATCTTTGTATATGCAAAGGAGAAATCTTGAAGGAATTCTTAACTTAGGCCTGGAGATTGAAAGAACTCTGCTTAGGAGAAGGAGAGAACAAAAATTAGTACATATCCAAGAGGCAATTGACCTTGAACCAGTGATTGAATATATGGATAACAGATCTCTTAGAGAATTTGCAGCACCCGACACCACTGGGCTTCAATCCAGTATAAGAAGGCCTGCTGTTGAGGCTAACAACTTCGAATTGAAGCCAACTCTTTTGTCTATGGTGCAGCAAAACCAGTTTGGTGGATTACTAATGGAGGATCCCAACCTCCATATTCAGATTTTCTTAGAATACTGTGATACCATCAAGATAAATAGTGTAGCAGCAGATGCTATCAAGTTTAGACTCTTCCCATTCTCCTTGAGGGATAGAGCAAGGGCGTGGCTACACTCTTTACCAACAGGATCTATCACAACATGGGAAAAGCTACTGAAGGCTTTTCTATCACAATATTTCCCTCCAAGCAAGACTGCTTAATTAAGGAATGAAATCACCACATTTTCTCAAAGAGAAAGGGAATCTCTATTTGATGCTTGGGATAGATATAAGGAACTTCTGAGGTTGTGCCTACATCACGGGCTAGAGAAATGGCTAGTTCTCCATACTTTCTACAATGGTTTGAATTATAATACTAAGCTTACTATGGATGCTGCTGCTGGAGGTGCTTTGATGAATAAAAGGTTGGATGAAACATATGAATTGATTGAGGATATGGCTTTGAACCACTACCAATGGTCAAATGAGAGGGGATCTTCAAGGAAAGCTCCAGGTAAGTATGAATTGGATGCTTTTAATCATTTGTTAGCTAAGGTAGATGCACTAGGAAGTCTAGGTAGCAAAGTAGATGCACTTATAGCTAAGTTTGATAAATTTCAAGTTAATAGTGTAAATGCAATAGGTGCTACTGACCTTCCTTATGAGACTTGTGATATGACAGGTCATATGGCAATTGAGTGTAAATTGGGGTAGGATTTTACTGAGCAAGTGAACTATGTGCACAACAGTGGGTATGGACAGAAGAATCAGAATGAACCCTTTGGAAACACCTACAACCCATCATGGAGGAACCACTCAAATCTATCCTACAAGCCTAACTAGCCATATAACACTCAAAACACTCACAATAGGCCACCACCACCACCACCCAGTTTTTAAAACCAAAGACCCTATAACCCACCAGCTCAAACTTCTTCCACTACTAAGTTAGAAGGCCTCCTAGAGAAATTTCTCATTTCCCAAGAGAAAACTAATGAAGAGTTTAGGCAGCATGGTAGAGCCATGGAGGATTCCATTAGACAACTGTCCTCTAAAGTTGACTTATTGGCCACACATGGAAAAATGCTAGAAACCCAAATAGCTTAACAAGCTTCTGCTTCTTCCTCTAGAGCTTTTAGTCAACTCCCTGCTTAACCTGAATCAAATCCTATGGAGCATTGTAAAGCAATCACTCTTAGAAGTAGGAGGCTATTGAAGGTTCCAAATGCTACTCATGAAGGTGAAAAAGAGATAGTTAAGGGGGAAGTGCAGAAAGAAGGCAAAAAAGCTTCAATTCCTAATCATGTTGAAGTGAAAGAAGGGGAATTACCTGAAATGCCAAAATATGTCCCTCCAGAACCATACAAACCGCCTATCCCTTATCCTCAAAGACTAGCAAAAGTTAAACTTGATAAGCAGTTTGGGAAGTTTTTGAAAGTATTGAAAAAGTTGTATATCAATATCCCCTTCACTGATACTCTTTCACAAATGTCGTCATATGCAAAGTTTTTGAAGGACATTCTCTCAAACAAAAGGAAGCTAGAAGAGCATGAGACTGTAGCTTTAACGGAGGAGTGTAGTGCCATCATCCAGAATAAACTACCTCCTAAGCTAAAGGACCCAGGCGGCTTCTCCATTCCTTGTATGATTGGAAATGTTCTTATTGATTGGGCATTGTGTGACTTGGGAGCAAGTGTGAGCCTCATGCCACTATCGGTTGCAAAGAGACTAAACATAGAAGAAATGAAGCCCACCACAGTTTCACTTCAATTAGCAGACCGTTCAATGAAATACCCAGTAGGTATACTTGAGGATATACCTATCAAGGTTGATTCAATATGCAGGATTGATGCGCTAGAAAAAGTTGTGAAAGAAACCCTTCTTTTGGGGTGCTTTCAAGATCCACTTGAAGCATGTCTAGTAATAGATGGAATTGTTGAAAATGAGGAGATTGCTGCATATGCAGAATTTTTGGAGGCAAGCCCATTACTTAATGGCCAGAAATTGAAACATTATGTTACCGGGCCACCGATAATGGCAGCTCCAGACTAATTGAAACAAGGGTCGAGCTTATAATCTTAAACAAGTGCTTCTTGGGAGGCAACCCAAGCTTATTTTTCTATTTTTATTACTTTTAAATCTTAGTTTTCCCATTTTCATTCTGAGTTTCTGAGTAGTTTGAGGCATATAAGTCATTAGTTGTTGATTTAAGATGTTCATTTTTACACTTGGTCTCTGTCTCTAGGGTAAATTAGGCATATATGCATGTTTGTTGTTCATTTTCTTGCACATGAGGCTCAAAATGCATTCTAGTGAGATACACGGTGTAGAACATGGGCCGTGTCATACCACGTGTATCTCACTGTCTGGCTAGTATAAAATGATTTATGCTTTTTGTGGCATTCCAGTGAGATACATGGTGTTGAACACGGAAAGTGTCCTACCCCGTGTACCTCACTGACTGAACTAATGATAAGAATTTTTTAACATGATTTTCCAGGAGATGACGGCGATAGTGATGCCGCTCTTGATATCGGACCATCATCTTCTGCGGGGGGCAGAGTTTCATCCGAGGCCTACTTCCGAGACATATTATCTAGCCAGTAGCAGATTCTGGCTGAGCTTCAGCACATCTCGGAGTGTCAGACGAGGATAGAGGGCCTTTATGACGACTTGGACAGGAGATCCAGACACATCGAAAGCATCGTCAAGCCCCTGTTCAAGCTTTTCCACCCTTCTTCCCCAACTGATCCAGATCTTCCTGCTCAGTAGCTTGGATTGTTTCTTTTTCCTTTTATTCATATATTCTGCTTTTTACTTATTTCTCCTCTCTATATCCATTTATCTGGTCTGTACTTATATTGGCTATGCACTTTCATTTACTTTCTATTATTTTAATTATTTCTCTTTTATTTTCTTGCACCCTTAATATTCATGTTTGTAATAACTAACAGCATATTTTTTTCCAGTATTGCATCTTCTTTCTTTTAGATTAGCAGTCTCCTCTTTCTCTTTTCATCTATCTGTGCTTCTGGATCTCCCTGAAGTCATGATCTATACTGAACAATAATGCTCCACTTGTCAGGGAAGTTCTAGTCCCCCATCTATTCTCTGTCTCTTTTCCATTTACTTTTTTTGTACATTGAGGACAATGTCCAATTTTAAGTGTGGGGGAGCAGCATTTAGAATGTTTTGCAATGTTTTGCACTTGAATCTGTTTGATTGATTTAGAGTACTGAAATTTACTCCAAATTCAATGATATATAAAAAAAATATAAAATAAAATAAAATAAAAAAATAAAAAATATTTTAATTTTTGGGGCAATCCTTTGATTAAAGTGATTGGTTCATGCCTTGCTCCTTTAATGATTAATTAGTAACTTAATAAGGAAAATTTAAAATTTAAAGCTAAGAGAAATAAGCATAATTGATCCTCGTGAGATTTGAGCCTTTTTGAGCAACTTTCACATTAGAATTTGAAGCTCATTTTTATTTTCTTGAGGGATTATGTCTTACTCTTGACTTTTTTCTCTAGAACTTGTAATTGCTCTTTTTGAGGCTACATGTATTTTGCATGTCAAAAATGATGAGGCCATATTTCTTCACCCTTTTTATTTGTTTTGCTTATTTGAATCATTTTCTTTGATATACCCTAAACTATTTTCAGCTTTACCCCTAGTTAGCCACTTTGAGCCTTGGACCTTCATTTCTAAACTAGCCCATCCCATCCTATGTGCATCTAAAGCCACTGCCTAAATGAACTTGAACTTTAGAGTTTAAGGGAACTTAGACACATTATATGAGTTTGGCTATCACTTAGAGGTCCTTACTTAGAGCTGCTAGTTGGATAAGTTGATTTATAGCTTTGATTTTCCTAAAAAAAAAAAAACAAAAAAACAAACAAAAAAAATGGTGTTAAATAAATAATTTAGGAAAAAGAAGAGGAAGAAAACCTTTTTGGGAAATAAAAAAAAAGGAAGAAGAATAGGGGTTGAGGCAAGGAATAGAAGCAAGGTAATATGCTAAGTTGAGCAATGGAACTCAACAATGATCAAACTCAAGACCAATGTGTCTTTTCCCTTCTCTGACTCTATCACTTTTCATCCCTTGATTATCCTTTCCTCTATCCTCACCATTTTCCCTAATAAAGTCCTCTGATTTGCATGCATTTTACAATATAGTAGTGGAGATTAGAGTTTTTGCAAGCATATGGTAACATTAAGTCCTGAGCTGATTGATTTGAGAGTATACACAAACCTTATCTTAAGAGTTTGATTAAACACTTTACCTGTGAGGCTATTCTCTTTTGCTTTTATGCTAAGGATTGACTTATTTAGTTATTTTATTTAGTTGCTTGGCATGACTTGATCCTAATTTCTGATTTGTTGAATGATTGCCCGACCAATTTTATATATATATATAAAAAAAAGAAGAAGAAGAAGAATATTGGAGTAGATTTTTGTTCTCTTACTTCCTTACTCGAGGACGAGCAAGATTCAAGTGTGGGGGAATTAATAAATGCACAATTGTACTTAAATTTTATATGTTTTGTCACTCATTTACTTAGTATCTTGTGCAAATTAATTGAGAAAGGATACTTCTATGCTCGATATTTTGTTTTCAGGTTTTGAAGTGACACATTTGAGCATTAGAAAAGGATCCGGAGGCAAAACCATGCAAATTGTGGAGAATCGAAGCAAAGTTGCTCACATGACAAAGAACACGGGGTATGGGAACCCCGTGTGGAATGCCATGTATCCTTCTGGAATGCTTCAAAACTTTACTGAGCTGCTCGCAGAAGAACACGAGGGTAAACACAGGCCGTGTCACACCTTGTGTACCATACTGCCTGACACTTCGTAAGTAAACACGGGGAGTGTCACACCCCGTGTATCATGCTGCTCAACCTTCGCAGAGAAACACAGGGTACAACACGGGCCGTGTCATACCCCGTGTACATTACCCATATAAGTTTTGTGCGAAAAATTAGAAAGGGGAGCAGGAGAACTGAAAATTAGAAAGGGGAGCCATCAGTAGAAACCCTATGAGAGATCCAAAAGTTACCAAGGGCAACTGCTAACATTGGATTCGAGTAAAGGATTGAAGATTCAAGCAAGGAATTTGTAGTGCTTCATGACTTGTTTGAATTCCCTCTCTGTTTTCTGATTTTCTACTAGTTGTGTAATGACTTCACACTAAACCCTAGTGCTCAGCTAAGGGTAAACTTGTTCATGGACTTATGGAATTGATTTTTATATAATCTAGCTAGATTTATTGTTGATTTATGATTTGATTATGTTGTTTTGTATTTCAACAGTTCAATACTTCTGGAATATTGGATTTGTGTGATAGATTAGTTAATTCTAGGTTAGAATGACTAATTAATTAATCGGACTTTGCATAATCATTGGGAATATCAATTAGACTTAGGAATTAAGCTAATTGGATTCTTTTGCATAGGATGAAATGTCTAAGAATGGATTCTAAAGCAATGTTAATGCAACCTAGATGAGTGATTACTAGAGAAATTCTGGGCACTTAATCTTTTGGTTAGTAGCTAGTAGCCTTGCAATGAGGTATAGCTTATTTTTGGTAATCCAACAATCTAAATTAACAGTAAACCAAGTTAGAGGATTATCTTCATTCCATAATGAAATGTACAAGGGAACCCTAAAGCTGAGTACGCTTTCATCTCGTTTGAATTAAATCTTTTTGATAACTAAGCTCTGTTTTGCATTTTACTTTTCATTCACAATATCAATCGATACGCCTAAATAATTTACCTCGAAATTCAGTTAGTATTCAACATTCAATCCTTGTGGAGACGATATCTTTTATACTTTAACTCGACTAAACCCGTGCACTTACGGGATCACGTCACTATCCTAAACTACTTACCCAAACTTGAACTCGGCTGGGTTAAGTTAGTTTAGGGGTATAGATTAAGCAATTTGGCTAGAAAATAAAAGGTTTAGAAGCATATTAGCCTAGTTCGGGTGGGTATGCTCTAATGGACCCAAACTAAAACCTGAATTGAGAATAAAGGAAATTATGTCATTTTATTTTTTTGAATCACTAACGACTTAAGATATTCAATGGAAATGACATCATTTGGTTTATCTAAATCAATAATCACAAGTTAAGACATCTTTAATTAATCTTTTATTGAATTTCTCTTATCCCATGCATTTCATCCGTTATTTGTCTAGTAGCTGTAATTGTCTCTCTCTCTCTGGAACTCTCATCTTTGTACCTCTTGAGTTGTGACTAGACCATTGCCATCCATGCTATAGTGTTGTCATCATCTACCACCCTACCAATGTCGGAATCCTCTAGCTCAACCACTTTGCTACTTTAGTTTGTTTTGGCATCCTATCATGTAAAGCCATTTTCTCGATTAAAGTTACTGTGAAGTGAAACTATGGAAGATCTCTCTCACTAGTACTATCTCCTAGTTGATGTATTTGTTGTGATTGTTCTGAATTTAGTTAGGATTTAAGGTATTATCAAACTATGATTTTATGATTTTAGGGTTTACATATTATTATATTATTAAACTATGCATTTATGTGAATATTAATGTCATGACCCATTTTTTATTGTGACTGGTGTGGATCTTAATACTGGTTTTCACAAGCCTTAATACTTTTCAATTTTTTATCTAATGAGAGTTTCCAAATTTCTAATGGGACTTGAAAATTATTTTAAAATTTCTAGGAAAAAATAGATAGAGTCTCCTTTATTTTTGGAAACTTCTTAAGGTACATGCCTTAAAATTCAACACTTATATGTATTTTTAGTTATAATAGATATGACAACATCATATTCATACATCACATTATGCAATTATAACATGTATATAGATAAATGATTCAATACATTAGAGGCTAAATCATTATAATTTATACACTCCTAATTTGAATCCAACTGTCAAAACTTTTTGATAAAGCGATCTTCAATCTCCATAAATGCAATAAGCTCAAATACACTTATTCAAACTTGAAAACATTGAAAATAAGACAAAGTGAGTTACATGAACTTAGTGAGTATATATCTACTATTATTGGATCTCAATTCATTTATATTAAATGATCTTATTCTAGTTTAGAATTTAATTAAGGAAAGAAATTTTGATCCAAACTCCTTGAATTTCTAAATATGTGAAACTAAACTTGGATGAAATATTCACCTATGGACAACTTAAATTCTATGCTCATCATCATAAACCATAATAGTCTCAAATATTTGATGGCACACCATATTATTATCATATCACACACTATCCATTCTAAGTAGATATCATAATCACAAATAGGCATTATGGCTTAGATTCAAACAAATTAACATAATCACATCAAGTCATTACAATCATGTCAAACAGTGATATCCAATCATAAATAATTTCCAACATCAAATCATATGTGATCCATTTAGAATAAGCATATATATAGTTATTTTTCAATTTCCATGCCAAAACTATATCTTTCTTAACTGCTCGTTAAGAATTTCCCATTTGACTCTCAAATTGATCTTATATCTTTCATAACTAATTTGTTAAGAAATTTCTATTTGGCTTTCATATCATAGTTCCATCTTTGTTCGCAAATTCCATCATCATTACTCTACCACAATTCACTATTTCTAATACCATCCTTGGCAAGATTCATAGATAATATATGAGAGTTTAATTCTCATAACTTAATTATTTATATAATTTCATTACAAGTCATCAATTCATCACTTGGTAATACCAAGCACATTATAGTATATGGCCATATCATATAAATATCATTGAATACAATCACAATCCATAAAAAATTAGAAACATCACAACTATGTTTTCCATATGCACTATAATCAATTAACATTCACTTAATAGCTAATTTCTTTTATGCCATAAAATTGAATATATAGAAATATATAGAGAAAGACATGAATATGAAATCTATACTATTAACAAAAGAATATAATTCATATATTCAAGTTATATTTTATTAAGATGAAATCTATGGTCAGATATGTTAGGATCGGGAGCCAAACAAGCGTAGTGAAATTAATTGATCCCAGCCAACGGATCCATGCAAAACGTTAGATTAAAATGAGGATTCATTAAATACCTTTTTGGAATGACTCAAGAACTTGTTTGTTGATTACCTTTTTAACTTCCTTTTGGTCGAAGACTCTGAGGCATCCACACGAACCAGTAGATCACCAATAAATGTCTACACAAACACTGGTTGGAATTCTTCTCCTTAGCTTCATAGTGCTAGCTATGCCTCTTCAAGAGTTATAGTCAAGGAGGGGGCTAGGGTTTTTCTATACTTTTAGGATACATGAATAATAATCCTATATTATTATCCAAAAAGCCTATTTAAATAAGTGCATAGAAAATTCTAACTAATTGGGCTTTGTTCCATGTATAATTATAAGCTTATTATTGGGCTTTATAATTATAACATGGAATTTCTAAATATTAGATCCAAATAATTTAGTCTATTAATTCCAAATCCATCGGCTTTAAGTGTGCGACTTTATAGGCTCTCATTATGTTAGCAATGATCATCAATTATATTAATATCATACATAATGAGCGGTGTCTAGCAATATATCATTGTTACTTAAGTAATGAGAAAGTCGATAATTCGACTAAACCTTTATATGTGATCATCATCTATGTCCTTTTGTCCTAAACATCTAGATTGAGCACGAGACATGGATTGTGTCATTCCTGTATAGCCCAATCTTAAGGTTTCTTGATTCCTAAGTAAGCTAACTGAAGCAAATATAATTAACATCCCATGTCAATTCATCTAAGCATGACCATGCATTTTTTCAACTTTACTTAATCAAGGGGCCCACAGATGTTACCCCTATTATATAGGAGGGACAAATTCCATCTTGATAACACAAATATCTCTGCATGATATGTAACATATCTAATAACTACCCTGCATTCACTCAACCATAAGTGACATAGAGTAGTATTAAAATATGAAACTTATATGTAGGGAACCTTGACAATCTCAGGTCAAAAGACCATAATAATGATCACTAAAAATTACTCATAACACTTATATAACAATCCATGTAGTGTTCTTAGGGTGGGTTGGTCTAGTATACAAGTTCTCTAACTTGTACTCATGTACAGACTTAATATCTCATATAAGTTACCACATATGCTAGTCTTAACATATCAAAGCAACTCAATCCACAATGATATATAACTAGAGACATTTAAGAATATAATTATTTTAAGGTTATTATCATAATTAAATATATTACATAAACAATATATATAAATATAATAATTGGAATTGCCATTGAAATAACATAATTCAAATTTACAATAATCAATGTGATTGGTTTTAGGGCATATATACTAACAAGATATATATACTCACTTGATAATGTTTATCCACCTTTGGAAGCTTTAAATTCAACTTCCTCTCATCTTTCTATTTGTAACTTGCAAGCACGAGTTGTAAATAAATAAGCATTCCTTGTTTTCTTTCCAATCATCTCAATTTCTATTTCATATCATGGTATATTAAAAATCTAGATCACTAACTTCTTTATTTTTCCAACATTATCTCATGAAATTAAAATATACTGTTATATAGGAATTTGAAATCGAACTCACACACATAGAAATATTAAGGTAAATGACATAAAAAGGGCTTCAATCATCTCGTTTAATCATTTTATAGCATGAAATCTTTGTTTTTCCAAAAGCATCATTATTTCATGTGTACATGAAATAGATTTTCTTAGATCAAATTAGAATCATTGAAGTATAAAAACTTAATGTTTTGTAAATATTCTAGTCATGGCATTTAGTATCATATAGCATAAATTTTACAAAAGGATTGCCATATATTCCAAATGAGTATTTATAAGCTTTACTAAATATACAACTATTATCTAAAATATGATCATATGATGTTTTTATAATGATTTTACTTATGGTATTTAAACACTTTGTAACATAAAATTTACATTTTCTAAGGTATTACCACCCATCTTAAATATGCACAAAAGTGGGTTTTCTAGATAGATTTTCAAATTATTTGAAATCATAAGGTATAATGTTTAAGATATATCACATGTTTGATACTTTAACTCTCAATAGCATAGAAATTACATTTTTCACATCTATTATCATATATCATAAAAATGCATAAGATAAGATTTCTTGACTTAAGTTGAAATCTTCTAAAATCTTACATCCCAATGCTCTATATAAATTTTAGTTATCCTATATTAGTATCTTATAACACAAAAATCATATTTTTATTATGCTCCATCATTTATCGTAAATATGTATAAAATTAAATATCTTAGATTAACTATTAAATCATCATAAAAATTTAAATTTTATACTATAGAAATGTTCACCTAGCTTAAAAGTTCCTAACCCGAGCTTGTTAGTGGCAAAAGCTTATCAAAATGTTGGTAAATGAAGAAGAACGTGGGTTCCCTTATTGCTATCCACAATCGATTATAGTTTGTTGCTTTTTCACTTCATCAAAGAGAGGCCATTAGATGATAGTTCATAGTATAAAGGACTCAACAATGGCAATTGTAATGGTGCTAAATGTCGGTAGCAATAGGAGCTCCTATCTCTTATCCAAACTAGATGCTTTTGGAGCATTTCTTGATTGAAGCTCACAATGATAGAGAAGAGAGAGGGAGACATGATGAAGGCACATACAAGGAAAAGCAATAACAATATTGATTCGTTGGAGAAAAAGAATGCCAAAGTGAGAATATAAAGAAAGTTCCAAAAAAAGAGAGAGATAGAGCTTGGGAGAGCGGGAGAAAAGGGGAAAAAAACTAGTGGTAAAGTGAGAGAAAGAGTGAAATGCTACTAAAAAAAGGAACCTGAGAAAATAAGAGGGCAAATGTAGGTAAAAGAAATAGCCAAGAAAATAATAAATTAAGGGAAAAATATTAGGGAAATTATTTTATGCATTGCAATGTACTATAAATCCCTGTTCCAATTAAATCTCATCCATCAATCTTAATTCCAATCAACCCTAATCATCTATTTCAAATAAAAATATAATCTAACCATTGATTATAAAAACTCAATTTTATAAAACTAATTTTATTTACAATTTCAACTCAATTATTTTCAGTCTTTCTTTAATATATATGTATATATTTATAATAAATTCATAAATTTCGAAATCCTACAATAAATATTTTAATCTCCCTTAATTCCTAAAAATAAATCTATCAAATACCAATAATTAATTCATTAAATTTTATACTCATAATTACTATTAATAATTTATGAGAAAATCCTCATAAAATATTTAAAAAAATCTCGAATTAATAATAATTATGTAAAAAATAAATAGATTTTAAATATTTTCATTAGTATCATTCTAATATTCCATAATCTTTTTTTAAAAAGAAAAGAAACTTAAAATCATATATTAATTGAATAGTAAAATAAATTTTCATAAACATTAAAATTTATAAACCCTTAAACGTTAATTCAGGATATTATAATTAAATTTGATAAGCAATTTTTTATACACTATTTTTTTGTACTAAGTCTACTAATTACTAATACTTTTGCAAATTCAAAGACCTCTTTAGGTCCCATAATGTTACAATATATATATATATATATATATATATATATATATATATATATATATATATATATATATATATATATATTCATTGATTTAAACTTAATTTATTAGTTTAAAAACAAGTAGAGATTTTAAGTTTGATAGTATGCATATACTCTAAAATAACATTACCTTAATTATTTAACAACCTTCCCAAAGTGGATATAGGTATTTGATCATCTTATTTATGTAGTTTTGAAAGAAGAACGTGGGTTTATAGGCTAAGGATTATAGTTTATTATGGCAATTGTAGATAATCGAATTATCCTAATAATAAAAACTTTCAAATGAAAATGATCTCTAAGAAGTCTAATTGCTAGTATTTTAGTTAGTAGATTTGTCATTTGGCATTAGCAATCATTTTTTAAAAGCATAAACTATATCCAAACTTAGCAACAAAATTATTGATGACAATATACATATATAAACATATTTTTGATAGTGTTCTTTGAAGCATTTTATTATAATAGGTTTGCAAAGGCTTAGATAATTAATATTCTTAAAAAGCTTCCATCCAAATTAATCATGGTGAGATTAGATATACTATATATATATATATATATATATGATGCTATCCTCAATAAAAATACTAACACTTACCATAATAGTATGCTTGGGCTTGGTTATTTTAGAGTTAAGAATGAAATGTTAATCATAACCTTTTAACAATATTGCTACCATATTGGTCTAATTATATTACTGACAATATCTATCTATTTATGTCTGTGTCATTAGAACTTTAGATCCTCTAACAAGTTCATTTAATTTTGCATATAATATGAAGTCCATTAGTATTTTAGATTCTATTGGCTATAATAAGGAATAATTAAGTTCATTTAGTTTTTGTGTTTACTTTATAACTTGCAAGTATATCTACTAGCTAGATGTTATGGTTTCAAATATTATAGTTTTTGTATATAATATGAAGTCCATTAGTGTATCTATTGGCTAGACATTATAGTTTCTATTAGCTATAGTAAATTTTTGGCTTTATGTTTCCAAATGTAAAATTTAATGTCAAATTACATTATTGTCTTCCTTATAGTTCATTAATTGCTAATGCTCTTCCTTAGGTTCGAATTTATAGGTTCCAACAATAAATGGAACCAAAAGATACACATGTCGATGGGGTTATGCCGCAATCATCAAATGCCCTCGCTATTTCAACAAAATAATGACCTCCTTTTGTTAGTTCAAGTTCCACTCAACCATCTTCAATTGATGAGAGCAAAGAGTCAACTTGAAGTAGTGTAAAGCCTCTACCTGCTCCTATAAACAAGGGAAAGAAAAGGAAGAAAGTGACAAGTAGATAGCCAGGTGAGAATAAGAAAGTAGGGATTCAAACTTAAAAATGATCACTAACTTGGGAAATATTTAGAAAACTACCAAAGGATGAGGTGACAAAGCCTATTACTAAGGGTATTCATTGTGGAATTCACTTTTTATGTGGTATTAAGACACCTGGGACAATAAGTTTGCTTACTCACATTCCAAGGTGTCCAAAGATACCTTCCTCACTTGAAAGTGACCCTACACAAATAATCTTGTCATTTGAAAATAAAAGTAATGGAAAACAATTAGTTGGTTTTATTCCACATGCCACTGATTTGAAAAAAATATATGAAAAGTATTGCCTTATTTGAAATAACTAATGAGCAACCATCCAATGTTGTTGAAGGAGTAGGCTTCAAGAATATGTGCAAAAAGCTTTGTCCTAAGCTAGATGTACCTTCAAGGAAGACAATAGCCAAGGATTGCTATTATATTTACTTGTAAGAGAAAGCTAGGCTTCAAGTTATCTTGAAGAGTGATTGTGCCAGGGTGTGCTTAACTACTAATTGCTAGACATCAGTGCAAAATCTAAATTTTATATCTTTGACTACTCATTTCATTGATAGAAATTGGAAGTTACATAAGAGAATTCTTAACTTAATTTTCATTCCAAACCACAAGGCAAAAACAATAAGAAAAATAATTAAGGCATGTTTGAAAGAATGACACTTAAAGAATGCGTTCACAATCACTATTAGCAATGCAACTTCTAATGATACAACAATAACATATTGATGAGCATATTGTGATGCACCAAAATTAAATTGAAAACTAGTTTGCTATAAAATAATATAGTAAAGTGGCACAACTAGGTCATACCCTTAATGATTCCTTAATATTATCTTTTTTTAATTAAATTCCTAACAATAATTATACAATTATTAAATTATTAATGCACTAGGAATGAAAGAAACTAATACAAATAAAATGCAAATGCAAACAAGATAGAATGTTATAACAAAAGACAGAATCTAGTAACAAAATGCAGTATGCAATAATAAGTAGTATGTAGAATAGAATTAGAATTAAGGGGCTTTGTCAATTTAAATTAAATTAAATATATTAAATAGAACAAAAATGCAAGGTAAATAAAAAAGTAAGAAACCAATGCAGGAAAATAGTTAATTCAAGAATTGAGAGCTTTAATTTAGATCAATCATAGATTAATTAGGATTTAATTTTTTTAATTAATTCTTTAACCTTAGATTATCCAAAATCCCTGTAATAATCCTTAAATCTTATGCTAGATTACCATATAAGATTTGATCAATTAAGATTAGCCACTTAAGCAACTGCTATAATCTTACACTTGATCAAAATTGACTTAATGATATAATTTAGTTAAATTAAGAAATTAAATTAGAAATCTCCAAACTAATCCCTCAACCATCTACCTTTATATGTAAAATTATGATTTACTAACCACAATTTAACATCAAAATAGCAAGAAATCAGAAATCATAAAGATGAATATCAATTATACCATATCAATATCTAATATAAGTAATTTCAAGAATTCAACACAAGTAAATAGAAAAAGAGAAAAATTAGTTAAAAAAGTCAACATAACTATTCATGATCTCCTAATCCCAAAGAGGAGAGCCTCAAACTTCTTGAATCAACTTCGAATTTAAGCTTCCATTGATGAAGAACAAAAGAGAAATAAGAAGAAGGAAAGTAAAAACTGTCTACTGAATTTATAGAAGTTTGAATAGTCTAATAAGTTCTCTATATTTATTTGATGTAATTAACCTAAAAACCTACTAGACTTGGATTGTATGTCTTTTAGAATTACAATAATAGGGATTTCTTAATTTTTAGAAATCTAAACCTATTTTTAATAAGACAATTAATTTTAACAGTTACATTAGTAAATTTTCACAAGTCTAACTTCCAACTAGTTTAAAACTACTAAAATAAGGTAATTTCCCTAACTCATAAACATTAAAATTGTAGGCTTATTTCTTATGAACATTTGAGCATTAGTTTTAGGTTAATCAGACCTCTATAGCTCCAGATATGACTTAAATATAGAGACAAACTTAGTTAGGAAAAAGATATGACTTCAACTTTTTAACCACATATGACCTCCAAAATGTCTGAACCAGGCTCGGATCAAACCATAAAAATTGTATATTTGTCTTTGACCTTTTTAACAATATAATGATCACTTCAATTCGACATCCAAAGCTTAAGATATAACTGAAAATTAGAAACAGTATTAAAATCTAGCATTAATTGAATAAATTTAAAATATTATAAAATTAACCCTAAATTATAAAACAAGGTCAATTATATGAAATTAAGCATGTATAACCTATTAATATACATAAAATAATGAAAAATAAAATAGTAAATATTTTTCTTATCATATACCTGAAAAAGAAGTTAGGGAATTGGAATGGGTTAGTTCTAAATGTTAGGAATTCAAATTATCATAAGCAACAGAAATTCAAAATTTGATTTGAATTCTACCTAGGATCCATGCAAAAGACATAAATTAATGATTAAGATTTTATCTATTGGGCACTCGTATTTCTACTGATCAAAACTTGAGAGAGTGGATGAATCAAACGCTGGCCGGAAGGTACAACGTCTCTACGGTATCCACACGGAGTGAACAACAATCTCTCACCCTCCATGAATCTACTAGAACGTATTTTTCTCTCTAGGATTTAGGATTGGATGTTTTCTGAGTGATTTAGGATTTTATAGAAGCTTATGAGTGTGTGTAAAGTGCTGCCCTCAAGTTCTCTTTTATAGAACTTAGGTGAGCCATAATCTTAATTCTACTAAGATAATGCCTCCAAAAAAATCCTAATCACATTTAACAACTCATCTTATCCTT
Organism: Sindora glabra; assembly: GCA_020226215.1. Lineage (NCBI taxonomy): Eukaryota > Viridiplantae > Streptophyta > Magnoliopsida > Fabales > Fabaceae > Sindora > Sindora glabra. The sequence goes on from CM035234.1 coordinate 43,091,531, forward strand.
ATCCTAGAGAAAATGAGGAAAGATAGGACTTATCTATTAATTATTTAATATTAGATAATAATATTATCTCATAATATAAATATCTTAATATTAGATAATTACATATAGTTATCAAATATTAAAATAATATTATCTCATAATATATTTATCTAATATCTGATAATGTAATTATTTAATATTACTTTAATATCAAATAATATCACATAATAATAATTATATTTATTACATAAAAAATATATTATTATTTAATAATATATATATGCATGAAAATAAATTCAATTAATTGGATATTAATCTAATTAAAATATAATTAATTATTTTCTTATTCTTACTCCTTTTGTGTGATTTTGTAAGTTCTTACTACATTGACAATGACTTATTATTGAGCCATAGACAGTGAGCGGTATCTAGCAATATATCATTGCCACTCAAGTAGTAAGAATGTCTGTGATTCAACATCTACTTAATACATGATCAATGTTTTGCATCATAATCCCTTTTATCATAATATCCAAATTGAACTGGAGGCATAGAATGTGTCATCCTCGTCAAAGTTCAATTTATATTTCTTGATATTGAGTAGACTTCAAAACAAGTGATCAATATCACATATTGATCCATTTGAGTATGGCCATGCATTTCTAAGTCTCACTCAATCAAGGGACCCAATGATATATCTTTTTTTTTATAAGAGTAACAAAATCCCATCTACATCACTCACTTCCCTTTGCATGATTCATAACAAACCCAATCAATGCCCTACTTGTCATCCCGATTAAAGGTGACATAAGATGATATCAAAGTGAGTAACCCCTCATGTAGGGAATCGTAGTGACTTCAGGTCAAAGGACTATATGTAATTGTAACCATATGAGAACTACTAATGACACAAGTCTTATCCATGCAGTATTATCATATTGGGTCAGTCTAGTACATCTGTTCATTAACAATGTACTCATATATTGACTTGATATCACATATCCATGATTTATAATCATCAGTCACTATACATGCCAGTCTCAATATACTATTACTATCTCTTTCATAATAATACTTGACTAGGGGCATTTTAGGAATAGTAAAACTATTTCAGGGATAATTATTATATTAAGTTATAAATTGTACAAAATTAATAAAATGAAAATAAAATAATATAATAATTGCATTACCTAAAATAAAATATAATACATTGTGTATTATTTCAATCATTTATATGATTGGTTCCTAGGATACACACTAACACTAAATGGAGATATAATTCACATAAGGTGTTTTGCAAACATTCTAAATTTAGTTGAGTAAGGGTTTGAAGGATTATCATGACTCTATTACTACCATTAGACATGTTATTCATAACTTACCAAATTTAAAGATGTTGTTATGTGATGAGAAAAATATTTACTATTTTATTTTTCCCCTATTTTATGTCCTTTAGGTGTTACATGTGCTTAATTTTGCAGAAAAGCCTTGTTTTATAATTTTGGATTAATTTTACAATATTGTGAATTTATTCAGTAAATGCTAGATTTTAACATTATTTCTATTTTTCAGTCATATCTTAGGCTCTAAATATTAGATTGAGGTAAAATTTATATTGATGGAAAGTTAAAAGATAGATCTACAACTTTTATGTTTTGGCCAAAGACCATTTCAAGCTTCTTCAAGCCTTTATTTTACCAAGATGCTGAAGCTATGTTTTTGTCCTAATTGAACCTATTTTTGTATTTGGGCCATATCTAGAGCTATAGCGATCCAATTAACTTGAAACTAGAACCTAAATTCTCAGAAGACATAGGCCTACAACTTTAATGTTCATGACTTTCCAAATTCCATTGATTTCATAGTCAAACATGGGCTAGAAGTTAGACTTGTGACAATTCCTTGATGCAACTATTAGATTTAATTGATTTGTAAAAAATAGGTCTAGACTTCTAGAAATTTAGAAAGCTTTATTATTGTAATCCTAAGAATCTTCTAATTCTAGTCTAATATGGTTTTAGGCAAATTATGTTATATAAATACACAAGAGAGGTAAAGAGAAAAACATATTCGGATACACACAAAAACTCAACAAACGCTCTTCTTTTTCTCTTTGCTCTCTTTATTATTCATCAATGTAAGCCTAAATTCATGGTTGATTCAAGGAGTTGAGGCTCTCCTCTTGAAGATTATAAGATTATTAACCTTTCTTTGTTAATTTTTCTTTTTCTCTATTTACTTATACTGAAAGTCTTCTTGAGATTCCTTATGTTGGATGTTAATTTGATATAATTGATATTCACCCTTAAGATTTTTTATTTCTTTACTACTTTGATGTGAAATTATGGTTAATAAATCATAGTTTTATATATAGGGATAGAGGATTGAAATATTAATTGGAGATTTCTAATTTGATTTCTCAAATCAACTAAATTAATTTTAATCTAGCATAGGAATTATAGTGATTGCTTAATTCAACTAATTTTAATTGATCAAATCCTAGGCGATCGTCTAGTATAGAATTCACAAATTATTACAAGGATTATGGGTAATACAAGGTTGAAGAACTAATTAGAAAAAGTCAAATTGTAATTGATCTATGATTAATCTAATTTAAGGTTCTTAATTTCATTGAATTGATTGTTTGATTCCATTGAATTCTATTTTGTTTTATTTCTATTTTGCTTTTGTCTTGCGCTTAATTTCATGCTTATTACATTGTTTAATTTTGTGCAACCACGCCCCTAATTTTGCATTCTATTATCGAACAATTATATATATAACATATAGCATATAGCATATAGCATATATATTGCATTCTATTTCTATAATAGTATTCTTCTTCATTGCATTACATTCTATTTGCATTAGTTCTCTACATTTTCACTACATAAATAATTCAAAATTTGTGTAGGTAGTGTTAGGAATTAATTTAGAAAAGGTAAAATCAAAGCATCACTATAAGTAAGACTTAGTTATGTTACTATATAATATTATATTTTTCAATAACTAGTTTTAATATAATTTTGGTATATTGTGACGTGTTCATCATTACGACAGAAAATTTGACCTCTAAAGGCCTAGTTTGCCTTAATATTCCTACTAGATGAACTTTTAACTTGATATATTATCTTGTATTAATATTATCTGTCAATATCATTTTAAAATTTGATATTTTTTCATGGTTTGATGTCAATGTGTTGCTTGTAGGTGGAATTCCATATGCAAGATACTTAAAGTAGCTTAATAGTTTCAAAAACTATTTAAGATATTAGAAGAGGATTATAAAGACTTCCAAGCATACTTTAAAGATTTAAAAAGGAGTAAGGCTCCTCCAAATAATAAGGATTGAGATAATATGAGGGCATTTACCAAGTTTTTTAAAATATTCTATGATATTATTCTCACATTGTCTAGTTCTTTGCATGTCACCTCTAATTCCCTTTATACTCATCTCTCTCTTGTAAAAAATGAGCTGCAAATTTATACATTTATTAATGATTTTGATTCAGTCTTATACTCTATGGCCATTAAGATGAAAGTGAATTTGACAAATATTAGGGCTTACTAGAAAACATGAACCTCGTAATATTCATTAGAAATACTCTTGATTCAAGGTATAAGTTGATCTACATTACTTGGACATTTGAAAAGATTTGTGGAGCTACACTTGTTAAGTTCATGGATAGTAGGTTGAAAACATCACTGGTAAAAGTGTATAAGTAGTATGTAAATGAGTATAGAAAACCTAGTGCAAGTAGAAGTGAGAGAGATAACTCTTCACATGGAGATGCCTATAGCTATAATGGGTCCACAATTGAAAGTCATGCTTATAAGTAAAAAATAAATGCTTTTTGGAGTCACTTAAAGAAAAAGGACACCATTGACATAAAAAATGAGTTAGAGTGGTATCTTAATGAGCCTTGTATTAATGATACAGATAATAACTTTGATATCCTTAATTGGTAGAGGATTAATTTGAGGTGTTGTGAAAGATGGCCAGGGATGTGTTAGCTGTCCCTATTTTTATAGTAGCTTCTGAGTCCACTTTCAACATTGGGGGGCATATATTGGATATATTTAGGAGTTCTCTCTCCCTAACTACTAAAGAAGCACTTATATGCACTTAAAATTGGTTAAGGACTAACAAGCATTCTATTCAAGACTTGATAGACATGATTGGGATTGAAGCATATGAAGAAATAAAGAAAGGTATGTACAAATTGTCATCATTTGATTGCCATTTATTATTCTTTATTCCTATTTTGTTTCATTAATTGCATATATATGTATTTATCTCATTCTGCTACATCTGTCCTTAGTTTGAATAATTAAGAATAGAGTTTCTTATTAGTTGAACTTTTCCACTTACTAGGTGGTTTAAAATATAGTGAAAAGCACATGAGATCCACTTGGATTTGATTCTTTTTCTTTACTTCTTAACCATTAATTATTGATCATTAAAAATAAAACATAGGAAATAGAATACCCCCATTATGTGCCTTTCTCATTACTATGCTTTTATGTCATTTAAATTGAATTATTTTATTGTCACAAGCTTCTGTAATGTTAATGATGTTGATAAGCACTAGGAAGATTCAATTTATTATGATAACTAAACCAACAAGCTCTTTATCTAATTATAATGCTACTAAAATTTTCATGTTTAGTTGTTCATAGATCATATAAAAGTGAAATTATCCCTTAGATAAAAAAAATTACATTATAACTAATTGTTATCTTTTGATCTTATAATAAATATTTGGGCCTTACAGTTATGATATCTCACATTTATATAATATATGAAAATTTAAAATTAGAAGACATATTATTGAAGAAGATTACAATGTACCATAAACACTCTTAATGCAAAGTAATTATTCATTACAAAAGAAGAGTGATATTATTTGTTAGATAAGTTAATAAAATTACATTATGAGTAACTTTTGATTTAATAATAAATATTCAACCCTTGATATCTCACATTCATATATGTTTAACATTACAAGAAATATTAAATTATCGAATAAGATTACAATGTACCATAAACTCTCTTAATGAAAGCAATTATTCATTGTAAACACTTAACATTGTTACAACACATGACAAAATATATAAAATGAACACTAAGATTAAGGTTATTGCAAAATTGACTACACCAAAATTATTTTGTTCATAACTGAGGTCATTTTTTTAATTAATGTCATGGTTATGGGACTATCACTTTTTCTTAGTACATTGTGCTTTATGCTTTGTTTTGTTCTAGTAAAGGAAAAGCTAAGTTAGGAATCAAAATGACATGAAGGTTATTAATCTTGGGAGTTGATTCAACATATTGATTAAGATTTGATATTTCTGATTTTTTAGGAGTTTTCAAGCTTTCTGCAATCCCAAATTAATGCTGTAGGGATTGCTTTGGTGAAATACACAAAGAGTAGTTTTGTTTTTGTTTTATTTGTTTCTTCATACTAAAAAAACATAGCTTGTAAAATCTCTTTTTAAATAGGTGATTCCTCTGAGCTATGAACTCATCTTATCATGACTCAAAACCTTTTTAACTGAAAATTAACTATCGACACAAATTTACTCAAAAATAATAATCAAATTCATTTGAATTTTAAAAATAAGAATTTAACTAATATTCACGTGTTTGAAAATCTTCTTAAAAATAACTTAATCATTAAGTGAAATAATTGACGTTGAAAAGAATTTATATTCATGATTAAAGAAAATCATAATAATTTCATCATGATGCTCATAATCAGTATAATTAACTTAGGATAACTTGATTACTTCTTCTTATTGGTTCTTTTTTTAATAAAATTTTTCCAAATTATTGTCATACATTATATATGTTATTTATGTTCCAAAATTGACTTAATTGTTATTATTTATTTGTTGCAACTCAATGCGCCATGACTCTTTCAATTTATAACTATCATACAATCTTCATCTTCCTTTATTGTTTTTGCACCTTTTATTTACTTTAATATTAAGTAGCAATTGTTAATAGGAATAATTAATAGCATTAAATTAAATATGAACCCTTTTGTAAATAATTTAAATCAAAGATGGTAGCTACTTCTCATCAAGGTGCAAGTAAAGGTCTTAGTACAAGCTCAACTAGAAGAGGTTCTTAACAACGTATGAAGGGATCACAATTACAGTTTGTGACTATTGACTAAAGATTGATAAGGTTAATATTAATTTATCATATTATTTTTAATTTTATTAAATGATAATTAGTCCAATGCCATTCATAATTTTTATCATTTGTAGATTTGCTTCAACTAATAGTGCTCGCTTTTGATGGTAAATGGAAAGGCACCATCATATGTAGATAGATATGTCCATTATAACTCTTTTGGTTCTAATTCACACTAACACTTTTGTGACTTTGTCCATAGTATAATTATAGATAATGTAGTGAGGGCTAGCATTATTTTTTTTTTGAGTGATGCTAGCCTATTAGTGGTACATTTGAGCACACATACAAATTGCCAATGGTAGAAAAATGGCAAAATCATGCTAACTTAGGTAATTGGCTAATTTTTGGGATTTTAGGGTGCTTCAAGCTTCAAACTATTGATGGTTGCTTAATGTGGATACAAGAATATAGCCATTGAAGTGTTTATGTTAATATGTTATGATTTCAAAGCTTTTGCAAGTGATAATTGATTTCATAGCTTATGGTATGGTTATAGTGGCTTGTTACTTTGCTATTGGTATTGGTTAATGTTAGCATTTTTTGTAGTGGACAACTTTCATGTTAAATATTATTTGCAAAACTTGATTTGCATTTAGCCATTTAATTTAAATTTAGCTTGATGGTTTATCAGTTTATGTAATTTGGCCATTAAATTGTGCCTTCTTTTATGTTATTGATATTGGAGGCCTTTTTTTAGGTTACATTTGCTACCAAAATTGTGTTAGGAGTGTATTATATATGCAATCAAGTGCTCAGGTGAGTTCTGCTAATTTTTAGGCATTTTTGCCTATTGTAACTCAAAATAAACTATTTGAACTCAACTAGAATTAACCTTGTCGATTTAGGGTGAGTAGTTACTACATTTCAGCTAGTTTTGGATGAAAATGGCCTACAATTCGATTAGAGTCAGTCAGGTTGAAAATTAGCCTTATTTGGCCTTAACCGCTCGACTTCCACCCCTATGCATGCCTATTAGACTTAGTAAAACTATCAAGAAGACAAGCAATTCTAATTTATAAGCTTCTCCCATGAAGGGTTGAGTCTTTCAACTCCAACACAAGTGCAAGGCTTGATCTTGAGGATTCTTCTTTGGATTTGGTTAATAGAATCTGTAAGGCTTTGTATCAAATTTGCTATCCATCAAGCTCATTAATTTGGAGATTTCTACCATAATTAAATTTTGCATTTTCTTGCTTTTTAAATCCATCACTTCCAACATCACATTTGCTTTTGCTTAAATTCCATCACCTCCAACATTGTAATACCCGAAGGAAGTTCAAGAAAGAAATTTTGACTAAGAATCTTTCAAACAAAAATTCGATAAGATAATCGGGTGAAGTTTAGGTAAATTATAAAGGCAGTTTAAAGCCATGTCTAGCTAGAATTTTTATAGAAATTATATTATACACTAGTATAGGTTAAAATATAATTAAAAACCTAATACTATATTTGAAAAAATTATATAAAGGCTCAATAAAATTAAGGGTCCAAATAACCTAAAAATAGCCTAAGTAGTGTAAAAATCTAGATATTGAACCTAAAATTGAAATAAATCATTTTGATTTGTTCATGATAATTTAGTCAATTTTCTTAGACCTAAATTTGATTTTTGAAACAAAAAAAAAAGGCCTAAACAAAGCCTAATCTTGTAGGACAAGTTAATAGCAAGTTAGTGAAAAAATGGAAAACTAATAGCATTTGTTAGCATTTATTTCTAGGTATGTTATTTTGCTAAATTTTAGTGGATTTGAGAAGAAAAATATTTTGATTTTGGCCTAGAAAAACCATGCATTCATATGGCTTATCATCAAAATTTTTACAAAAATAAAAATAATAAAAAGGAAACTTATCAAGAAGCTTAAGTTAAGGTTTTATATAAAGCTTTTTAGGTCATTTTTACACAAAATTTCCTACTCATTTCCTAGCTCAAAATCATGACTTCCTAGGGCTTCTATACTAGGGTTTTTAACTCTACAATAATCCTAAAAGGTTCTCTAACTAGTTTTATCAAATTCTTACAAGGTAATATAGGTTTTTCTCCATTTCCTTCAAGTTTTATAGAAATCTTCCCTTTGAAATTTCTAAAACTTAATTTATTTTGGCAAACTTATTTCTTTAAGAGGTTTTGAAAAGATAGAGGATTGAGAATTCAAGATAAGTGACAATTATTTCTTGTTTCCTTGAGCTTTCTTATAAAAAGAAAAGAATATGATGGAAAATGCTATTAAAGATGTTTAAGTGTGTTGTTGTATAATCTAGTCTTAGTATTGTATAAATGTTAATATAATGGTATGATGTTAGTATTTTTAATGTTAAGATAGGTAAAAGAACATTCATCAAGTTTTCCCTTAAGAGATAACAATAGGATTATATAGAAATTAGAAACAAAATCTTCAAGGAAGGATCATAAATGTATCTATTGTTCTATGGAAAAAAGGATTAAAAATTTTTAAAATTTAAATTTTTTGGAATTTTAATATTACAAATAATGTTAGGATAAGTGTGAAGAGAATTAGGAATTTTTGAAAAATTTTAGACTTATAAAAGGTGAATTTGTATAGAATTTAGTTATAATAGCTTAAAATAGAATTCTAGATTTTGTATGTTGAAGTTTGGTACTATTTATGCCATAATTTAATTTAGAAAAATTAAAATAATTAATTTTCTATGATAATTATCATATTATAACCTTACAAAAAATTTTAATGGCAATTGAAATTGATTTGAATGCCAAGAAGGGCCTTTTCCTATAACAATTCCAAAATTATTTAGAATTGGCAATTTTAAGTTTTTAATTCTATATGAATGATATCCACATGGAATTTTTGTAAAATAATTTATTTTTTTACCATTTAACATGTTAGAGAGGTTATAACAAAATTTGTTGACAATCAGAAGTGATTTGAATATTAAAAAGAGGCTTTTATTTCAATTACCCTCATGCTATCTTGTTTTAAAATTCCTTATTTTGGTACTAAATGAATAGTCAGTGAGAGTGAAGAAATTGTAAGAAAATTGATATTTGTGTGTAATAATATACTAAAAGTATTAGATAAAATTTTGGTAAAAATTAAAATTGATTTGGAAGCCTAAAAGGGCCTTAAATTGTGGAGTAGTCATACTATGTAACATATTTAGTGTTTACTTCTTTATATTGAAAATGTTGTAAGTAAATAAAATTTGTGTTGTATAGATAATGTTTGAGTTATAAATTGCTAGCCATTCAAAGGAGTTAAGTATTATTATTATCTTGAATGGAAAAATTGTATATCAACATTAGATATAATGTCATGTAATGATGAAATGTGGATGCATATAAGAATGGCAAGATTTTATAGTTTAGTTGGTATTCTGACCATATCCAATGAATTTGAATGAGTAATTGATACTACGGTCGACATCTTATTATTACTCATCTTGAATCTAATTTGTGAAAGGGAGATATGCATCCTTGATAAAGAAGGAGATGAATGGTAAGGATTGAAGGGAAAAGGTTGAAAGCTCTATGCCTAGAGTGACGAGGGATAAAGTTAGACCGAAAATATAAGGAGAAACCTGTATACCAACTATTATCATTCTCTATAACAAACTTTGTAAATGTGGTACATATGAACTTTAATCAATTAATATTTTATACTATTATATACCTAGAATATTATGATGAAAACTCTCAAGAAAAAAGAAATGAATAGCCACTCACTGAATATTTTCAATACTCACACTCTCTTTGTTAATTTTTTTTATTTACAAATATAGAGCATGGATCCTATAAGAATGATTGATATCTGTGCATGAACTTCCTCTTGCCTTTGAGTTATGGTGTCCTAATTAGAAGTTTATCTTTTGATAATAATTATGTACAAAGTTATATTTTCAAAAATTTTACATTCTTATATAGATATTTTTTAGTATATGTAAATTATGTTTTGAATTTCCTTATGTGCATGCAAATAAAAATTATTTTCTATAAATGCTTATTTATATTTTTAGTAAAGCTTTGAAAGTAAATGAATCACATATATCTTAAAAAGCTTGTAAGAATAGCTAGTTAATATTTAATACTAGTCAGATATTTTTACATCAGTCACTATACTCAAGAATCAGATTGTGACAAACATCTTCTTTACGATGTCCAATTATAGTTCAATTCATTAGCATTTGCCATGATTTGGGAGAGGTAAGGAGGAAGAAACCAAGCTCTTGATACTAAACTGATAGGATAGGTTCTATTATGGAAGCAAAGATTGAAAGACACAGTGAACACTAAATGAGAGATGCCCAATAACTTGGATGGAAGAGGGCTCTATGAATGGTTTACAAAATGATCATCTTTCTTATTTACTTTTGAACGATAACTCAACATAGCAATTCCCCCATAAAAATAGCAATCTAAAGCAGTCAAACCGAAAAGAAATGAGTTAATAGCGTCAAGCCACGTAGACAAACTGACACTCACACCAATAACATGAGTAATAACAAAGATTCTAATTAAACTTGTCTAAACCACCTAGCTAAGTATGAAAGGTAAGCCCATTAAGTTGGCCCAATTAATTTGCACTCTATCACCAACCATGTCCACCTTCAACCGCAGCCTTCACGCGAGAGGTTAGTTGGTTAGACTTTACATGTCGCCTTTTATTTGATGGAAAAGTGATCTGGTAGGAGGGTTGGGGGGCTAGGCTTTAGAGCTCAAATTAAATAATATAATAATAATAGGAGTATGGAAGGCAGCAACTTAGATTGAGGAAATTATATTAATATTTAATAAATCAAACGTTTCAGGAACAAACCAAGCCTATATACATGCATCAAGTCTTCAAGTGTTCATATCAAAACAGTACACTACAAACTAAATATTTAATAACGCAATACAGAAAACAGAATGCTTTATGCAAATTTGCCTATTCAACATCCAAGTTATCATATTGCCAGGGATTGAACTCCAATCTGCTGTCATCCTCAGCATTCTCAATGCAGGCAGAACTATCTATTACAACGCGATGTGCAGTATATTTTCCGTTGTGCTGGTACATTTCCAGGTGGCCCCAAGGGGTCGCAGTAACTTCATCCGTCAGATCAAACCATCTAGGAGTGAATTTATGGCCTTCGCCCTCTCGGTCTCTCTTCTCAGCTCTCTGCCTCTCCTCCAAACTGAACAATAAATTAATCAAATACACTTCAAAGAATTAGGGGTTCCCAAGCAGAGCACATGGAAGATCATTTCAAATGTTACAGCATGGGACATGTTGCTAACAGCTCTTCAAATAAAAATGATTCTTTCACACAGAACTTTGTCATGTTATCCACCCTTCTCACTTGCATATATGCAAATCTAAGTCAAATTGGCTCCACCTACTTTGGATAAGTCAGTTCGAAATTGACTATGTTATGTATAAAAGTGTGAGGGATGGTATATGCAAGTAGCATTTTGCACTTCAAAAGACACTATCATATGGAACAATACCTCCAACCAAAATGAATAAGGAGAGAGGAAAGCTTGCTAATCATTTTGTTGGAAGAGAGACAGTGTTACCTGGTCTTTTCATGGTCGGCTTCAGATAGGTCTCCCTTCGGAAGGGCCATCCTATCAGGACGTAATCGTGAATCTGATGCCAACAATCTTTTGGGAGCAGTGTCAAAGCTGTTGATTTTGTGTGCCAAATGTGTGTACTGGAATTTGTCATTTTTTGGAGCATCAGCAACTCTCCAAGCCTGCAGAACGGAACAAATTATTTCACAAAATAGCCCAAGGAGCTAGCAACACAGGTGATTAGAATACTTATGCTTAAGAAACCCAAAGTTCAAGTCATACAAACAGGAATTAAGACCATCTCCCACCAACGAACAATTTTATCATAAAAAATGACCAGCTGATGGCTAGGATTGAAGATAGGTTATAATTATATGCCCAATACAAATGACACCACTAGCTTCCTAAAGGACACTGAATTCTAAAAAAGGTTCAGTTGCAAAGGTGAGCATGAAGCTGTATTACAATATAGAGGTTCAGTCAAATCTTCGGAGAAAAGCCAACTATGACAATCAAAGTTCACAAATAATTTCAGTGTCCCGTTAATCTTAAACCAAACTTAATTTAGTGCACTATCAATGTAAAATTTTACACACTTGGTTAACAAGGAAGTGACACATTAACAAAGGAAGAATAATTAAAAATTTAAATAGTAAATGTATTTTAACAGTTTTGTTGATATGCAACAACGTGTGAGTGATTATCTCTTTTATATTGTCAATGAATCAAAATTAAATCCTAATTTTGAAGACATCCAAGCAGTTTTTTCATATCCTATTCTCTAATGTGATTCTTTGAATATTAAATTCCTTTGAGGCAAGTTTTGAAACATGCAACACTATGTAAGTTTGTTGACTAGAATATAGCGTAGAATGGATTGAATCATGCAATGATAAGTAAACAAGTCACCAAATCACATGACCCTCTAGTAAACGTCATAATGATCCAAAATTGCCTTGCCAAGCTAAACAAAGAGATAATAAACTGCACTAAACATTTCAATAAAGGAGAAGGACTATGTATATTTAATAAAGAAAAAAACTCCATCAGGTTCATAGGACAGAAGAAGAGAACAGAACGCGAATATGCAAAATCCTCTCTAAAAGGCCATCTTGCAGCCATCTTACATATAGATTCATTGATATTTTTTATTACTATCAATCCTATGCATTTATGTTCAAATTTTGTGGCAACACATGGGGATTTAGTGCCAAACATAAACCGCAGAAGTTTGACTGAATTTGAATCTGAATGTGTATCTTCCCACATATATCAAAGGTATTATAAAGTAACTAGATTAATTCATTCTAGTCTATCCAACTAAAAGAAGACATTGAATTTGATCTGATGCAAAGTACGAGGTGTTATAGGCTTTTTTGCACTCCTGAATTTGTAACGAGTGATTAATTCTAATACTGCTTTGCACTTTAGGATATTCCATAATCAGAAGGGTGATGCAAAGTTATAGCATCAAATAATCTGCAAAAATTGGACATAAAGCCAACAAGAATCAATAACCAACCTCTTTAAGCTCAGTGCCCGGGAGGGATTCTCCTTCTGCATCACAGGGTTGATAACTCATAGACTCATTCCATTTTCCAGTCATCAGTATCTTGGGTTCATCAGCAGCATTATATACATACCCATCAACTTCATAGCGACCAGCACTGTAGAACCCAATCCCTTGTGGGTTAGCTTAACAAGCATGAAAAATTGATTGAATTGAGATCAAGCGTGAAAAATTGATTGAATTGAAATCCCACATAGAGCGCAACAAGATAGATAGATATGCAAACAAATGAACACAAAACTCCCTAAAACAAATGGCATAAATGTAGAAGGATGGCATGCATAATAGAATAAGCAATTAATTTCAGCCTCCTCTTTACAAATCAACTCATTTGAAGCCAATGGGGTAACTCAATGAATAAAATTAAGGTTGAGAAATCATACTCTTATTTCCTTTAAAAAATTCTTAAAGGATGATTTCCACTGCATAGGCTATAAGTCTCATGAATGAATATATGATGACATAGAGATCCATAGAACTTCAAAAGAAAACAATCATACCCAAACCAACCACATGGTTGAAAATATAGAACAACTTTGTCCCCTCTGGTCAAATTCGTCAAGATCATTTCCACTGGGGAATCAATCCAAGTTCATCCAAATATCAAGTTGTTGACTTTTGTAGGAGGGGGCACCAAATCAAGTACTACACCATCATTTTTTAGTGTAACACATGTCCTGCATCCAAGCAAGTTATAGCATGTTACATACAATCTTAAAGAAAAAGCTTAATCTGGACTTATGAACTAAGTCCCAGAAGACTGCAAGCAATACCAAATAAACTAAGACAAAAACCCGGCCTCGAGGTAACAAATAAAATTTATGACACTGAATATAAGAACCTCACTGAAAAACTTATTAGTGAGGAAAAGAGACACAGCCTACAAAGACAGGCAGAATAAGTATTATTACCTTCCAACAGGATATACATCAACTGAGTTCCCTAAAAATTTGGTCTTCAATTTGGATGTCGCATCATAAGTGAAGTGTTCATTTTCAGCATGCCCAGCGCCCATGGGAGGGTGATGGCTGACCTGAAGATAATTGTTTGTACATGGAACCAGAATTCAGCATCATGCTTTACATGGCACATACAGATCAGAAAACACTCAAGAGTATTACGTATTAAAATTATGATATAAAATGGCAAGGAAATGAATTGCTTCATATTTTCACCTAAAGCAAAAATGCACATTGCAACTTAAGTTTACCTGCTCTGCTATAAATGTAATCCCACCATGATTAACCATTTTATAAGTCTCTCCAAGAATTGGATTGAATGGCTTCCATGTTCGCTGGTAAGCATATTAGACAGATAGAAAGAATGATGCTGCAAAGAGCACCCGTAAATTCAGCTGTCATGCAATACATGAACAAGTTTATTTTTCCTGGAGACAGAGAGAGAGTTCTTATAAGCATATACTAATCTCATGTAGGGATCCTCACACTCATCTGCCGTATCTAAGAGGTAAGAGTACTCCATCAACTGCAAAATTTAATAGAATTTGCAAGATTCTTCAGTCAGTAACACTAGCTACATAATTCATTCGGCATAAAATGTTGCATATAAATCCATACCTCAGCCATTTTTTTGTAGATTAGTCATTGGCTCAAAAATAATAACAGGAAGGGTCACCATTGATGTGATATCAGAGCCTATATACTTTTAAATCATTTTCCAGTAACTATCCCGATCCTATGAGAGAGAGAGAGAGAGAGAGAGAGAGAGAGAGAGAGAAACTTTTCAGCTGTGAAAAAGCATCACAAATATGAAAAATAGACCACATCCTGCATTTTGACCATATCATAGACTTAGATATTTAACAATGAAACCAGAGAGACCATACTCTTTCCATCGTCCCTTCTTTGCTTCCTCTTCAGCATCTCCAGTGCCTCCTTCTGGGTTAATGACCTCCAACCCCTCGTAGCCGAGTAAACTGAGCACCAGAGAAAACACAATAATTATCAACAAACTATCAGAAATCGATTCATGGAACTAACACAATCAAGTACAAGCTGAGAGCTGAAGCAAAAGAGAACAGACCACATTTCCCATATATAACTGAATGTGAAAGCGAAATTTGCTGCACATGGAAGATAATGATCCAGGGCAAAACACAATTGCTATAATTTTTAGTGAATTCAAGGAATAGAGTAATATAGAACAATGATCCAAGGCAAGTATAGCTTATGTCAACATAATTTACAAAACTAGCAAAGTTAACCAGTCGTACAATGAAAGAGTGATCTTTGATTTTGAATCACTGGAAAAATTGAATTTTTAATAAAGATAACAACTTTACATTTTTCATGAAGTAAATAAGCATAGAAAATTAATACCCATTAACAGATTTGTTCATGGCGCTGCCAAAACTAGACAAACTCAAAGCAATTGAAGAGAAAAAGCCACTAGTGGTACCAGCAACTTGCTTCGGATCCTTTGGAGCCATCTCTGAATTCTTCGTTTCAATCAACAACTTCACACAAATCCTAGCTAAAACAGAGAGATTTCTTTTCCTGAATTCAATCTACGACGCTAATGAGTGAGGAAATAAGGATTATTATATACAATTATTGATTATTGTTGATATCGATTCGATGTTATTAATATATGAAAAACAGCTATAAAGCAAGCGTTCTCGTTGGCGGTTCTTTGGGTCTAAGAAAAAGGCGGGCAAGAAAATGTATTTCCACGCCCGCACGCGTCGCGAAGACAGTGAGGATTGAGGGAAGCTCGGGTTTTAGAGGAATCCAAGAAATCAAAATACAAATTTGGTCCCTTCACTTTTTCCTTAATTTCATTCTTACTTCTAAGTTTTTCGTAACAATTTTATTCATTAATTTTTAGGAATCACGCAAGTTCACTTATAACCCTAGCGAAATTTGATGGCAAAGATTTCTTGGTGCCACGCGAGTTGATATTTTAGATGCCAAAAAATTGATTTACAAGTAATATAGAATTAAATCTCTATTTTTCCTCTAAACTGAAAATAATTTTAACTCCCTTTTATCTTTTACAGGGTAAGTGAAAGTATTTTTCTTCTTATAATTTTGTCAATCTCATATTAAAAAATAATTTGAAGTTTCGAAAGAAAAGTATTGCAGTTGATTGTAGGTTGTAGTTTTCATTTCATTTTTGACGGTGTGCAATAGTTAACGGTGAAAGAATTTTTTTTCCCTATTCCTGCATCAACTTATAATCTCTTTCGTATATCATAAAATTCAAAGTCAAATCCTTTTTGCAGCAAAACAACCAATGAGTTTTAAGTAGAGAAACGAAAAACCATTAAACCAAAAGTTTGATCAATTTTTTTACTACCCAATTCCTGCAACTCGAAAATAATCTAGTCAGGTTATCCTTTGAGACATTATAAGTTGAGTTCTTTGCCTACAACAACTATAAATCATTTTATTTCTAGAGTTGCTTGAGGATACTTGAAATACCATCTTCTTTTTTGTTTCAATTTCAAAATCCTAATTATACAACGGTTAGAAATTAAGCTTAAATTTTGATTTCCCTAATGTACAAGACGATTGCATTAATCCCCTGAAATAAAATAGTTTATTTTGATCACTCTGATGCAAATTAGATCCGAGTTGGCAAGTTTCATTAAATTTTATACCAAAAAATCCTAATTAATATACAAAGTTTTGATAGGAGTGTAAGCTAACAATTATTGAAAGAGAAAAATACTAAAAATAAATTATGTAACCCACTTATTGAATAAAAAGATTTTAATTTGATCATTAATGACCCACCTCAAAAAAATGGAAAAAATTAATCATTAATTAGAGAAAATTCATAACTAAATTATTTGGTGATGGAATATAAGGCATTAGTAAATAGTGCATCAATAAATAAATTAATGATAAAGTAACAAAGTTTATTGCTAATTTCCATTACTAAACCTGCCAAAATTTCATGGGATGACAATGACAAGCATGCATAACAGGTGAAATTAGTGACACATATTTCCATCGCTAACTTAGTATTTAATGACAAATTCTTCATATCTAAAATTTAAATTAGTTATGAAGAAATCCATTGCAAAACTATGTCATTGCTATCTTTATTGCTAAATTGAAATTTAGCAATGAAAAAATCTATTACTAATTTTAATCCATTGATAAAACTATCATTGAATCCTAAACCCTAACTCTATCTTTTCTGTTTAGCCCACTTATCAATATGTTATTTATTTCTATAGCAATCCAAATAGCATAAGTCCCACTTTATCAAATTTTGTATGGCCCACACTCTTTGAACAATCAAATATTTCAATTGAATTTTATAAAATAAAATTTATTTATAAAAAAATAAATGTGAATATTTTATTTATATTAAGTAAAAACACAATAAAGTCAATATATTTTCAATATATATATTGATGTCCAAGTTGTATACATATGAAAATAAAAGTAAAAATCCTAAATCACTAAATCCCAAACAATGCATTGATACTGCATTTATACTACTCGATCATTAATTGTTGAAATGCAAATCACTACTCATAGGTTGTCATATCCTTTAGATTAACTTGTGTCAAAATACCAAATCAAAACAAACAAAATATGACCCTCATTCAATTCATTTACTGCTAATGCAATGTAATGAATCTAAGAGCACCATTAAAAAATGAGCAAATTTTTGTGTGAGGATTTGCCGTAATTGGTTTTAAGGATTAAAATATTTGCCATGGTTTCAATAAATCATTTTAATCCTTAAGGCTAGTTTTAGTGAACCCTCATAGAAATACTTGCCCATTGTTCCTAACAATACTATCAAATTCACTTTATTGAGTTAGCAATAAATAAATTGAAAGAAGGTCTTATTCGTTTATTTCAATTCAATAATTGCCAATTCAATTGAATGAATCTTAAAGTACCGATAAGAGAAAAACTCGTATATCAATGAGGGTTCACTAATTAAGGCTTTAAGGATTAAACTAGTTGCTATGGATATGAAAGCAATGAATTGTTTTGAGAATACCACAGTATAGGGTAATTTTCATCACTATTCATTTCTTTCATTATGTAACCACATTCAAATACTTAATTACCTTGCACCTTTTCTTCAAATAAACGGGGGCCCTAGAATTTTTCTTTTTGGCTACTTATGTTATAGCTATGTTGAACTATGACCTCCTACAATTATGAACCTATTAAGTAATCATATTCAATAATATTTAAATAAATGAATAAATGTAAATTGCATGCAAGTATACAATAGGAAAGAGTATACAAACAAAAATTGTTCTAAAACATTAAGTGATAATCTTTATTTTATTAGCCTATTTAAATGAAGTAATGACATTTACATGCACATTGCAACCTCTGTATTTGTTAAAAATGGACACATCTATCTTCTCTAAATAAGAAAGGCTTGTAAAGGAAAAGCTTATTGAAACTAATAACATGAAAGAAAGATGGAACTCAAATTTAAGTCAGAAATAAAAATAATTATTTCTAAATCTTTCTTAACATGAAATGTCATTTTCTTTCTCATATTTAGTTTCACTTAATTTTTTTTTACAAGCCTCATTTATTTGGAAAATGTAAATGTGTGCAATTCTAACAATTAGGAAAAGTATCTTGTGCATATGAATGTCATTATTTTGTTTAAATGGGTCGATAGAGCAAAGATTATCACTCTTTATTCTTGGACAAATTATATGAGTACACTATTTCTTGTTGCTTACTTGCATGCAATTTACATTTGTTTATTTGTTTAAATCTTAGGAAATAAGCACATGGAAATACTAAAAGTAATTACTAAGTATAATTATTTAATAGATTCTTAATTATTGGAGGCTACAATACTACATGCCCATAACACAAATAGTTCAAGAGCAAAAGTTATAGGGTCTCATTTATTTGAAGAACAGATCAAGAAAACTAGGCATTTGGAGGGGGCCACATAATGGAAGAAATGAACATCGATAAAAATCCCCCACACTATAGTATCCACAAAGCAGTTCCTCACTTCCATATCCATAGCAACAATTTCAATTTTATGTGGCCTTAAGAATTAAAATGGTTGCTATAAACATGAAAGTGATGATATAAGTTTAAGGATACCATAATATAGAAGAATTTTCATTATTTTTCATTTCTCCCATTATGCGGCTATTTCCAAATACTCAATAAGCTTGCATATTTTCTTCAAAGCTGTGAGATCTACAAAAGCTCCATGGTTGCTTATCTTATAGGTATGTAGAAATGCATTTTCCTCTCATAATGAGAAAATTATTAAATAATCATAATACAAAAAAATAAAAAATTACTAGTGTAATTAAAAAAATATGTCATCTATAATTCATATATAGAGTAGAAGATTTTGAATATACAAAATCATCATTTCCCTTTTTTCTAACTTGAATTTGTTATTCCATATCAATTAATGTTTCAACTTATTCATAATAACTTCCCTCACTCCCTTCCTTTTTTTAGGAGAAGTCATGTTAACAATGTTAAATATTCTTACATCTAATGATACAAGTTCTTTCTTATTTAATTCCCTTGAAAAAAAGTTACATTTACACTAATTTAGGTGGTAATAAGGAGAAAAACTAACCTAAGAACCTTTTTGAGGCCACTTATGGATTGCACTTAGCAACCAATAATATAAGCTTTGCATTGTTGAAAGTTAAAGGCAATTCAAAAGCAATCCAAAAAGGATCTTAGTTTAACTCTTGTCTCTACCATCACTAGATTAGTAAAGACATAATATCCATTTCAGGAAAACTAACTAGGTAAGAACTTTTAGGGCTAAATATGGAAATACTAGGTCAAATTAAGATAATTTCTCTTAGTAAAAGGCAAAGAGTAAGGGAAGCAATAGTAAATGAAGTGACTTATTACTTGATATGGAACAATAAATTTAAGCTTAAAAAAAGTGATACTTTTATGGATCCGAGATCTTTTACATTATATATAAGTTATATATGACATATTTTTTAATTACCTTAGTAGTTTTTTTTATTTTACTTTGTTATAATTGTTTAATAGTTTTCTCAATTATGGGATGAGGAATCACTTTTACATACCTATAACATAAGAGGACAAAGATCTCAATGTGGCTCTCACAACTTCAAAGATAAGGTATAAGACAAATGAGTACTTAGAGGTAGTTAAATAATAGAGGAAATGAATAGTGATGACAATTCCTACATTTGGAAGCAATTCCTTGCTTTCATATCTATTAGAACTAGTTTAATTCTTAAGGCCATTATTAGTGAACCTTTATTGAAATGCATGTGGCATTTTTTCCTATCAACACTTTAATATTCAATCTATTGAATTGGAAATGAATGAATTGAACTAGAAATCATTAAAAGATAAGCATAGGTTACTAGTGATAATACAAAATTTGTCATAAGTTTTATCTTAGGGAATTGTTGCACTCAATTTCCTTTCAATTCATTTACTATTTTTTTCCTTCACTCTTTGTGCACTCATTAATACTTAGTATTACTATATATGACGATACAAGTTCTTTTCCATTTAGTTCTCTTAAAAAGGAGGTTATAGTTCTACTAATTTTAGGTGATGGTGGAGAGAAGACTAACTCAATATCCTTTTTCCCTTACTTTTGGATCACACTTGGTAGCTAACAATACAATCTTATTAGATCATTAGAAAGTAAATGCAATTCAAAAGCAAGATAAAAAATATATTGGGTTAACTCTTATCTTCACCACCACCCTAATAGATAAAGGCGTAAACTCTTTTTCAAGAAAACTAAAAAAAGAAAGGAACCTTTTATCATAAACTGTGAAAATACTAGATTTTAGAGAAATAATTTCTCCTAGCAATAGGTAGGGACTGACGGAAGTAATAATGAATAAATTAAAAAGAAAACTAAATGTAAGTTATGTCTTAATTATCTTAAGAAATATAAAGGATGATAGTTAGATGCTTAAGCTACCATGCTTATAAAAACCTATGACAATATTCATAGATTACATGTTGACTTATTCATTAAAGCAAGCAATTCGAAGGATGATACTACATGGACATCATTAGACAATAATTTTAAATTCAAATTATGTTACCCTAAATTAATATATAAAAAGCAATCAATATATCATAATTTAAAATTGTAAATTATTATTCTAGAAAATATAACATATCTTTATCTAAATTTGATTATCTAAATTTGATATCAGCTCATCATCTAAACCTTAAACCAAATATAAGATTTTCATTGAATTCATAATATGGTGATAGATACAACTTTAAGAATTACATATGTTCATGATGTACCTTCTAAAATATTGTATTCAATATTTTCATTCATAGCTTTTCAAATAACTATAAACAATGATTGAATTTAAAAAAAAAACAAAATGATACTAATCAAACTTGTTATAAGAAAATCATTCATATTTTACAAATTATAGTTAAACCTAATAATCTCAAGAATATAAAATTACATTCAAATCTCTTTCTTAAAGATTCATAATGTTAATTGCTACCTAGAGTTCTAAAACTAAACATTTTAAAAAGGATAAGACAAAGTAAGAAAAATGATAATAAGATTAGAGAACTTAATGATTAACTAATTTACTAAGGATCACAGGTATTGGAAAATAGGGTACATAAAACCTCATGAGCAATTTAAATAGTAAAAATCCTAAAGTTTTTCATTTTCCAAATTTAAAGTTTTACTTCTATCAAATTAGATACAATTATATGCTTTATATATATAATAGTTTTTAGAACTTAAATTTTTTTGTTCTAAAATAGAATATACAAGACAGAGTTTAAAAACAACAACATATAGATAATTTTCCTAAGGATCCAAATTTTCCCTTATCTTTCCATTAATTCAATTTCACAATTAATTCAATTTTCAAATACACTTGAGGTCTCTTAGAGAAAATTTCTATAAGGATGTAAATTTGTAAAATAGAATTGGTTTAAACCATTTCACAATTTTCATAAGGGAAACATTCATTTATTAAACTGTATGCTAAAAATAACCATTTAAACCTAAAAATTCTAGTTTCCATTAAGAACTTCATCATCACATTTTCAATAATTTCTTTTATCATATAAAATCAACCGAACAAACTCAATATTACATTTTTATATAAACAAACAAACCTCTCAACATCTTAAAAATAGACAGAGCAATTTTTTTCAACATTCACTGCATGTAGAACAATTTGCTAAAAAAAATATCATTTCTAAGTAAAGGTAACCAATGAAACTTCAAGGTGATTCAAAATATGTAATACTTTTGAAAATTTACAATGAATGTGGATATATACATGAATTTGAGTATTTAATTTAAGACAATAAAATCTAATCAAGAAATATAAAAGAAACTATAAGAAGTATAAAACAAAAAGTATAAAATTCATAAGTAAAAAAATTTAACAAAAAATAGAAATCATAAAATTAAAGAACGGAGAGATATAATCATTGGTAAAAACATACTAGAAAGCATAAAACAAATAAATAAGTAAAAAAATACCAAAATGACTAAAACTTATAGATTAAATCTCCTTTGAGATGGTGGCAAAATAAACTACAACACTTGAAGGTGGTGGCATACAACAGAAACGCATAGGGCAATGGTGAAAGTAGAAGAGAAGAGAAGAGTGTTAGCAAAAGAAAAGGGAAAATGAGGGTTTGGTTGTAGCTGCTGATATATATATATATATAAGTATTTAATGATAAAATTAGTAACGGATAATTTTATTGCTAAAATCTTAAATAAAATGCTACATTTAACTTACTAATGGAATTAATGATAGATATAAAGACTTTAATCATACTTCTGCTATTAATTTTTTTAAAAAAAATCATTCCATCACAGACAAAATTTAAAATTTTTGTGCAAAATATGTTGCTAATTTAAAACCTTAATTTTTTTTACTAATTCCATCAATAAAATTTACAAACAAAAATAACAACCGATAAAGTCTTAGCTAGGCAAATTCTAGAATTGTAAAAAATGAATGATAAATTTAGTGATAAGATTAAATAATTATTGCTAATTCTGTTGCTAACTTCAAAAGATAAAGATAACTCATGGAGTCTTATTTACTAACTAGAAAAACTATTTCTAAATATGTTGCTAAACTTCTATTGCTATATGCAAATTTTCTTGCAGTGCACCAATTTATTTATTTTTTGTTAGTATATTTTTTTTAGCTATTAAGCTTTTATTTATGGACACTCTTTACTATTAATATAATTTTATAGTATTAGATGTTAAAACTAAAATATAAAATGCTTTAGGTTACGTGATAGTATATTATTGAATTTTAATTTTAAAAAACTATCTTAATTATTAATTTGTTTTTAAAACTTATTATATTATCACAAAGTTTCTTCTTAACATGAAAAATATATTTTCCTAACATAAAATATTTTATAACTTTAAGATAGAAATTTTTATCAAAAGATTTGTTTTATCTATCCACAATTATGAAGGGAGCCAAAAAGCAAATCTATCAACAGTATATTATGATCTTAGATACTTTTTCAATGTTGAATACCATCAATTATATAGGTAAGGGTTCCATTAGAAAGATTGTCAAAATTTAGGAGATAACTAAATTAATAATTTTAATTGAAAAAGTGATATTTGAGATGATATACAATGGTGACATAAAGAGGAAACAAACTCTAGTTGCTTGGCAAGTTAATAAGAAGAAGGTGGTTATGTGAGTTGCAAGAGAAATGATACAAGGGGTGAGGCTTCATTGAGACGGGAATGGAAGATATGGAAGAAAGAGAAAGAGTAGAGAGAATGAAAGAAAATGGGCTATTACAACATTTACAAAAAAAAATATTAATTTATACTTTTCAAAATTTAAATGCTGAGTTATAAATCTTAAATATATTATTATAGGAGATCAATTATATTAATGGTTATAGCACCAAAAGTTTTAAGATTTACTTTGAGTACTTTAGAAATCTCCTTTTTATCATTACCACCACATAGCTTTTCATTGGAGCTATGCTTGCCAACTATGTTTTTTAATTATTAATTGGATAAAAATTATTAATGTGAGCCTAACTTAACTGACTTTATATATATATATATATATATATATATATATATATATTGAGGAAATTAGAATAGAATATTAAATTTAAAAAGATTAAGGCTCTATTTGTTTCAAAGGAGAATGTTTTTCATAAAATATAGTTATAAAATATTAAACAAAGAGAAAATATTTTATTTATTTAATGTTAAATATGGTGAGTTTGTTGAAAGCAATGTGCTCTATTTCTAAAAGAATTTGATTTCTTCCATAGTCATATTTCTAGGTATCATTTTTTTAATCATTAATATAAGTGATATATGATAGGAAAAAGATACATAAAAAAAGGTGGGAATTGGTGTTATAAAAACTTAAACTTAAAACTTTAAAAGCACTTGCTTTTTCATAAACTCCTAAAAAGCAATCAAAAAGTAAATATGAGAGACTAAGTAAATAATAATAAAAAATTTGCAATAAAGTGCAAGAGATAAAAGATTAAGGGAAAGAGAAGATAACACTAGTGTATAATGGTTTAATTGTCCAAAAAATGAAATTATTCCTTTGGGTCTACTCCACTCTTCTAAAATAAAAAATGATCTTTTGGTTATTAACTGATACTTTTTTTTTTACAAAGCCCAAGTACACTTTTCCATTTGATCTTTTAAGAACTTAAGCAATTTCACCTCAACACTTGAGGATTTCTTCTTATAACTTAGCTATAAGTTAACTACAAGTCTTTCTTTCATACTCTACCTTAATTAGTAAACCTTTAAAGGGTAAGGTTTTATTTCTTGAAGAGGTTACAAGATTTATACACTTTGATAGTATAGAATTCCAAGTTTAAGCACAAATAAAGAAGATTACAAAGACATTGAGAGTTTTTGGAGAGAAAAAGTCTTCTAAAGAGAAGAGGATGCTTATGTTGATCTTCAAATGAAGTGATGCTATCTATTTATAGTCAAAGGAAGGGAACTAACCATTATGAATGCATAGATTCCAACAAGTAACCACAACCCAAAAGCCTTTTTCTCTTGCTTTTTAGTATTTTAGGCAACTTTTTTCTTTTTAGCAAAAGTGGTTTTATCACAATTGAAATTAGTTTTATTGAATGTGGAGAGCTTGCTCTTCTATGAATGGGCTTCATGTGTCATTTTCACTTTATAATATAGAAGTACATTCAGTTTGCTCTTTTATGTTTTGTCATTATCATAGGTATAATACTTTTTTTATTTCTTTTCATATATGAGTGTATCTTTGTTGATTTAGCATAAGTTGGTAATCAAAGAGTAACTTGTAGAAACTTTAAAAATTTTACAAAGTAGTACAATACAAATCTAACATCAAAAGAGCAACTAGATACAATTGATGATTTTTAATACCTTTGAAGCACAAGAACCTTATATATCATTAATATGGAAAGTAGCTATAGTAATAACTCAATTCTAGTTTATTTTAAGTAACAAAACATGTCAAAATAATGGAACACATAAATAAGCAAGCATAGTGTAAAAAAAGTAAAAAATTTGGGCAAAAAGAGCAACTTCAAGATAGATTCTTGTTTTTTTTCCCTAGATTTATTAACAATACAGAATAACGTATTATGTCTTATCTTTACATTTAAAAAATATTCATTTAATTCTCACATATCATTAACATAGAATAGAAAGTCTAAATAATGATTAAGGGTTCCGCATTACATGACATATCACTTTTTTTATTAATATATATGTAAATGATAATTTTTCATAAAAATAATTCTGGGTAAAATAGACAAAGGTTAAATATGATCAATTTGTATATTAAGAAGATCAAATTTTTAATTAAACCTAGAAAGTTTGAGGGAAAATAAGAGTTTTTCAAGATTTCAAATGTTCTAAATAATTTTAATTATGCCACATAAGATGTAGTGTATGTCGACCAATAATTTCCGCTACCAAAATAGGAGAAATTAGTTGTTCAAGTGAGTTCGGGATAAACTTGTTAAAAAATTTGTGAAACCAAAATGAAATTAATCTATCTGTACGTCTATATAAATAAGTTAGAATTTATTCATTTCATCAATAAATTATAATTTAATTGTTAGAAATGTTTAGTACATTTTCTTATTTAAAAAATAAATTTCAATTTAATAAATTTTTTAAAATAACTTATAATTTATAACTAATAATTTTTCAAAATTTCTTCTAAATTTATCCTTCTTCTTTTAATTATATGATAGTCTATACTTTGATCATATAATATTTGGTCTATGTTCATTAATTTAATATGAAAAAATATGTAAATAAATATGTGATGTTATAAAATTTTAGATAATTACATTTTTATTTAAATATATAAATTATATTGAAATAATTTAATTTTAAAATAAATATAAATTAATTTAATTTATATACTTATTTATATTTATATTTACTTTTTAATTAATTTAATAATTAATTTTATGAAACACTTTTAATAGTTAATTTATTATGGTAGCTATCAGCTAGTTTTTTCAATTAACTATTCCAAATAGAGTCTAAAAATCATGATATATACCAAATTTTTTTTTTTTTTTGCCAATCCAGAATGATACAAGGAAGAAGAGCAAATAGTGCTGTTACCGTATAAGGATGACTTGGAAGGCCGGCAGGGAAAGGTGATGCCCCAATGTTTGATTGAATCTCCCACGTTCCTTAGCAGTGATGGAATCCCGTAGGATACTTATCGAATATCTTAGCCGCGTTTAAACGAAAGTTGGAAGGCATCGTTATTTTCCATCGGTCCTAAGAAAAAACCTAAAAGAGATATTTTTATTTTCTGATCCATTTGTTTCGAAAAAATAAAATTTTATGAAAGATATATTTTAAAATGATAACTTAATTTTTTTTATCAAAAAAGATAAATTAATTTTTTGTTATTCGATAGTATAATAAAAAATATTTTTATCTATTTTTTAAATAAAAGGAAATTTATTTTTTATTGAAAAACATGTTATACTTACAAAATTTATCTTTCAGCTTAAATTATACAATAATTTTTTTGTTATTAAAATATTTGTAAGATAGGATTTGATAAATATTTATGGATAAAAATTAAAAGTTATGTATATTTTGTATTAAATATAACATTCAAAAAAGAATATTTATATTTTTTTTCATATTCATCATTTTTTTTGGAAATTAATTCATATCTATTTTTGATAAAATTAAAAATCACATATATCAATTCTTGTATTTGTCTAAATATTTTCTCAAAATCATTTTTAATACATTCTTGTAAAAATGAAAGGAGGGAAATAAGAAAAAAAAGTAAGGAAGTGATATGAAAAATGATATATGGAGAGGTAGAAAATAAAGGAGAAAAGGAGTAAAAAAATGGCAGGAGAAAGGAGGAAGAAAAAATGGAGAATAAAATTTGAAGTGTGAGAGAAGAGAGAACGATAAATTGAGAAAGATAGGAAAGCAAGAGGACCTGAGTAGGAAGGAAGGAAGAGAAGTAGAAAAGAGTTAAAGAGAAAAAGATAAAAGAGAAGGAAGGTAGATTGAGAAGAAGAATGAGATTATATAATATGAAATAATTTAAAAAATAATATTTTTTAATTAAAATAGCTTATTTATCAAAATAAAATAGTAATTAACAACAAAAACTTAATATTATGGTAGGATTAAAATAATTTTGCATTTTACATGTTTTGGAATCACAGTTTATAGATACTAAAACTAAAGAGGTAATCTATGGACATCAAAAGATAATAAACTTTCACCAAAAATAGAAGATAATGAACTATAGTGCTAATTGAATTTCAAGTTATGTTTGCTTTTGTTGGATAATATTTTTCTAAGAAATTTTTTATCATTATAAAAAAACTTATTTGCTTGTATACAAAAGACTTTCACACTATACTTTGTGATTAATGAAATAATGTATAATATTAAGATGATAAAAGAAAACAACATCCTCTCTAAAATAAAAAAATTATATTTTGTCATTTTCTCACACCTAACATTAAATTAATAAAATATTTTCTATAATATTAATATTTGATAATTTATAATTATAAATATAAATAAATAAAACTTATTTTAAAAAAAAATCTTCCAAGCATAATCTAATATTAGACCTTTTTTTTTGCAAATGGATATAAAGTGTGCTATTATATATATATATACACATATACTTTTTCTTTCAAAAAAAAATTATGATATACTATTAACATAATAATATACTAATACACTATTTGATTTGACAATATATTAAGTTTACCTTTTTTTTAAATCAAATTTGATATGCTATATATTAACTTATCAATAATCAAATTTGGTAATGTAATAGGATACCATAACCATTTCCTTTCTTTATTAAGCATGTTCAAACAAAATTCAATTGATTCCTCTTGCGTTGGCAAAACCTCTAGCTAGTTGCAGAGGTTTGTTTATCCCATTGTTTTAGACACCAGACGGCGAAAACATCAACAGGTCGCATTCAGGTCAGTCTTCAATTGATTTAACCAATTAAATTACGGGATTTCTCTGTCGTTAGAGGTAAATCTTGAAGTATTTAATCCTGTAAGTTTTTATATTGACACCTATCAAATTAACAGTGTAATATGTTATCTCTAATTTACAATCAAATCAAATTTCTACTATTTTTAAAATTACAAAATTGGTATGTTAATTTTTTTTTAAAAAAGAAAGAGATTGTAATTGCAAGTGCATGTTATCCCAAATTTCTACTTTAGTTTCTTGACCTTCTAACTCTATTTTATAGGAAAAACTGTAACCAACATCGCACAAATCCACTAATCAGTATAGTTTAGCACTTTTTTCGGTAAAAAAAAATTAACTAACTATAAATCATAGTAGCTTTTAAAAAAAAAATGGACAATGTAGATTGAGTGAATTAAGAATTCCAATATCTAGATGTCTAGTGGGATGATATATTCTAATTCCAGATTTCTTTATAAACTTTAAACAAGAAGGCCATAAAAGGAATATGAATAAAATTTTAACAATCATTAAAGAAAAGAAGATTTTATGAACAATATAAGGAATATATATTAGTGATAAAAACATGAAATTTAAGCAATGAAAATAAATTATTGCTTAATTTGAAGATCAAAGATTGTTCTTAGTGTATTGATGGAAATTGCTAAAAATAAATAGATCATTAATATCGTAGATTATAAATGAATTTAGAACCTCTAAGGTACCAGAAAGTGACTAGGTTTTATTTTTTTTTATGCAAATAAAATTTATTTAATTAAAAGTAATGTCAATATCATATATATAAGTCTTCTTCACTTTAGGAAGAATTTCACTAACGGTTTTAGCCCCACTCCCAATTTTTTTTTTCGTGATTTTATTAGTTTTGAATTTTTCCTTTTAGTGGTAGATGAAATAAATTTTCCTGTTACATCTTTTTATAAAAATTGAAATTTGGCAAGTTGATTTAATTTATTTTTAAAATTTTAATCAATTTTATGGTTAATAATATAATTTTAAAAAAGAAATTATTTTATAGGTTAAACAGGTTGTTATTGGTGGTTAAGATTATTTTTAAATTTAAGATTTAATAAGATACTGCCAAATACCTTATTGTATTGAATGCTTCAATTTTAATCTCTAACACAATAGAATTGCACATTAAATTAATGATTTAGATATCATTAAAATAATTATATAAATTAATTAAGAAATTAAATAATAGCAAATATGCACCGTAAATCAATTCATTATTTATAAAAAAAAAGTAAAAAATGAAAAAAAAATGAATAATTTTTTTTTTTCAAATAGATGTTAAAGTTTCTTCTTTTTACCAAAAAAATCTACTTAACAATACATATGTGTGTATGGAGGCCATAAATATGCGTGAGAAGATTCTTATTCATAACTCTACAAATTATATCCTGCCTTATCCTAATTACGTCCTCCCAAATTTTAAAAAACCTAACCGCTTATGATTTTCCATCTTATATTAACAGTCTGATTTATAATATAAAAATTAGAGTGTCATGTAATTTCACGCCTATATTTGCATTATCAGTGATGCGATAATTTATAATTCATACACCATTTTGATTATGTTAAATTGTTTTGGTGAAAAGGAATTTATTTATTTATTTATTGGTTATGCAGGTTGGTTGAGGGTGTCCAGTTCCCTATTTTAAGCACTCCAGTTCCCTATTTATTGATTTAAATTTTGTTGTTCGATTGTATATTCCAGTATTATAGATTGCTCCTCCTTTAGTGCAATTTGATTAATTCTGTAATTTCTTAGAGAATAACACTTAAAAACAGGAAGGAATTAGTAATTTCATTTTTAAAATTATAAAATGCTAGTAAAATAATTATTGAATTATATAAAATTATAATTTTATTTTTAAATAATAATTTATACAGATAAATTTTTTTATTTATATAAATTCATATAGATAATTTTTTTCTTGAATTACTATGTGGAGGGACAAAATTATAAATATAAACTATTATTTGCTGATAAAATTATAATTTTATATAACTCAAAAATAAATTTTCCATCATTTTATAATTTTAAGAATGGAGTTGCTGATTTTGTTTACTTGAAGTGTATGATTATAAATGAACATTAAACACGACTTTAAATTTATTCCATCTTTATATTTTTCATAAATATAAGAAATTATTCATGACATTTGAAAGATAATTTTTATTGATTTGATGCATGTTATTCATATCATATAGTTTAAGTAGTTATTATAAAAAATAATTCAAACCCCAAGGGATCTGATTATTTAACTTTATCAGGAAAAAATTTATAGTGTTACATTCAATTAATACTGAAAACTTATTATTAATTTCATGCAAATATTATTAATTGTATTATTTTTAATTTAATAATTTAAAAAATTATACAATTAACAATATTTGTATGAAAGTAACATATAATTTTCAATATAATGTAATACTAGCTAGAAAATTTTCTGTTCACTAGCCCAGATTTTTTTTTGAAACAAGCGATGATTAACTTGAGTTGATTGAAACAGAGAGGATGAAATCAATAGATAAACAATATTAATATTCCAAAATTAATAGGCCTAAATTGTGATGCCAAAATAGGATGAGAGGAGAGATGTAGATTCTTTTCTGTTTGGAAGAAAAAAGACGAAGAGAGTATCGGTTCATTTGCCGGCGGCTCATTCTTACATATTTATTAATATGCCAAAATTATGAAGCATGGAGATTCTATCCCCAAGAGTCACAAATTTTATCTAAAGTTCAAATTGAATAGATTTGATTATAAAACAAACACAAAAATGAAATGGCCGGCCCAAGTTCCATTTGGCACATCCTAATATTTTTCCATCTAAATAATTACATGGATTCTGTCATTTGCTCAAACTCCACTTCTTTAACTTTGTGTCAAACAGAGTCTTAGTTACCGGCCTCTTTTCAAAGAAAGGTGGGGAAGAGGAAGAAATGGATGGAAAGAGGGTGAATCTGCAGAGAAGAAGGGCTGTGATGATGCCGCTTAATGTAGGAACGGAGAGAGACGATGATCTCATTCTTTTCAGGGAATTGCAAAAGCGCGAGAACGAGCGAAATTCAAGCCTCCTTCTGTCTGTTTCACAGGATCCTGAATTTGATGTGAACGGTGAGTACAAAAGTTCATACATCATGCTATTCTCTATTTCTACGTTTAATCTCTGTCTCTTTCTCTTTTTTCTTTTTGGCCATATAATCTATGTCTCTTCATATCTATATTTATATTATTTAATAAGTATTGATTTTATATTTTATTTGTTCTTTTTTAATTTTATGAAAAATAAAACATAGAAAATTCAACATAAAATCTTACTTTATCTCATAGAATCAAGTATTACTGTTACCACTATCTTAAATTTTATAGTTTAAAATGTAAACTTCTATTTATTTTACTAATTCTTTATTTATTGTTTATTCTTTTTTTTTTTCATCTAAAATAATAGAAAGTCCTACCAAGAGTCGAATCTAGATCACTCAATTCGAGGTTTAGGGCGCTAACCACTATGCCATGGACCCTATTTAACGTACAATTTGGGGGGGAAAAAAGTCCAGAGTGCCGGCTTATAATTTGGAAAGGACTAAAATAGAATTTATCAGGATATCTGTAGAAATCTCTTTACTTCTAGGGGTTGAATATGAATTTTTCAAAAAAAAAAATGGAGGAATTTTCAAAATTTCTCAATTTTAGGTCACTAAACATCAAAGTAGTAATAGAACTCAAATCGATGGTCACCTGATTTCATGTAATCACTATCCGCAATAATCTGATTAAAATTTGTTATAATTCATTAAAACAAATCAAATTTTACTGTAAACTTCGTATCCTTTGTGAGGGAATAACACTGTAACTTTGCCAGCGTTACACGTAGAGGTTTTTATTTTTTGCTGAAACAAAGGGGAAAATAATTGCAGGAAAGCATTTACTTCGGATTCATTCAGGGAAGAAGGAATCCGGACTAGAATTTCTGGCCGAAACCCGGAAAAATGACTTTGATTGGTAAGTTCCCATGACAAAAAATTGGGCATAAATTACTGTAACCTTTTGTGTGAAGTATAATTTGATATAAAATAAAGGATAAATTACACCCAATTTTCTAGAGATTTAATTTAATTATATTCATACTCATTCTATTTTAAAAAAAATATATTCACATTTCTTATTTGTTAACAGTAAACGGGGTGAATATATAATTAAAATAAAATAAAAGGAATATGAAAAAATTAGTATATATTTCTTAAATTCAAAAGAGCATGAATGTATAATTAAGCTAAACCTAAAAGAAGATGAATATAATTTGTCATAACAAAATATACCACATGCACACGTAACCCATAACTCTCATATTTTTATAAATTACAGGTATGTCTAATACATAGAATTCACATAAATTAAGGTATGAAATATGGTGCAATGTGTACATATTGGAAATTCGTTCCAAAAACATGTGCTTAAACAAAAAAAAAGTTAGAGTAATTCTATTATTAATAATGTTAAATGTATTGAAAATGAAATTCAAACTTGAATTCCGAATATAAATTAATGATTGTAAATTTAATACATGATAGTGAAATAAATTTATAAAATTTACTCTAGTAGATATAAAAGTTTTGAAATCTAATTTTGAATTCTGCTTTCGATATATATAACATTTTTATCTTATTATATAATGGCAAAACTTTTATGCTCAAATAGTATGTATAACTTCATGATCTGCATCTTGTAATTTCATTTAAAATTTGTTGGCTAAAAATATTATACTTGTTTTACTTTTGATTTATTATTGTAGATCTGAAAATCCTGGGCTTATATTATGATTGTACTTATTCTTTTATAAGAACCACTTTTGGTATTGCAAATTGAAAGGTTGAAAACACCCCCAGCAACTCCTCTGTTTCCATCTCTAGAAATGGAACCAAGTGCTCAACTTGTCACTCAAAAGGAGATTCCAATCACTCAGTCTCTTTCAAGGGTATGCCACTTTGAACTCTCCAACACATTCTTCATGTCTCTCCTTTGTTTAAAATATTATAAATTATAGTTATAATGCACTTTTAGTGCTGCAGTTATATTTAATATTGTCTTAGAAATTTTACTTCTTTCATATCTTGAGTTTGAATATAAAGCTTTGCAGACTTAGATTAAGTGAATTACTACTTTTATTATTAAAATAAATTATAATTATGATTGATTTATTATCTTTCTACTCACAATTGTGGGAGTATGTCATTCACTTGTTTTAATAGGTAATGGAGTTTATAGAACTGTGAACCTTGTAAATAAACTTTGAAATGTCTGAAAAAAAAAAAAATAGCGTTTACAAAAGAATTCTTTCCAACTATACAATTCTATTTTCTTGCATAACTTGATAAGTTACATGTATACTTTATTTAATTGTCCAAATTCCAACAACCGAAACTAAACTGGTTTAATGAATCAGTTTAGAGATGATTCAGAGGCCACAAAACCAAACACAAATGATGGCAAAGCAAACCACAATAATTCCACAAAAACAAAAGTCCCAAAGAGATCAGTAACCCCATGCCACAACAACAGACAGAGGCAGAGCAGTGTCACAACCATTGAATCAAAGACAAGAAATGATCAAGAGCCTAGATTTCACAACAATGGCAGCAATAATTTTCCTACAAAACTTTTTGCTTCTACTGCAAGCAATGCAAAAACTGCTACCGTAAAGGAAAGTAATGATCCTGATTTTCACACTCAAAACAACATTCAAAAAGCAAAAATCTCATTGAGATCAGTAACACCTAGCTATAACAGAAACAGGCCAAGAATTGTTGCAGCAATTGAATCCAACAAAAATGACCAAGAAACGGGCAAGAATTATGACAATACCACTGGCGGCAAAAATTTTATTACAAATCATGCGGATTCTAGCGGCCAGAAAGCTAATGCCACGGAAACCAGCGAAGGATACGATTCTCTGAAAGAAAAAGTTGAGAAAAGTACAAGGAAAAATGATCAATCAGATAAGAAGGAGAGAAACGGGAATTTGACACCATCGGTAAGGCCAACAGTGGCAGCTCAAATAGCAGAATTCTCCAATGAAGCACCATCAAACTTAAGGACAAATCCTCGATCCACGTCTGTCACACGAGGACGGGTTGGAGGGATTCAAAATCTGGAAAATGATGTACGAGCAAGCGGGCAAATGCGCTCCTCGAGCGTGATTAGGGGCACAAAGCAACTGGAGAAAAGTGACAAGAATTTGAAGATGCCAAAAGACAGAATCGGTACTCAACCAGTAGGCTTTAGTGAGAGTAAAGCACATGTGATGGGAAGCAAAATGGTGGAGAAATTGATGAATGCTAGGAGAGTAAGTATCAACCAAGTTGATAAAGAAACAAAGCCAAAAATTTTTAAATCTGTCAACAAAGAAAGTGGTTATGGAAGGTCATCACTTAGGAATTCCATAGCTATATCTCTCAGAAATACGGTATGATCTTTTCTGCCTGTTGCATTTAGTTATGTTGAGTTATGCTTGGTCTAACATTAATTTTTCTGAAATTGATTTCGATTCACTTGAACGGAATGGATTTTACTTCACTCGTTAATGAAGTCTAATGTTTAGAAATATTGTAACATATGATTAACTAATATATATTATGATGTTATTTTGTTCAAAACAAATTGAAAATGCATAGAATTTGACTTAGATATAGAATTTAATATGATGAATAGTGCAGAGTTACGTATATTTTAGTAGGTGTGTGTGCTTCTATTAATTTTTTTTAATCTTATATACCGTTTTTTAAATCTTATATACAGTTATGTGTGTCATTCAAAGTGCCCCTACTAATTTTTAAAATTTATTTCCACTAAAATATAAAAAAATATTTATTTTCATTGATTCTTAGATCTTAGTTTGGCCACGGAAAACGAATGATATAAAGTAATCAGAAAATATATAAAACCATTTATAAATCTATGTATCATATCTAATGAAATGAATTTTATTAATATTATATCAAATCTGGCTTGATTTCAAAATTCAAAAATTGTAAATGAACTTGTTGATTTACTCAAATCGAAAAAGAATTAAATCTTAATGTTGAGATTAGTATAAAAGAACAACTATGAAGTAGGTTGCATGATGAGAATGTTACAAGTTTATTTGATCCAATATGATTCATTAGATTTAAATTTCGTTTTTCTTTTTCTTTTTTCTTGAAGGTTGCGTGATGGAGCCCAAGGAAGAGGATAACGGATACGATTAAGGATGCTCTACCAGTGAGCCACTTGAATGTATTAGTTGTTTCAAATGTGTCTTGAGATGATGTAGAGCAAACACAATATAGATATCTTTAAGTCTTAATTTCATCGCCTTCACCTTTATGATGGGTGCAGTAACATTTGTATTAGTTTGGAAATTTTTTCAGTATATTGTTTTCGGTTCAATCTAGAATGTTGCATGTGTTTTGTCGGTTCAATCCAAAATGTTGCATACGGGTTTATTGTGTGGTCAGTGATTCCTACTATAAAAAAGGTGTTTTGATCTAAAATAACATACATTACATTGAAATATATATGTTCATTTTACAAGAGAAGATTAGACTCTTACCTTTATTTGGATCTATGGAAAAATGTGAAAAAGACATGTAAAAGAAAAAAAAAATTTCTAGTGTTTGGATGTTATGGAAAACTAGAAGTGGAAAGAAAAAAAGATTGAAAAAACAACTCGAGAATTAGCAAAAACTTTTTCCACCAAATAAGTGTAGAAAAGAAGTAGAAAACTTTGACTCTTTGTTTTAATTGAAAATATATTTTGTAAGAATACAATTATAAATTATTAAGATAGTAAAAAATATTTTATACGTTTCATGCTAATTAAATGTAAAAAGTTCGGTGAAAGACAATTTCCTTTCTTTCAAGGAGAAAATTGTTCTTGTAAAATGTGGAAACCCAAATGTTTTCTTAAATACTAATTAAATTAGTTTTGATGATGATGATGATATTATTTGATATATATGTGCTAAAAGAGCTTAAAAGGGCATTTTTTTTGGTTTATGTCTTGAACTCTGCTTAGTTGCTCTTTTGCTTGTTGATCCATGATAATTTAAATCATTCCAACTATTTTTAAATGTGAAAATGCCTTATTTAGAATGAATATAATATGTATGTGCAGTTGCTTTCCATATGTGTCAAAAGGTCATGGTATAACTTGTTGAAAACTAAATTTAAATAACTTCAATTAAGTTGCTCTTTCACTTTGTCATAATTGTATTATTCAACAGAATCTTTTTGAAATTATGCAAGATGCTCTTCGGTTAAGAGCCAATTAATGCTGACTTATATTCAAGATATTTTAATAAGATATATTGCAAAGGAGCAAGCATAGTACAAGCCTTGAAAAGAACTTGATAACATCAATTCAAATCTGTGGTGAAAAAGTAAGTAAATCGCACTTCATAAAAAAGACTTATCCAACTATATGTTGAAAAAGCAAGTACCTCCAATCAATGGTTATTGACATTTCATGTGATTCTAATTCAAACTTCTAGAAAGAGCAAGTTGCCAAAAAGACTTAAGAAAAAAGAAGAAGCCTTTTAGATTAAGCTTACTCATTGGAATTCAAAAATTCACAATGGCTAGTCTCATCATTTGGCTATAAATAGAAAGACTCATTCCTTAGCAATGCATTCAATTCAATTCAACACAAACATTTTTTTTTCTCTTTAGAAGGCTTTCATTGAAAGTTCTTTCTAACTTTTAAATTTTTTTTCTTTGTGCTTAAACTTGTAAGATCTATGCTATTAAAGTGTATAAATCTTGTAGTCTCTTCAAAAGACAAACCTTAACCATCTAAAGGTTCATTAGCTAGGATCGAGAATGAGTGAAAATCTTATAGAAACCATGTAGCTAGGTTTGTGAGGAAAAAAATCCTTAAGTGTTGATGTGGAATTATTCGAGTCCTTCAAAAATCAAGTAGGAAAGTAAATTTGGACCTATAAAAGGAAAAGTTCTAGTGTATAACTACCAAGATTGATTTTAATCTTGGGAGAGTGGACTAGACATAAAGGAGTGGTTTCTTCCTTTGGATAATCAAACCGTTATAAAACCAATGCTATCTTCTCTTTCCCTTACTCTTGCACTTTATTGCTTATCATTATAATATCTTTCAATTTATATTTAGTTTCTTCCTGGGGGCATCAAGTTGAAAAAGTAAGTTATTTTAAAAACTTAAATTTGCTTATAAATTTTTTAAACACTAATTCACCCTTCACTTAGTGTATTGTTGTCCTATCAATTGGCACTAAAGCTTGATCTCTATTATTAAAGCTTAACCATTTTTTAGTAAAGATCTTATATGGATATTAGGGTTAACTTAGATCATCACATTGATAAGAAGGTCATTCTACATCTTGATTGCCATTGCTTAATGGAATCAATTATAATTATTGGAAACATTAAATGATAATATTATTTTAATGCATTAATGATGATATGTGGTAGTTTATTGATAAAGAATACACTTTTCCAACAAAAAAAAATCAAGGAGATGACAATATATCTAAATTGAAGAGTGACGCTGAAAAGAAAAAGAACAATCTCCATACTAAGGCAAAAAATGCTATTATATGTGCCACTGCTTATATAGAGTACAAGATATCTCTAAATGCACTTTGGCTAAGGAGGTTTGAGATAAACTCCAACTTGCTTTTGAAGGGACTAAACAAGTGCGCATGACTTAAGTAAATATGCTCATTCAAGAGTACGAACTCTTCCTAATAGAGGAGCATGAAGGTATAAATTCTATATTCAAAAGACTTTTTGCCATCTTGAATTATCTTCATATTTTAGGAAAAATAATTCCTAATCAATATATTATCTTGAAAATATTCAAATATCTCCTAAATTCATGGGAATTTAAATGTAATGCTATTCAAGAAGGTAACAATCTTGATATTCACACCTATGATGAGATAAAAGGTAAACTCATAGCTTATAAGAAAACTAAGATGATGTAATATGCAATGAGTAAAAAAAAAAAAAGGAAACATTGCTTTCAAAGCTCTTACATCTTCTTAGAAAATAAAGAAGAAGATGATGTTAAGTTTAGTGATGATAAAGAAATAGCTAACTTTGTCAAGAGGTTTAGAAAATTGACAAGAAGAAAAAGACAAAATAAACCTTATAAGCCTTTAGCAAGACAAGAGCAATCAAGAAAAGAACAATTAAAGAAGGAAATGAGCAATCAGGTCCTAACTTGTTATGAATGAAAGAAGCCTAACCATTTTAAGGTAAATTATTTGAACCTAAAAATGAAGTTCCAAAATGAAACCACTAAAATGGAAAGCAATGATGTCTACATAGGATGATGAGTATATGCAGGCTATAATGTCGAATATGCGCGGGATGCGATCCTTAATAGTCCATTGTTGGCGGAAGCCAATGTCCTAGCGTCCCGAGGACTCATTTTGACCTATCCCCTATATCGAACACTAAATCCTATCTATTGATAGAAAGATCTTCGTCAAATATTGGACCTTTTTTTTAGGAATTCCTCATTTCCTTCAAATGATGATGAGCAAAATGAAGAAGTAAGGGAAGTTACTAACCTTTGTTTCATTACTAAATAAGATTATATTGAAGTAATGGATCTAAACTTATCTACTCCTTATGATAAGTTATATAAATTTATTGAAAGTTTGTTGAAGGATTCCTAAAAACTTACGAAAAATACCTTCCTATTTTTAAAGAAAAATCCTTTTTAAAAATGGATTGTGAAATTTTGAAAACTAAAAATCAAGAACTCAAAGAAAGCCTTGAGATTTTAAAAAATGATTTTGACATTTCGAGAAATGAGGATTAAGAATTATAAAATAATCTTGATTCTTTAAAAAAGGAAAAAGAGGTTTTGAGGAAATGGATATGTTTTCTCAAAAAGATCTATAAAAAAAAATTCTTCTATTAAGTGATATAATTTCCTTCCAAAAAAAAAAAAGAAATTTTGATTAAAGAAAATAATGTTTTAAATAAGGAGAAATGGTTGTTGTTTTAGAAAGCAAATTGATAAAAAAAAGAGGTTACTTCTTTAAAAGGCAACTTGAATACTAAGAAGTAGTTATTTGTTCATTCAAAAGGCAACCTAAGTGTCAAAAAGCAAGCAATTGCTCACTCTAACAAAACTAATCAACAATTTTCAAAAACAAAAGAGAAAGTTGCTCTTTTAAAAGAGAAAAAAAATTAAAGAAAGAAAAATTATTTGCTCATTCTTTAAAAAAATTAGAACTTACTTTTGAAAATGGTAAAAATTTTGAAAAAGGATCTTTCTCAATTTGTAAAAGAATATTCCTTAGATAATAGGGGAGTTAGCTTTATATAAGGAAAATATGATAAATATCAAAGATATTTTTCTAAAAGCAACTTAAAATTCTTTCCTTAATTTATCTTGTAATTTTTGTTAGAAAGATGAACATATATCCTAATCTTGTGCTCATAAGAAAAGAGGTTACTTATTCATGATACACAAAAAGGGATACCTAAAGGTCAATGTTCAAAAGAGCAAGGACCTAACTTAAAAAGACCTAAGATTATTTAGGTAACTAAAACAAGATAATTGCTCTTTGTAGGTGAACTTAACGGCAAGTGTCAAAATAAACTAATGGTTCTTTAATAATGGTTACTCAAAACATATAATGGAAGTTTCAAGCAAGTTCATCTCTCTTAAAACAATTTAATAAGGTGATGTAGATCATGGTCATGACACTAGATGCAAGATTATTAGGATTAGTAAGATTGGTATAGATTCTTCATCTTATCTCAACAATGTTAGAATGGTGGAAAGACCCGAGCACAACCTATTAAACATAATTTAAATTTATGACAAAGGTTACAGAGTTGTATATGAATTCTCTCATTATTATGTGCAAAATATCTCTAATAACAAAGTATTTATTAAGAGTCAAAGAATAGATAACATTTATCTTACCTTTTTAGAGGATATTTCTCTAAAAAAAAGTTATTTTTTTCAAAAAAGTTATCAAAGTTAGCTTTGGCATAAAAGATTAGGCTATATTAACATGCACCTTGTCACAAACCTTTACAAAAATGATTTAGTTCATGGCTTTCTTAAGATCAAATTTGAGAAAAAACCATATTTCCAATGCATGTCAACAAAGGAAATAAGTAAAATCTTCTTTTCAACTAAAACATGTCATTTCTATTTCAATACCTTTGGAGCTATTACATATAGATTTTTTTGTCATACCAAAACCCAAAGTTTTGGAGGTAAAAGATATGGTCTAGTTACTATTAATGATTTCTTAAAATATTCTTTCTTGCTTTTTCTATCTCATCAAGATGAAACTTTTAATGAGTTTGAAAAGTTTTACAAAAGATTCAAAATGAAAAGGATGTGAGCATATTAAGCATAAGAAATGGTCATGGTGAGAATTTGAACACTAATTTTTTAAAAGTTTTTATGAAAAAGTGGTATATTAGCCATAACTTTTCAATAAAATGGGATAGTTGAAAGGAAAAATAGAAGTTTAATTAATATAGCTAGAATTATGCTTTTTAAAAATGATCTTCCAAAATATTTCTAGGTAGAAGCCATAAACACTTCTTGCTATATCACAAATAGATACTTAATACGTCCTATCTTGAAAAATATAAGCTTTGAAATGAAAGAAAACCCAATATTGGTTACTTCCATGAATTTGGATGTCAATGTTATATATTGAACAATGTGAAAGATCAATTAGCAAAGTTTGATTCAAGATTTGATAAAGGCATCTTCTTAGGTTATTTTATTACTAGCAAAACTTATAAAATTTACAATAAAAGAACTTTTGTGATAAAAGAATCCATGCATGTTATGTTTAATGAGAACAATGATGCTTAAATTAGCAAGCCATTGGATATGGGTGATGATTTCATCTCAAAAGGTAACTTACTAAAAGAATAAGCATAACATGAGAATCTCAATAAGCAAGCTGTCTCAATTAAGCAAGATAATCATAATCAGTAAGGAGTTCTAAATGAGCAAGATGGATAAAAAAAGTAACTTGAGTTGAATGAGCAAGAGGATTACATAAACAATTTGAAGAGCAAACTTTTTAGTTTCAATCTAGAGTTTTTCTAAGAGAATGGAGATATACCTATCTAAATGAATACATCATTAGTGATCTTTCTTAAGGAATCTAAATAAGGTTCCTATTTAGAAACAACAACAACTTGGCTTTTTTCTCTCACATTGAACTAAAGAATATTGATAAAGCACTTCTAGATAAGAGTTGGATCCATGTGATGTAAGTGGATCTCAACCAATTTTAAAAGAATACTACTATATAATAGTTAATTAACAATGGGTGTTTAAAGGATTTAAGTTAAAAAATGAACTAATATTTAATCAAGCATTATTATGTATTTATTTTTAATGTTAATTTTAAAATTATCATAAAATATAATAATATTGGTTCGTTATTGAAAGCAACCAACATCATTTTTTAACCTACAGTCAAGGAGAATAACATTAACCATTCATTTATTTTCAAATAACTGACATTTAATTTCAATAATATCACATTAATTTATTTTCATAACTAATGTGCTATATCTCACCTATCCCACCTACCTAAAACCTATCCCTGAGTTTTTTACTCTTTCATCCTAAACCTTGATCCCATCATTTTATTCCTCACTCCTTTATTCTCCCTATTTCCCCTATATTCCTAACTAGATTTAAAAGCTAAGATTTCATATGACTTTCAAGAATCTCAATTTAAGCTATTTAAAAAAATTGAATAAGAAATGATTGAAAATAGTGAAATTTTGTATACAATACCCTAATTAGAGATGGGTGCTTTACTAAATTTGTTTTGAAACCTATTGCTCAATATATGAGTTTTTGTACTCTTTAGAAAAAGCTTTTTGAATATAATACTTGTAGATGCAACAAGCTTTCAAGAAAAATTGGAATATAATATGCATGTTTTTATATGAATAAATAGTAGATAATGAGATAAAATGCTAAAAAAATGAATAAGATGAAATTTCTTAACTATGTAAACCTATAAAAATTGCATCAAAATGGTAGATAACAAAATAGGATCTATTAGGAAACCATAAACTAATTTGCAAGATTAAACATAAAAGTAATAAAAAAAATCCTTCTATACTTTTCCAATAGGTGCTAAAATTCATATTTTTAGCCATAAGCTAATTGAGTTTTGGTCCTGCAAAATAGTTAGTAGGCAAAAACACAAA
Organism: Sindora glabra; assembly: GCA_020226215.1. Taxonomy (NCBI): domain Eukaryota; kingdom Viridiplantae; phylum Streptophyta; class Magnoliopsida; order Fabales; family Fabaceae; genus Sindora; species Sindora glabra. The sequence continues at coordinate 43,134,552 of CM035234.1, forward strand.
ATTGAATAGAATTATTTTAAGTTTGGAAAGAGAGCATACCTTATTAAGAAAAGAATCACTTTAAGATTTGAAAAGTTTGTAAAGTATGCAAATGGCACCATGCTTTACTTTTTTTTTTTTTTCAACTAGCACCATGTTTTAAACCTTTCATTTTTAATTCGTGTAAGCAGCTAAATTTCCATGTTCGTTAGTACAAAAAATTGATGTTTGAAGTTAAATATTAAAAGTTAATTTTAGAAAAGTACTATCATCTTTAATGCAATAATGTCATCATATTAATATTTAATATCGATTCTTACATAAAATTGATATCATAATAAATGAATGTCTTTTATTAAAAAATATATTTTTTCTTTTTACTTAGGTAACTCTTTCCATAAATATTTTTGAACAATTCCAAGATCATTCTAGAATGGCCAAATACAACAAAATTGTATCATAGAATAAACTAATTCAATTATATACATCATATGCATTTGAATTTACTCTTTACTTATACATCCCATATATATATGTGAAACCAAAATTGAAAAAACAATTTAAATATATCATATATTAAGTTTAAATCTTATAAAGAACATTAATATCATTTTATGGACTGATCCATTTCATTTTTAATTTAACTTACTCTAAGTAAAATTTTTATATTAAAAATCTTTTTTTTTTTGCATTACAATATTTTTATTATACAATTAAATAAAATAACAACGAAATGAATTTAAATAAAATAAATAAGAAAGAACACAAACGATAAGTAGAAAAAAGCTAAATTTGCTATCAAATGCAAGACTTATCTTGCCACTATGAAAAAAAATATAAATCAAATTATTAAACTTTAATAGTAACTTAAAGAACCTTAAGAATATCAACAACAATTAAAGGCTAAGCTCAAGACTGCAAATAATGAAGAGCAGGTCCTTTTGCAATAGACAAAGTTAAGTCTACAAGAGTTCAAAGCCATCAATTTTAGATTGGTTGACATAAAAGGGGAATCTTAGACCATGCGAGAGTGTAAGGAGATAGCCAAATCTTATTAGCTAAGTTTCAAGTTTTCCTTTAATTCAATCAAAATGTAACATGTCAAGTAGTTTTTATGTGGCTTTTGAATTTTATTAGCCAATCCTTGGCTCATATAAATTTATGTTTATAGTTATTTTTATTGGCTTTCTTGATAATGAAATAAAAATTTGACCAAACTTTGCATATTACAATTTTTATCGATGTTTTCTACCTGTTATTGCAAATTTTTTTTACATAGTTTGATAACATGAGCCTTGAGAAAACTTGACTCATATTTCTTTAAGTATTTTTCAATAATGGTTTCAACTCTATCACTTTCAATTTTGTGAACCTTCTAATTGTCACCATTGAAACATCTTTCAAGTTGGAATGGTCTTTCTAAATGAGGTGACTATTTCCCATAATTCAATTTAATTTCTAATGGCAAGATTGATTAGTATGTTGTAATACATCAAAACTAGATTAAAAATTGGTTTGCTAAAATAATACAATATAGTAGCACAAATCAGGTCGTACCCCTAGTAATCCCTTAACTTATCTTTTCTTAATTACCTATTGATAATGAATACACAATTATTGAATTATTTATATACTAAAAATAGAAGAAACTAATGCAAAAAAGATGCAAATGCAATTTACATAAAATGTTGATAAAATGAAATAATAATAGAATGCAAGATGTAGCAGTATACAATAACAAAATGTAAAATTATATAGAACATAGCATTGAGGGGTTTATAAATTGAAATTGACATAAATGCAATAAACAAACCAAAATATAAAATAAATAGCAAAGAAGAAATCAATGCAATGAAATAGATGATTGAAGAAATTAAGAGTTCTAGTTTGGATTAATTATAGATCAATTAGGATTTAATTTTTCTAATTAATTCTTTAACCTTAAATTACCCAGAACCCTTGTAATAATTCATGAATCCTACACTTAATTACCATCTAAGATTTTATTAATTAAGATTAGTTGGATTGAGCAATCACTACAATTCCTAAACTAGATTAAAATTGATTTAATGATAGAATTTGGTTGATTTGATAAATTAAATTAGAAGTCTCTAAATTAATCCCTCAACCCTGAATCCTTATGTGTGAAACCATAATATATCAATCACAATTTAACATCAAAATAGAAAATATTAGAAATTACAAGAATGAATACCAATTATGTCAAATTAACATCTAATGCAAGTTATTTCAAGAAATCAACATAAGTAATTATGGAAATATAAAAATTAATTAAAAAATTTAACATTACAAATCATAATCTCATAATTTGGTAAAGGAAAGCCTCAAACTTTTTGAATTAACTCTAAAAATTAGCCTTTCATGGCTAAAACATGAGCTAGAAAAAGAAGAGAAAACTATTTGCTAAATGTGTAAAAGCCTCTTGTGTCTAATGGGTTCTCTCCCCTTATTTGACCTAATTAACCTAAAACCTTATTAAACTTGGATTATATGTCTCTTAAGATTACAAGAATGGGGTCTTCCTAATTTTTAAAATCCTAGACATATTTTTTAGGTGCAATTAACTTTAATAGTTATAATAGTGAATTCTCATACGTTTAACTTCAAACCAGCATAAGACCACTAAAATGATGTTATTTTAGTTAATCCATAAATATAAAAGTTGTAGAGTTAGGTCTTATGGAGAATTAAGTGCTAGTTTTATATTGATTGGACATCTGTAACTCCAAATATGGCCTAAAAAATTGAAATTGACTTAGTTAGGATAGAGATAAGGTTTCAACTTCTTAACCAAATAAAGGCTTGAAGGAGTTCGAATTAGGCCTTAACCAAAAAACTAAAGTTATAGATTATATGTCTCTTAGGATTACAAGAATGGGGTCTTCTTAGTTTTTAAAAGCATAGACATATTTTTAAAGGCAATTAACTTTAATAGTTACAGTAGTAAATTTTCGTAAATTTAACTTTAAACCAGCATAAGAGCACTAAAATGATGTTATTTTAGGTAATCTATAAATATAAAAGTTGTAAAGTTAGGTCTTATAGAGATTTAAGTGCTAGTTTTATATTAATTGGATCTTTGTAACTCTAAATATAGCCTAAAAATTGAAACCAACTTAGTTAGGATAGAGATAAGGTTTTAGCTTCTTGACAAAATAAAGGATTGAAAGAGTTCGAATTAGGCCTCAACTAAAAAACTAAAGTTATAGATATTTCTTTAAGCTCTCTAATGGCATATAAAACACTTCAATTTAACATCCAAAGTCCAAGATATAGCTAAAAAATATAAATAGTGTCAAAATCTAACATTAACTGAATAAATTCAAAATATTGTGAAACTAATGTCAAATTATAAAATAAGGTCAATTCTATAAAATTAAACATGTGTAACTTACTAAAAAACATGAAATAAGAAGAAATAATATAATAAATATTTTTCTCATCAAAGATTGTTTTCCATACTAGTTAGCATTGAGAAAACTTTTTATTTTTAACATTTTTTGGTATTGCTTAGCTATTCTTTCTTTGTTAGATACCAAGGAATCTAAACACTTCATTGGCATTCATCTAAGTCTTCTAATTCATCCAACATTAAGTTATAGTATTTGTTCAACATTAATTCATTCTATTTCTGTACTCTTAAAGGTTATATTGTTACTTCAACTGATAGTATTATGTCATAATTGAAAACTAATTTATATGGAGTCACTCAAGTTAATCCTCTGAGTGAACTTCAAATCACCTAAAATGTAATATCTAACATTTGGTTCCAATTCTTAGGATAGTGGCTGATGTGTTTCTTTATCATTTCAATGATCAACTTGTTGGTGGCCTTGACTTAGCCATTAACATGCACATAATAAGGGGAAAATGTTAACATTTTAATTTTTTCTAATTTTTCAAATTCCTTTATGATTTACCTAGTAAACATTGTTACTCAATTACCAATGATGATTTCTAGTAAGTTGAATTTACATTGTAATGGCCCCGCTATTAAGAAGTAATATAGGATTGTTATAGCATAATATATGACTAGATAGTTTTGATATAAACTTAATATTATCTTAAATGGGCTTAAACCATTTCTTTTCCAACTTATTGAAAGAAATTAATTTAATTTATACTATTATTTAGCTTAGTTCAATAAATAAAGTTAAGTTTGTCAAAATTCAAATTTTTTTTCTAAGTTTAGGACACCTCCCTTGGAGGGTCATATAAAATATGTATTATTTAAAAAATAAAAATTTTAGTATTAATTCCTCTTGTCATTTTACATCAAGAAGTGATTTAATAAATTTTTAGGAACCTAAAATGACTATTTTAAGAAACTGTTATTTTAACTTTTTCAAAATTCAACATTTTGAACTAGAACCTAAAATCTGGATTTTTATTCTGTGGAATTTTACTTTTTTTATATTTTTTAATCCAAATAGGGGTTATTTCCTTATTTACAATTATATCTTAAGTAAATGGAGAGTAAAATGATAGATGAAAAATAAGGACATTTATTTAAATAAGGTTCTTAATAGTGACCTAGATTTAGTAACCTAAGCCCAGACCTAATAAACAAACCTAGAAAACCCTATTATTAGCCCAATCAACCCTTTTCCCATAATAGACCTAGAAAACCCTTTATAATCGACCTCTTCACTCGAAACAATAACAGCATACCTTGAGATAGCATGATTTAGCTCTTCTCTTCTTTTTCTTCCTCTTTCACTTCTACCCACTCAAGACAACTTCTTTTCTTTACAAACTTGAGCATTTTCTTCCACTTTGTCATTGTTTCTCGTTGTTATATCTGGTCAGTTTAGGATTTCCTTGTTGGTTTGAGATTTTGGGGATTTTAGGATAGCAAGCCCTGAAAAATCCTTTCTTTTACTCAATAAGGCAATCCTAAGCTTCATTCTCTTATTTAGGAGTTAGATTGGCTTATATTAGCTAATGAATAACAAAGATTAGCTTATTTTTAGGTTATGTTTAAAATGTGAAATTTGGGATTTTATAATAAGAAACTCAATATTACAAAATTAGTGTTGATATATGTTTGAATTATTGTTTGATTGTTTGTAAAAGGTTAAAGAATACTTTTTAATGTCACCAATAGTTCGTGAAGTAGGAAGGAGTCAAACCTAAATATATTGACTATTTTATAAATAGATAATATGTATCTCAATATTTTTATATATTTTCCAATCTCTTTTATATTTTAAATTATTAATTTTATTAATTTATTAATTATTTTAACTTTCAATGTATTTTAATTCCATATATATGTTAGAGTATTAGATACTCTTGGGACAAGCACCTCAAAAATTTTCTTTGAGTTATAGTGATATAAAATGGTATTAGAATAATACTATAATGATGAAATTAATTTATGTGATTTATTTTGTAATAGTGTATTATTAGAACTTTATTGTATAATATTCTTTGAAAGGTTATTACGAATGAAGTGAAGATGTATTAGTTTTTTATGTATGCTTGTAAAATTAATTTTTGATGAGTTTAGGATGATTTGATATTAGAAATGTTGATTACCGTGATTGGAAGCCTTGATGAGTTATTCAAAATTGAAAAGAATATGGATTGAGATTGATTTAAACCATTGATATATGAAACTATTTATTTTTAATGACTTTCTTATATAATTGTTACTTATATGTATAGTGTTTTATTATTTTTATAAACTTATTTTGGGAAAAGACTAGTTAGCAATTATAGCTAATGGTAGTGATGACATTAGCCTTGGTACGCCTTGGTTTGAACCCAATTAACAAGGAAGTTACTAATCTCGTGTGTTGGCCAATACATGTGGATTAATTTGTGATAGTCTAATGGGTCACCTTAGAGTTGAGAACTCTCTTGAGATTATTACTTCATGTGTGGAATGCTTGTGTTGTTTATCCATGACTGGAAACCTCCCACCCAAAAGTGTATTTTTGATGGAAAAAAAGAGAGAAACTTTATATTTATGTTATAGCTTTAAGTTTAATAATTTTTTATCTTGATTATTTATTTATCATAAATATATTGTATTGATATTCTTATTATAAATATATATTTATGATAATTTTCTATGTTATGTTTAAAGAACCTACTATCTACTTTTTGAGCTTGAAACTTATGTTTTAGTATTCTACTTCTTATAAACATTTCAATTGATATATTATCAAATATGATTGTATAAATCTTATGATATCAATTTGAATTAAAAAGCTTGCTTATTTATTTTCTTTCCAAGGAAAAATTTGTGCCTTAGCTTGTCCCATTTCTATTGGAAATTCATATTATCTACTCATTAAGTCAATGACTCTCTTTGTTTGTTATAATGTTTTTTAAATAAGGATTTAGCTTCAGGTCTGTTGTTTGTATCTTCTTAGAGAGAGAGGAGCATTCTTTTATGGTGAGCTTCACACTTTGTCCGTGTAGGCTTAATGTAAACTTTCATATATTTTGAAATATGTAAAAGTTTGAACATTCTTAGATGTGCTTCATTGAACCCACAAGCAAGGCATACTTGTATTGATTTATATAAATATATATATTTTTATAAATTATAAAGGATTATTTGGTTATAAAATGATATGAATATTTTATTAATGTATAGATTAACAAGTAAATATTGAAAATGAGAAAGTCCATATGGAACTATGTGCATGTGAAAAATTAGTAAAGGTGTAATGGGCATATACCCACTTGAGTTTGAAACAATTTTATCCTATGATGTTTTAGGCTTACATAGCCCATATGATTATGTTTTTCCTTGCTTGCATGTACTTATCATGGCCCTTCATTTTCAATTGTGACAAAATTGGCATCAAAGCTTTAAGTTTCCTTATAGTTAATAGAGCAAGTGTCCTTTCGTGGGTCATGATTGTGAAAATGTTGCCAACCTTTCTCATAATCTTAACATTACTAAGGTGTGATAAGTTGTCAGTTATTCTCTTATTCTTAATATTTGTCTAATTAAATTACTTGTGTGTCATAATCTATTATTGTGTTTTAATAAAGTTTGTTATTTTTTTATTGGTGGAGATGCCACTTAAGACTCATACTTGAGGTAAACAAATTGATGCAATTGATGCATCTAACAAGGCATCTATGTTAATGTATGTATGTCCTAGGAGCTAATTATAAGATGATTGTAATAATACATAATGTATTATATTTTATTTTAAGTAATGCAATTATTATATTTTGTTTTGTTTTAAATATCTACACAATTTATAACTTAATATAATAATTGTCCTTGGAATAGCTTTACTATTCCTAAAATATCCTTAATTTAGTATTATTGTGAAAGAGATAACAATAATACATCAAGACTAGTATGTATTATGACTAATAATTATGAATCATAGATATGTGATATTAAGTTAATACATAGGTACATTATTAGTGAATAGATGTACTAGACTAACCCATTATAAAAATACTATATGATTTACCATGTGTCATTAGCTATTCTCATATAACCACATTGCATATAGTCTTTTAACCTGAAGTCATTGTGGTTCCCTATATAAGGAGTCACACACTTTAATGCCATCCTATATCACCTTTAACTAGAATGATGTGTAGGGTATTGATTAGGTGTGTCACCAATCATGTAGAGGGATGTAAATGAAATTTTGTTCCTCTTATATGGGAGGAATGATATTCCTAGGCCTCTTGATTGAGTGAGATTAAGAAATGCATGGCCATGCTTAAATGAATTAATATATGATATTGATCATTTATTTAAGTTAGTCTACTTAGTATGAAAAAATATAAGTCAAACATTGATGAGGATGATACATTTCATGCCTCTAGTTTGATTTGGATATTATTACAAAAGGGATTATATTGCAAAATGTTGTTCATATATTAGATAGATGTCGAATTACAAACATTCTTACTACTTAGATGGTAATGATATATTGCTAGATACCGTTTACTGTTTATGGTCCATTAATGGATCATTACCAATGTAATAAGAACCTACAAAGTCACAAAAAAAGTAGGAATGAGATAGTAGTTAATTAGGCTTTAATTAGATTAAAATTCTATTAATTAGGCCTGTTATTTAGTATATATATATATTATTAAACTAATAATATATAGTATTCATATAATATATAGTATATTATGTGATATTATTTAATATTAAAGTAATATCAAATAATTATATTATGGGATAATATTATTATTTAATAATATCAGATAATTATGTTACGAGATAATATTATTATCTAATAATATTTAGTTATTAATATTATTGATATAATATTAGATAACTAACAAATAAGGCTTATCTCTCCTCACTATTACCATGATAAAGATAAGATTTTTTCTGATTAAATAAAATTAAAAGAAGTCTAAGTGGTTTCTTAGTGAGATTAGGAAAGTGGCATGCCCTAATTCGATAAAAAGGGAATGTAGGTGTTACTTTAAGAATGATACAAAATTGCCACTAGAAAATTGTACTAAAACCTTAACCCTACATGAGAGAAATGGATCCTAGCAAATTCGTGAGAGGTTGAAAGGTCATTATTCACTCCGTGTGGATATCGTAGAAACATAATTATTTGATTGTGCTTGTGATTCATAGTCTGCACTTCAAGCAAAATCTTTGTGATATTGATCTATATCTCTGTGCATTGATTTTGGGAAGGTTTCACATATATAATTTTTGAAAAATCTCTTTTTTTGCTACATTATATAATACAAGTGAGACCTAACAATTTGCTAGACCTCACTCTCTAGTTTATAGAGGTGGTAGCTGTGGTAAACCTCCTTTATGTAGGGAACATACTAGAATTAATAGAAATGAAGGTCTTGAAGGCAATGTAATCCTAGCACCTAACATAGTAAGTTAATAGCTAATATACAAGGGCTCCAAAGAATAGTTAAAACCTTAATGGGATCTATAATTGGCTAAAGTAGGCAAGAAAGCGAAATCTATGTAGAAAAAGGCCTTCAAGGCAATGAGACCTAAATTGAGCAACAATCACCACCTAATGGTCAAGAAATTCATGTATCTTACTTTAAGTTTATTAAGTTGTAGCCTCCCATATTTATTAGATTTGATGTCTATAAGGATCCACAGCAATTTCTAGATGATATTGGTAGAATCCATTGAGCACTTAGCTATTTTTAGAATGATTAGTTAATAAAGTTTAAGCTATGAGATGCAGCCTAAACATAGTTTAATGCTTAGTTGAAGGGAAGACCTTAAAGATCGCCCACCCTAACTTGGGAAGAATTCAATGACTTTTTTATGAAAAGATTTCTTTCAAAAAGTGTGAGAAGAGCAAAGGTTAGAAAGTTTGAGATGTTGAAGCAAACTCTTGGCATGATAGTGATATAGCATGACATTTGATTCACATAATTATCTTATTATGCTTTATACTTAATTCCTATGAAGAGAATAAGAATAAAGAGGTTTATTGATGGATTGGTGAGGCCATTATATTGGGAGTGGCACCCTAAATGAAGACTTTTCCTTCTTATGCAGCTATAATGGATTATGCAAGAATGTTGAAATGAAGAGATAAAAAGGCATGTAACACAAGAAAAGCTAAAAAGAGCAAAGATCGATGATAATTTTAGTAGGGAAAGAAATATAAGTAAAAAGCCACAATCTTAAATGTGATAAAATGTGTTATAATTAGGCTCAAGATCCACCTAGCAACCTCTAGTGAGTACACAAGGGTCGAAGCATGATCTAAGAGGACAAAGGCAAATAGATTCACAACATACAAGATAATCTTAAGGAAGAAGAATTCCATGTCAAACTTATGGAAAGTTTCATTTAGGATAATGTTGCCAAGAGACGTATGCTTATTTTTAATATGGCTAAGTTGGACATTTGAGGAAGGATTGCCTTCAATTATATAGAGGCTCTAGCTAAAGGTTAGCACATACTGCTCTACCATCAACACTTATAGTAACTTAACCTATAAGACAATTTCTAGTTCAAACTAATAAAGGTGGTAGAGGCAGAGGATCTAGTTATAGAACCTAAGGTCAATCAAGTAGAGGCAAAGTATATATTTTCACATTGACATCTCATGATACCTAAGCATCTAATACTATTATAATAGGTACTCTTTTGGCTTCTTCTAATGATGCACATATGTTGTTTGGTCCTAGATTTACATATTTACATATACCTCCCTCCTTTACTTCTCAATTTGGCAAAGATCCAATGTTGTTGGATCAATCTTTCTTCGTTGCTACATCCATCGGAGAGTCCTCATTTGTTGATCATGTGTATAGGTCTTATAAGGTAGTTATAGCTACTAAACAAACATTAGCTAATTTGATTGTGCTTAATATAATTGACTTTGATATGATCTTAGGCATGGATTGCTTAGCTACCTACCATGCTATTCTTGATTGTCACATGAAAGTTATCAAGTTTGATCCTCTAAAAGAACCATCCTTCCTATTCCTAGGTGATCAGAGTTTAACACCTTATAATCTTATTTTTGGATTGAGTGTAAGGAGATTGTTAAGAAAAGGCTGTGAAGGTTTCTTAACAATGGTAAGAAATATTGAATCACAAGGAGAGAAACTTGAAGAAGTTCCTATTATGAAAGAATTTGGTGATATTTTTCCTAATGAGTTACATGATTTACTTCCAGAAAGAGAAATTGAATTTTACATTGATTTGATTCTAAGCATATAGCCCATCTCTATACCTCTATACCATATGGCTCTTGTAAAATTGAAGGAATTAAAGAAATAACTCAAGGATTTGCTAAACAAATGTTTTATTTGTCTGAGTACTTCACCATGGGGTGCTCTTATACTTTTTGTTAAGAATAAAGATGATTCATTATGGTTATGTATTGATTATCAATAATTGAACGAGGTGATTACATGTAACAAATACTTTTTACCCTACATAGATGATTTGTTTAATCAACTCCAAGATGCTTAATATTTTTTAATAATATATTTTTGTTCGAGGTACCATTAGTTAAGGATTAGAAAGGAGGTCTTAAGATAGCATTTAGAACTCATTATGGGCATTATGAATTCTTAATGATATTTTTTGGTTTAACAAATGCTTTAGTTATATTCATAGATTTGATGAATAGGGTATTCAACCTTTTTCTTGATCAATTTTTTATTATGTTCATAAATGACATTTTGGTGTATTCAAAGAGTAATGAGGAGCATGAACAACATTTAAGAATTATTTTGCAAACCTTGAAGGATCAATAATTATATGCAAAGTTCTCAAAATGTGAAGCTTGGTTGAATAATGTGACCTTCCTAGGATATGTTATTTTGAAGGATGGTATCCAAGTGGACCCAAAGAAAGTTGAGGCAATATAGCATTGACCAAGGTTAACTTCAATGATGGAGATTTGTAGCTTCTTAGATATAGCAAGTTGCTATCATCAATTTATTAAGGATTTTTCTAAGACAGCAGTTCTGCTGACCAAGTTAACACATAAAAATGTGAAGTTTTAATGGTTAGATGCTTGTAAAGAGGGTTTTCAACAGCTCAAATCTTGTTTGACTATAGCTCTGGTGTTAGCTCTACCATCAAGACCGAGTGGTTATATAGTGTATTATGACACTTCAAGGATTAGGCTTGGTTATGTTTTAACATAACATGGATGAGTTATTGCTTATGCTTCTAGGTGACTTAAAAAACATGAACAAAACTACCCTATCTATGATTTAAAAATGGCAGTAGTGGTGTTTGCACTTAAAATTTGGAGGCACTATTTTTATAGTGACACTTATGAGATATATACTAACCATAAAAGTCTCAAATATATATTTAAGCAAAAAGATCTTAACCTTAGACAATGAAGGTGCATGGAGTTACTCAAGGATTATGATCGCACAATCTTGTATCATCCAAGAAAGGCTAATATGGTTATGGATACATTAAGTAGAAGGTCCATAGGTAATAGCTCATATAGCTAAAGTGAGAAGGTCATTTATCAATGAAATCCATGAGTTAGAGAGAAACAATGTGCAAATGGAAGTCAAGGATCTTGGAGTATTGTTGGCACATGTACAACTTCATTCTTCACTAATAGAATGAATTAAAGTAGCTTAAGCTGATAATCCATAATTATGCAAGATAAAGGAAGAGGTTGAAAATGGAAAGGCTAGTAAGTTTGTAATTAAAGATAATGGAGTTCTTTAGTATGGAAACCAATTAGTACCCAAGATGGAGAAATTAAAGAGACTTATGCTAAAGGAAGATCATCATTTTGCATATACCATTCATTCTATATTGATTAAGATGTACCAAGACTTGAAACAATTGTATTAATGGGATGGCATGAAGAAAGACATAGCAGATTTTGTATCCTCATGCCTAATTTGCCAATAGATGAAAGTTGAACACTAATAGCCCGCAAGTTTGCGCTAAAATATTGAAATTCCTAAATGGAAATGGGAAAGGTCATGATAGATTTTATCACAAGGTTCCTTCATAGCACTAAAAGGTTTGACTCCATTTGGATGATTATGGATAAATGGACTAAATCGGTACACTTCATTCCTATGAAGATCGCTTATGGTTTTGCTTAATATGCTTAAATTTATATTGATAAAATTGTTAGACTTCATAAAGTGTCAATATCCATCATATCTGATCATGGACTACAATTCACAGTTCATTTTTAGAAAACTTTTCAATAAGCTTTAAGGACTAGAGTGGACCTCATCACCGTATTTTATCCTTAAATAGGTGGACAATTAAAAAGAACTATTTAAATATTGGATGACATGCTATGAGCTTGTGTTCTAGACTTTGAAGGGAATTGGAATCGTTACTTACCTTTAATTGAGTTTTGTGTATAATAATAGCTACCAAGTAAGCATTTAGATGGCTCCTTTTAAGGCATTATATGGAAAGCATTGTAGGTCACCAATCAAATGGTTTAAGGTTAGTGAAGTTAAATTCTTAAGACCAAAATTGGTGCAAAACTCTATAGAGAAGACTCATTTGATAAAAGAAAGATTGTTGGCAACCTAAAGTAGATAGAAAAGATTGTGTCAATTATCGAAGAAAAAATCTAGAGTTTGCTATTAGTGATCATGTGTTTATTTGACTTTCTTTTAGGTGTGATGAGATTTAGGAAGAAATGGAAGCTCAGTCTAAGGTATATAAGTCCTTTTAAGGTTCTTGAGTAAGTGGATGTGGTTGCATATTGATTACCACTTCCACCAGAGCTTGCTAGTGTACATCTAGTATTTCATATTTCTATACTTCAAAAATACTTGCTCGACCCTTCACATATGTTACAACCTGAATCAATTCAAATAGATAAAAATCTATCCTATGAAGAGAAACCAATGACCATCATTAATAGGCAAAATCAGTAAAGGTGATTTAGCAAAATCATTTAGGGGAGGAAGCAACATGGGAACCTAAAGATGTTATGTATGTTAAATATCCACATCTTTTTAGCAATCAAGTTTAGTAATTGTCTTAAGAAATTTAAGGATGAATTTCTTCAAAGGGGAAGAATATAACAGCCCCACCATTAATAGGTAACATAGAATCATTATAACATAATATATGGTTAGATAGTTTTGATATGAACTTGAGATTATCTCAAATGAGCTTAAACCACTTCTTTTCCAACTTATGGAAAGAATTTAATTTGATTTATAGTATTGTTTAACTTAGTTCCATAAATAAAGTTAAGTCTATCAAAATTCAAAAAAAATTTTTACTCTTGGGGTACCTCCTTTTGAGGATTATATGAAATATGTATTACTTGAAAAATAAAAATTCTAGTATTAGTTCCTCTTGTAATGTAACATTAAAAAGTGATTTTTAATAAATTTTTAGGAATCTAAAATGATCATTTTGAAAAATCATTATTTTTAAATTTTTAAAATTTGACATTTTGAACTAGAACCAAAAATCCATATTTTTATTCTTTGAATTTTTTTTATTTTTTTAATCCAAATGGGAGGTATTTCCTTATTTACATTTATGTTTTAAGTAAATGGAGAGTAAAATGATAAATAGGAAATAAAGGCATTTACTTAAATGATAAAAATGTAAATAAGGTGCTAAATAGTAACCTAGATTCAATGAGCTAAGCCCAAACCTAGTAAACAGACCCAAAAAACCCTATTGTTAGCCTAGTTGGCCCCTCCACCCAAAATAGACTTAGAAAACCCTTTTGCAATTAACCCCTCTCCCTAAAACAACAATAACATACCCCAAGATAGCATGATTTGACTCTCCTCTTCTTTTTCTTCCTTTTCCATTTTTACCTACTCAAGTTAACTACTTTTTTTTTTTAACATTCCTAAGCATTTTCTTTCAATTTCTCACTATTTCTCGCTGTTGTTTTTGGTCAATTTGGGATTTTCTTGTTAGTTCAAGATTTTAGGGATTTTTTAGTAATAAGCTTTGAAAGATCCTTTCTTTTAGCTAATAAGGTAATCTTAAGCTTCATTCTCTTGTTTAAGAGTTAGATTGGCTTAGATTAGCCAGTGAATAATAAAGATTAGCTTATTCTTAAGTTATGCTTAGAATATGAAATTTAGGGTTTTATAATAAGGAAATAATGTTGCAAAATTAGTGTTAATTTGCATTTGAATTGTTGTTTGATTATTTGTACAAGGTTAAAGAACACTTCCTAGTGGCATCGATGGTTCATGAAGTAGGAAAGAGTTGAACCTGAATATATTGGCTATTTTATGAGTAGATAGTATGTATCTTCACATTTTTATATATTTCCCAATCTTTTTATTTTCTATGTATTTTACTTCCATATATATGTTAGAGCATTAAGTACTCTTAGGACAAGTACCTTAAAAATTTTCTTTGAGTTATAGTGATACAAAATGATATTAGAATGACACTATGATAATGAAATTAATTTATGTGATCTATTTTGTAATGATGTGTTGCTGGAAATTTATCATATAATATTCTTTGAAAGGTTATTATGAATGAAGTGAAGATGTATTAGTTTTTCATATATGCTTGTAAAACTGATTTTTGATGAGTTTAAAATGATTTGATATTGGAAATGTTGATTACCATGGTTGGAAGCCTTAATAAGTTATTCATAGTTGAAAAGAGTATGGATTGAGATTAATTTAAACCATTGATATATGAAACTAGTTATTTCTAATGACTTTCTGATATAACTGTTACTTAAATGTATGAGCTTTTATAAACTTGCTTTGGGAGGAGACTAGTTAGGAATTATAGCTAACAATAGTGATGACATTAGCCTTGGTGCGCCTTGGTTCGAACCCAGTTAGTAAGAGAGTTGCTAACCCCATGTGTTAGCAAACATATGTGAATTAGTTTATGATAGCCTAATGGGTTGCCTTAGAGCTGAGAGCTCTCTTGAGATTGTTACTTTATGAGTGGAATGCCCATGTTGGTTATCCATGATTAGAAATCTCCCACCTAAAAGTATATTTTTTATGAAAAAAAAGAGAAAAACTTTATATTTATGTTATAGCTTTAAGTTTAATAATTTTTTATTTTGATTATTTATTTATCATAAATATATTTTATTGATATTCTTATTATAAATCTATGTTTATGATAATTTCTTATGTTATGTTTAAAGAACCTATTATCTATTTTTTGAGCTTGAAACTCATGCTTTAGTATTCTATTTCTAATAAGCATTCTAATTGATATATTATCAAATATGATTGTATAACTTTTATGATATTAGTTTGAATTGAAAAACTTATTTATTTATTTTCTTTCCAAGGAAAAATTAATACCTTAGCTTGTCCCATTTCCATTGGAAATTCCTATTATCTACTCACTGAGTCAATGACTCTCTTCATTTGTTGTAATGTTTTTTATATAAGGATTTAGTTTTAGGTCCATCATTTACAGCTCCTTAGAGAAAGGAGCATTCTTTTATGGTGAGCCTCACATTTTATTTGTGTGGGTTGGATGTAAACTTTCATATATTTTGAAAGTTATAAAAATTTGAATATTTTTAGATGTGTTCCATTGAACCCATAAGGAGGGCATGCTTCTGTTGATTTATGTAAATATATTTTGGTATAAATTGTGAAAGATTGTTTAGTTACAAAATGATATGGGTATTTTGTTAAAATATGGATTAACAGGTGAATGTTGAAAAATGAGAAAGTCCATATGAGACTATGTGCATATGAAAAATTAGTAAAGGGATAATGGGCATATGCCCACTTGAATTTGAAACATGTTACAAGTTATCCTATGATGTTTTAGGCTTGCATAATTATTAAATAAAAACCAATCTTATACATTAAAATCTTTTATTTTTCCATTATTTTTCAAGCAATTTTTTTTTCATTTTACAAGTTTGGCAATATTAAAATTTTTCTTTGCATAATGATATTTTTCTTATATAACTAAATAAATAAAAATAGCAATAAATTAAATAATCTAATAAATAAGAAATTATAATTTGTAATAGATAAATAGTTTTTGTTAAGGTTAATATGTTATATCCTAAATAAAATAAGAAAATTCAAGAAAGAATTTTAATTAGAAACCCCCTTAATAGAAACCCGGTAAGGTAATTAAGTAAAATTCTGATAAATAGTAAAGATAGTTTAGAGGAATATCTAGCTAGAATTTTTGTAGAAATTATATTAGACACTAGTATGAGATCAAAATATAATTAAAAAATCAAACATCAAGATTTGTGATGAAAATTGTTAATGGCATGATGACTTCACTTTTTCTATTTTATCTTGTGCCCCTTTTTTCACACTATTTAAAGTTTACATATTAGTTAGTAATAAAAAATAGACAAGTAGAATAGAATGATATCATTCAATTATAGGAATTCAAACATTAGTTGTTAAATAATAACCAATGTTATAAATTAAAATCTTTTATTTTTTTATTATTTTTCAAGCAAAATTTTTTTCATTTTGCAAGTTGGTAACATTAAATTTTTTTTACATGATGACATTTTTCTTATACAACTAAACAAATACAAATAGAAAAATTAAATGATCTAATAAATAAGAAAGTATTATTTATAATGGATAAAAAGTTTTAGTTAAGGTTAATATGTAATATCCCAAATAAAATAAAAAAGTTCAAGAAGGAATTTTGACTTGGAACTTATCCAGTAAGATAATTGAGTAAAGTTTGGGTAAATTGTAAAGATAGTGTGAAGGAACATCTAGCTAGAATTTTTGTAGAAATTATATTAGACAATAGTATGGGTTAAAATATAATTAAAAATTTAATACCAAGTTTGGAAAAATTATATAAAAACTCAATAGGAAATTGAGGCCCAAGTCACTTAAAAACTTAGAAATTAGGCCTAATTTTGAAACAGATCATTTTAGATTTTTAAAGTTGATTTGGTTCATCCTTTTAGGCCCATATCTGATATTAGAAGTCATGAAAATAAGACTCAAATAAAGCCTAAACTTGTGGTGGAAGCCAATAGTAATTTAGTGAATAAGTAGAAAACTAAAGACATTTGTTAGTGCTTATTTCTAGATATTATATTTGGCTAAATTTAAGTGGATTCAAGCAAATTTTCTCTTGATTCTAGCCCCATAAACTATATAGCATGTGCCTAGTTATCATAAAAAATTTTACAAAAAAATACAACAAATAATGGCTTATGAAAGAAACCATAGAATAAGGTTCCATATAAGACTTTTTTACGGCATTTTTGGATAAAATTATACTCATCTTCAGCCCTAAAATTATCTTCTTCTAGGGCTTCTCTAGTGAGGTTTTCAATTTTTCAATAGTTCCTAAGTGGTTCTCCAAGTGGTTCCACCTAGTTTTTGTAAGGTAACTTGGATTTTCCTTCATCTCCTTTAAGTTTTCATGGTAATTTTCTCTTCAAGATTTGTAAAACTTAGTTTGTTTTAGTGAAGTTTCTACTTTAATAAGACTTTGAGAATTTAGAGAATCAATAATTTAATGTGAGTGACAATTATCCTATAGTCCTTTAAGTTTTCCTTTGAAAGATGAAAAATGTGATAATATATACTATTATGGCTGTTAAGTTAGGTTATGGTGCTACATGATTTGGTTTTGGTATTATATAAATGTTAATATAATGATATGATGTTGATATTTTAGTATCAAGGTTGATCGGGGAAGATTCATTAAATTTTCCTCTTAAAAGATAGCAATAGGATTATGTTGAGTTTAGAAATAACATTATCAAGTGAGGATAATAGTATATTCTCTATTATTCTTTGGAATAAGAGCTAAGAATTACTAAAAAATTTTAATTTTTTATATATTAATATTACAAATAGTGTTAATATAGGTGTGGAAAAAATTAAGAAATTTTAGAAAATTTTAAAGATATGAAAACTGAATTTGTATGAACTTTAATTATAAGAACTCAAAATAGAATTTTGGATTCTGTGCTCTGATGTTTGGTACTACTTGTGCAAGAATTTGATAAATTTGATTGATAAAAATTAAATTAATTCATGTTCGTTGATTATTAACATGTTAGTATGCTTACATAAAAATTTAGTAACCATTGGAATTGATTAGCTGCCAAGAAGGCTTCTTTTCCACAATAACTCCAAAATTATCCAAATTTAGTAACTGTGTTTTTGGTTCTGTATGAATAGTGCCAACATATTATCTTTGTGAAATAATTTAAGTTTTTAATCATTTAATATGTTAGGGATATTGTATAAAAATTTGGTGATGATTAGAAATAATTTGAATATTAAAAAGAGGCTTTTATTGCAATTACTCATGTACTGTCCTTATTTTGGAGTTCATGATTTTGACACTAGGTGAATAGTACCCAAGAATGAGGAAATTGTAGGAAAATTGATGTTTGATGTGCAATAATGCGTTAGAAATATTAGACAAAATTTTAGTAAAAATTTGAATTGATTTAGGAGCCTAAAAGGCATTAAACTGTGGGAGTATTCATATTACCCAACAAACTAAATATTTGATACTTCTTATTAAAAAATGTTGCAAGTATTGAAAATTTATGATACATTTGATGGAGCTTAAGCTATAACTAATAGTCATTCAAAAGAGTCAAGTGTTGTTATTATCTTGATTAGAATGGTTGTATATCAACCTTGAACATTGTGATATGTGATGATGAAATTTGTATACATGAGAATGGTAAATTTTGTGGACAAAACTCTTATAGCATAGTTAGTATTTTAACCATATTTAATAAAACAAGTAATTAATGCTTTGGCTAGCATCTTATTATTACTCATCCTATCATGATTTATAAAGGGAGTTATACTTTCTTCGCAGAGAAGGAAAGGAATCGTATGGGTTGGAGGGATAAAAGTGGTAGCCTTATGCTTAAAGTAACAGAGGATAATGCTAGACCAAAATACAAAAAGAAACTTATATATCAATTATTGTCATTCTCTTAAGCAATCTTTACAAATATGATACATAAGAGTTTTAATTAATTATTATTTTATGTTGTTATATTTTTAATCTATTATGGTAAAAACTCTAAAAAAAAAGGAGAAAAGTCACTGAGTATTTCTAATACTCATACTCTTTCTGTTGATTTTTTTTATTTATAGATATAAAACATGGATCCTATAAAGATAATTGGCACTACACCAAAACCTTCTTTCATTTTAGGAACCTTCTAGATAACTTTTTATTATATATTACAAGTGTCTGTGATAAGTCCTTAGGTAAACTATACTATAAAGATTAGGAAAATAAATTATTAGTTTAATCCTTTTATAATCAATCTTGTTTAATAAACCTATTCACTGGAAGGCATATCAAGTGGTTTTAGTTTATAGTCAATCTTGTTTTGATAGTAGTTGTGTGTAGATTTATGTTTTCAAAAATTATATACTCTTGTATAAATATCTTGGCACATTTAAATTATTTTTTGAATATCTTTATGCATCTGCAATTAGCATTATTTCCTATAAATGCTGACTTATATTCTTAATAAAGTTAAGAAAGTAGATAAGTCAAAAATATCTTAAAGGCTTGGAAGGATAGGTTGTTAGTATATTAATATTAGTTAGGTTTTTTATGCCGATTAGGGTATCTGAGATTAGGGTCATGATATAAATTATAAACTATAAATTTTTACTTAAAATATTATTGTACAAAAGGATATAAAGTTACAATAATTTTTTTTATTGCACAAAAGAGTGAGAAGTGGGATATCTCATCTTGTAATTCCTTTATATTATTTGAGTGCTTTGGAGTTAAAGAGTGTTGATAATTCCAAACTAATGATATATTATAGTAAAAAAAAGTAACATCATTATTCATGTATTGAACTCAAGCCTACAATGTAAGAATAGACATGTTACTTCTTTTTACAATAATTTATCATTCTTTTATAGCCTTTCTCTATGCTTACTCCCTAATTAGGCTTCTTAAGATGGAAAAAGAACAATAAAGACCACTTTGGAGGGTGTGATGGTTACAAACTAATGATAAATTATATTAAGAAAAAGCAATGTATCCATTTTTGCATTGAATTCAAGGTTAAGCTATCTAATGCAAGAATAACCATGATACTTCTTCTTATTCAATTTCTCATTAGCTAACATATTATTAATAAGGTATCACTAAGATGTTTCAAATGAAGAGTAAGAATGAAATTTATAGGAATCATGTAGAGATTTATGCATTGGTCATTAACTAAAACAAATGTATTATGTATAAAACTTAACTATTGATATATTTTAAGGTGTCATAATTTTTGGTGATTTTTGAAACATGTTACTTCATAAATGCTTAATATTTATGATCTATATTTTTATCTCCTAAAATAATACATCTCGTAAATGCCATCATTCGGGTATTAGTAAACATTTATTACATATTGGTAAATATTTACCACAAGTTAGTTAGTCATTAAGGTACCTTTAGATGTTAGTTATAATAAAAAAATCAACATGGTATTAGCACCAAACCACATTAGTTTTAACAAATAACTAATGTTGTTTAGATAATTTTTTTTTTCAAAATACAACTTCTTCATCATAACATTTTTCTAACAATTACTTTGAAAAGAAATGATAATTAAGCATGTTTTGTTCATTGATAGATCAAGTTATGATGATATCAAATCAAAACATGAAATTTGAATCATTTCACTGAGTTTATTTTTAGCATTAGTTCCTATTCGTTCTGCAATACTTGCTATAATTACTTTGGCAAAGTTATAATAGAGTTTGTTTATTGATAGATCTAAGTTTGAAGATTAAAGGATTGACCATCATAATCTCATTTATCAATGAATAAAATCTGGAAAATTTTCTTTATAAAAGTGTAGTGATTGTCTGTATGGCATTCTTAAAACAATTTTTAAGATCCATAGCAACCACTTTACATCCATTATTAGTGAACTGTTAAAGCAATACCTATTTTTTTACTAACAATACTATCAAATTAATTACATTGAGTTGACAATATAGAGAAGAAATAGGGTTATATTTGTTTATTTGTAAATTATAATGTAATATAGATTATGATCAAGAGAGGATGATAGCATAGGAGCAGTGAATTACATCTGCATCGATTGTGTAATGTTCTTTTATGTCACTATTATATGGAGTGAAAACCTAAATAAAATATTTATTGAAAGAAAAGTTAAATAAAAGATGGAGTGGAAAAGAAACTTTATAGGAAAAATACTTAGATAACAAATGGGGTGAAAAAGAAAATTTATAAGTAGGGGAATAACAATAAATATTAGTTTTTTAAGAAGAATTGATACATAAAACATGTAATATCTCATATAATGATGATTTAAATGTGTTTTAGATGACAACTATATAAGAAGAATTGATGTATAAAAGGCATTTGGTTATTCAAATGCCTTTTATAATAGGTAGGGGAACAATAACAAACATAAGTTATTTAAGAATAACCAATTTATAAAAATTTAATATCTCATATATTGATGATTTAAATGCCTTTTAGATGATGGTTATAGAAAGCTGATGTGACAAGTTACTCATATATTTACAATAATGTCATTGCACCAACTTATAACATCTTCTTTTTTTTTAAAAAAAAAAAAGAACTGATGTACTTTTGCCCATATATTTTAATATAACTTATAACTTCAATATCATATTAAGTTTTAGAAAATTACATCAATCAGTAGAAAACAAACTAATCATTTATCATGACCTAACCTGTTCATAACCTATGTGGATCCTGTTACCAATTTCACAAGCCTTAAAATTTTTTACTCTTTTTATCTAGTGAGACTTTCCAAATTTCAAAGGGACTTAAAAGTTTCACTTAGAAATTTTTGTAGAAAAATGAATAGAATCTCCTCTATTTTTGGACATTTTCCAAGGGCTACACATCCTATAATTCAAAACTTATTTAATTTCCAAATACGATAGAATTAAATAAACACACAAAACAATACAATTGTGCACTTATACATATACAATTAATTCATTTTATCATATAATTTAACCAATCTCTATTTGAATGCTGATTGCATTTCCAACTATTAAATCTTTTCATAAGGCAGTCTTGATTCTTCATGAATGCAATAAGCTCAAGTTTCAAATTGAAAACCTTGAAATAAAATAGAGTGAGTTCCAAGAACTTAGTGAGCATATATCAACCATTATCTTGTAGGAGATCATTTTATATATTAATTGTAGGTTTGTTATGTAATAAATTAGAAACTATTAATAAACCTATTTCTCAGCATTTTGAAACTTATGAAACTAAATCTTGGAATGGAAAATCACTTGCAAATGACTTAAGCTTTGAACTCATATCAGAATTCATAAAAATTATAACTATTTGGTATCACACAATATTATTATATCACATTCTACCCATTCCAGGTAGATAACTCAATTGCAAATTGTTGGGACTAGGAACCAAACAAGCGTAGCAGAATTAACCAATCCTAACCAACGGATTCATGCAAAATGTTAGATTAGAATAGGATTCGATCAATTACTTTTCGATGACTCAAGGACTTATTCATTAATCACCTCTTCGACTTCCTTTCGGTTGAAGACTCCAAGGTATCCACACGAACTTGCGAATCACCTACAAACGTCTCACGTTTACTGATTGAAATTCACCTCTTTTCGTTTCGTAGTACTAGCTACACCCTCCAAGGGTTCGAAAGAGTTGCTAAGTTTTTCTATGTTAGGGATATGTGAATAGTCATATATTATTACCCAACAAACCTATTTAAATAAGTCATAGAAAACCCTAACTAATTGGGTTTTGTTCCATGTATAATTATAGGCTTATTATTGGGCCTTATAATTATAATATAGAATTCCCAAATATTAGGCCTAAACAATTTGGTCCATCAATTCTAAATCTACTAGGCTCTAAGTGTACGACCCTATAAGTTCTCATTATACTGATAATGATCATTAATCATATTAATAATCATAAATAATGAGCGGTATCTAGCAATACATAATTGTTACTTAAGTAATGAGAAAGTCAGTAATTCGACTAAACCTTTATACGTGATCATCATCTATGTCTTTTTATCTTAAACATCTAAATTGAGCACAAGACATGGACTATATCATTCTCGTATAGCCCAATCCAAAGGTTTCTTGATTCTTAAGTAAGCTAACTGAAACAAATGTAATTGACTTCCCATGTTAATTCATCTTAGCATGGTCATGCATTTTCTCAATTTTACTTAATCAAAGGGCCCACAGATGTCACTCTTATTATATAGGAGGGACAAATTCTATCTTAATCACACAAATCTCTCCGCATGATATGTGATATATCCAATAACTATCCTTGCATTCACTCAACTATGAATGATATAGAGTAGTATCAAAATATAAAACTCACATGTAAGGAACTTTGATGATCTCAGGTCTAATGATCACTAAGAATCACTCATGACACTTATATAACGATCAATGTAGTGTTCTTAAAGTGGATTAGTCAAGTATGCAAGTTCTCTAACTTGTACTTATGTGTAGAATTAATATCTTATACAAGTCACCATACATGCTAGTCTTAACATATCAAAGTAACCTAATCCTCAATGATATATGATCAAGAATATTTAAGAATATAATTATTCTAAAGTTATTATCATAATTAAATATATTACACAAACAATATATGTATAAATATGATTATTGAAATTGCTATTAAAATAACACGATTCAAATTTACAATCATCAATATGATTAGTTTTAGGGCATATACACTAACACAAATAGCCATTGAAGCCTAAATACGAACAAATTATCTCAAGCACATTATGTCTTTGCAATCATGTCAATCAGTGATATTCAATCACAACCAATTTCCAACATCACAACATATTATGCATCCAGTTACAATAAGCACACCTATAGTCACTTTTTTATTTCTAGGCCAATACTATATGTTCTCAACTACTTGACAAGAATTTCTCATTCGGCTTTTAAATAAATCTTATATCCTCCATAATTACTTACTAGGAATTCCCCATCTAGCTTTTACATTATTGGCTCCATTATAAATCACAATATCTGATGTCATTACTCTAACATAGTTCACAATTCTCTAATTTCTTATAAGGTTCAATTGATAATGTAGTAAATTCGCTAGGGCTTTATCATATCACTAAATTTAATACAAACCTACATAAATAACTATTCAACAATTACTGGTAATATAAACATATATAGCAATCACAATATGATCTATTGAAATTCTATTACAATTAACCAGTCCATAACTAAAAATGTTATAAACATACTTCTGATCAATTATCATTTATCAACAGCTAGTTGCTTTTATATCACAAAACTAAGATCTTATAATGAATACGAAATCTATATTACCAATAGGAATAATACAATTAATTCATTCATTTTTTTAAAATAAAATTAATAGGGAGATATATACTCGCTTGATAATACTGATCCACTCTTGAAAGTTTCGAAACATCCATAACTATCTTTTCACATTTACCTCATATTATCACCATCTACAAAGATAAATTATAATTATATATACACTACTTATTTTCTTTTCATATCTTATAAATCTTTATTTAGTTCATAATAGCATTATTTAATACTTACTTCCTATACTTCCCCAGTATCATGGCTAATCCAAATATGCCACTTTTTCATCTTAGATTTTCTCTCTTTATTGTCCAAACTTATTATTAAAATATTAAAAATCCTTATAAATAATGGGCCTTCTCAATTAATATATAAAATGATGAAACTATTAGATTTTGATGATCCAATTATATATGACACAAGCCACTTCTAATCGTGACTAGAGTGGATCCCGTTACTGATTTCCACAAGCCTT
Organism: Sindora glabra; assembly: GCA_020226215.1. Lineage (NCBI taxonomy): Eukaryota > Viridiplantae > Streptophyta > Magnoliopsida > Fabales > Fabaceae > Sindora > Sindora glabra. Next base: position 43,159,804 of record CM035234.1, read on the forward strand.
ATTAAATTTCACTCTTTTTACCTAATGGGATTTTCAAATTCTAAGGGGACTTAAAATTTTATTTTAAGATTTCTATGAAAAAATGAATAAAATCTCCCTTATTTTTGAACACTTCCCGAGGGCCACATGTCTTAGTATAAAACCTATTTTATTTCCAAGTATGAACATATCAAACATCCATATAAGACTATACAAATCTCAAGGTTATACAAAGATAAGCAATACAACACATTAACTAATGGATCAATAACTTTTCTATCTTAAATGCTGATCTTAACTTAAAAGAAATTCCAACTGTCAAATTCATTAGTGAAGTGGCCTTGAATCTCTATAAATGCAATAAGTTCAAATATGCTTGTCACAACCTAAAAATATTAAAGATACAACAGTGTGAGTTGCGTGAACTCAGTGAGCATATATCTACTGTTATTTTCTAGATAATTAATTATATATTATAATCATAAATTAATCATATTAGCAAACCCATTATTCTTGGATCTCTATAATGCCCATAATTAGTCTCATTTTGAAATTTCACCTACAATAACTTAGATTCCATATCTTGTATCATAAACTATCGTAAACTCAATCAATCTCTCATCACCCATTCTAGGTGACTAACATTTCATAGTTAGTCATTAAGACTTAAATACAATCAAATTATTACAATCATATGAAGTCTATACAATCATGTCAAACAGAGATGTCGGGCCATAGATAATTTCTAGGGAAATGCTATAATTTTTCTCAATTGTTTGCTAGAAATTTCTATCTAACTTTTAGATCAATCTCATATCTTTACAACTATTGCTGGGAATTTCCCATTCAGCTTTCCTATCATTTCCTCATCACAGGTCACGGTATTCAATATCATTACTTTAGTACAATTCACAATTTTCCAACGTCTCATAAAGCTCAATTCACACTTTAGTAAATTCGCTAGAGCTCTACCTCATTCACATCACCATATTCAATTCAAGCTTGCATGGATAACTATTCAATAATTACGAGTAATCAAGCATATAACACAATTATCTCATGATCTATTGCAATCCTATCACAGTCAATCAGTCAATAGCTAGTAATGACATAACCACGCTTCTACTATGCACTCTAATCAAGTATCATTCTTCAATAGTTAATTACTTCTATATTATGGAACTAAGTTCATATAATGAATATGGAATTTATACTATTAATAAAATAGTACTATTCATAACATTTGAATCATAGTTTATTTAGATAAAAGTGGTGGTGAGATATATACTCACCTGAAATTGTTCCACCACTTTAAGATTCTTAACTCTTTAGTCTTTGCCTTCCATCTCCTCCTATTGTTAATTTAAGATAATAACTATTATTATATTCACATTACTTTATCACCCAAGATCATCACTTCTTTATAATTCGAGATTTGCCATAAAGAAATCAAAAGCTTCCATAAATGAGGGTTTCTTCAAACCAAGCTCTAAAAACTAAAATGTTAAAACTTTATATTGTGAGAATAGCCCTTTATTAACATAAAATTATATTTTCTTCAAATCATCACCGTATATTTGAATTGACTCACAACACAACTCTTCTAAAATATACCACTATTGAAAATATAGTCATACACTAATCTACTATAAATCTAATTTTATCATTTAAACTCTTTTTGGCATTAAAATAACATCTTTCTAGTTTATTATCATTTATTCAATATATATATATATATAAATGGGATTTTCTACATCAAACTCAAATCATTTAAAATATTAAAGTATAATACTTTATTTTTACTCTAATCTTCCTATCAAACAATTGACATCATGGAATTTCAATTTCTTACACCATCATTGCTTATCCAAAATATCCATAACTGATTTCTTTCTAGATCATACCCAAATCTAATATTCCAAATATATATTTTTCGTTTATCTTATTTTAACAATTTTTTTGCATAAAATTCCAATGTTTACTCTCATTTAAATTACATTTTGAAATCTCTTAATTCAATGTATATAAAGAATATATAAATGGAAAACATAAAGAAGGTTCATGCTTGTCATTTTATCATTTAATATTCCGAAATCATATATTTATATATATATTTTCAAATGCGCACAAATCGGTTTTCCGGCATTATCCTAAATCAACTATTCCAGGATTCCTTTAATTGTGCATACCTCACTCAAAGTGCTAGTGCATAATTTCCCATAAATACTCCAATCATAATCTGTAATATTTTATAACATATAATCTTATTTCAATATATTTTTATTTATTATTATTATTTTTTTAAACCCATAACAATTGAAAGTGTAGTGATCAAATTAGCTCACTTACTTTCTTGAGAGCTGACTGGAGCTCGCCAGAGCTGGAATCGGAGCCAGTGACCGGCAGATGAAGCTAAACCGGGGCTCGCATGATCAGCTGCCTTCAATTCAAGCTGTGACTATGCTTGTCACGAATAGAAGACGTCGCGAGGGAGATTAGCTCCGACCAGGGGGCATCGCTTCTCCATGAAGAGCTACCAGCCATGAGCTCGAACGGTTTCTACCAGCCCCCACTATGGTTGTCGAACTGGATTTCCTCGTCGCCTGAAGCAGCAGTTTGGCGGGACACCATGTGACGGCAACGAGAGAGACAATGGCAGTGACAGGAAAAGGAGCTTCTCTGAGGAAGGAATAAGGAAAAAGAAAGGAGGAGGAGATACAGAAGCTACTGGAACCCAAAACCCCAAAAGAGAAGAACTAACTTCAGCAGAAAATACAACAGCAAGTTAGTGGGAGAAAAAGCTGAGTGTGACTAGAAAGAATGAAGTGACGAAAACAAAGAAAAAGAGGAAAGAGGGGGGTAGACATATGAAAATGGATTAATTTAATTTTACTAAGTTAATTCAACGAGATAAAAATTATATATTGAATTAGTCTCAAACTAAATTACTTTTTTATCAAATCCAGTTTAGATCGAATTGTTAATATACCAGTTCCAATCCCAATCTTAGACTGATATTTATAAGGCAGATTTGAGTGAATTTTTATAATCCATCAATTTTATTATTATTATCATATTATTTATTTATTATTATTTTTATACTATTAATTAATTAAAATTTATTATTATTTTTATTAAATATAATTTTATATTATTATGATTTAAAATTTTATTATATATATTATTGAGTCATATATATTATACATAGTAAAAACAAATATACATTTAATAAAATAAATATATATTATTAAAATCTAGTAAATATGTAAATTTGCATTTAATAATATGTACATTTAATAAAATAATTTGAATTTTATATTGATCAATATTTTATATTATACATTTATTTTATATTATATATTTATTTTATTTGATAAAATAAATATATATTATTAAATATATATTGATCAAGTCCAAAGTATTGTATATAAAAATAAATATATTTAATAATTTATATATCATCAAATATACATAAATAATTATATAAATATATTAATAAAAATAATTATAATGATTTATATATAATAAAAATAAATAATAATGTATTGTATATGTATATAATATATTTAAATTTTATATTGAAATTATTAATTTAAATTTTTTAAATAATTTAAAATTTTTATATTAAAGTATTATTTCAAACTTTAATATAATTATTTATTTTGATAAACTTATATAATATATATTGACAATATTAAATATATAAATTTATTAATTTTAATATTAAAAATTATTCAATATTGCTCATGTATATAATTTAATATTATATATATTTAACTATAATTTTAATATATAAAAATTATCATTTTAATATCTATATAAAAATTAAATATATAATAAATTATTTGTTTATTATTTATTACTATTATCAAGTTAATAGGCTAATCTAATAACATGATGAGTTAACACTTATCAGTCCTAATTCCTTATTAGGTCGGGCCATTATTATCGTTTTCTATACTTGTACCAGTACCAGTATCAGTCTTAATTCCAATCCCAGTTCCAAGTCAAGCAAAATTATATTAGTATCAGGCTAATATGTTAAATTCAACTTATTTTGACACCTCTAGAGAGATGAAAAAAAGAATCGACTTCTTTTTTTTTTTTATGTCATGGGTTTTGATAATGTACTATAAGAGTAAGTTGAAATCACTCAAGATCTAATCCTAATCGTGAGATTTGCATAAAAAATCTAAGAAGGAAAATAATTAAATACGACACTAATAAAATTTCATGACTAATAATATAACTAATCACTCATGTTTCCAACCTATTTCATATTTCCTAAATAATTTTGATAAATTTTAAAATTTTAAAAATAATTATTTTAAACTTTCACAACTCCTAAAAATAATATATCAAATACATACATATTATTTCATGAATTTGTACACTTCTACTTACTGAAAATTATTTGTTAACTTATGAGAAATTTTCTTATAAAATTATCTTAATGAAATCTTGCATCGAATATCATCATAAATATATTTCAAATATTATCATTAATATTATTTTAAATATTATTTTCAATATTTATGAATCTTCAAAATGAAAACTAAATTTAAAATCAATATTATCTATAAATCTCAAAACTTATATAACTTCATGTTTAAACTGAGGATATTACAATATACTAATCCAATAATTTTGATCATAAAATCCTTATTTTATCCATAGTACAAATATATTACATGATTGAAATTAACCTCCAAATATTCTCTTTGACATTTCATCCCTTGAAAACAATTATAATACAAGAAAGTTGTAGGTTGTTCACTTTTGATATGGTTTATACACATTAAATATAATTTACTAGTTTTGATCGTCAAGCTAATAATGTGAATACTTATAAAATTCAAAACCTCTTGTTGAAATATAAAGAGATGATGCAATTTACACTTAGTCATTCGCTCATTTATTTGATGCTACTCGATTGCCATTCATATATCTATATTTAATTGCTAGCATTTAGTGTTAATTTTTTATTTTATTATATATATATATATATATATATATATTATTTTTTACATGAAAAATAGAAGATATATTGGGATTTACTGGTTGAGTCAGCTTACCTACTTCTTCGAGGGTTGATTGGAGCTCATCGAAGCTCTACCAACAACACGAGCATACTAAAATGTTAATAAAGAGGAAGGGCCAAAGGCCATCTATTGTTGTCATTTAAGATGATTTGTATACTACAACTTCCCCTTACCGTTAAGTTAAAGCCATTGGATAGCAAGCTAGAGCTTCCTAAAATTAGTGTGAATTGTGCCAAAAAGAAAAAGCCCAGTTCACTTAATAGTTCCTCATGCAAATAGATAACAACTTGATAGAAATTGCATTAGCAAGGTGTCGCACAATGGTGCAACGCTTAAAGAAGCAACAACAAGGTTTCGTTTTAGAGAAAGAAAAATGTGGTGACAAGAAAAGAGAAGAGGGGAAACAAAACCCGAGAGAGAGAGAGAGAGGGATGCTTTATTTAGGAATAAGAGAGAAAAGAACTAGAAAAATACAAAAAAGCTAAGCTAAGTGTTTGTCACGACCCACCTTTGATCGTGACTAGTGTGGATCCTGTTGTCAGTTTTCACAAACCTTAACTATTATTATTCTTTCAAACTAATGAGAATCTTCAAATATGACAAGATCAACATATATATAGAACAATTTAATTTCACACTTATACATATACAATTAATTCATCACATCATATAATTCATCAAAACTCAATTTGACTGTTAACTCTAGTCCCAACTGTCAAATTCCTTACTAAGGCGGTATTTGATCCTCCTATGGATGCTAACTTGAAAATATTGAATTAGAATAAAGTGAGTTCCACAAACCCAGTGAGCATATAACTACCACTATCTTGCTAGTGATCAACTTAAATATATTAAAATGTAATAGCAAACCATCCTTTGGATTCTGAAAATATATAAAACCATATCCCGAAATAGATGTTCTGTGGCACAATCATAGGAGTTTCAACTTTCTATTAACATTCAAATCATATATTACTTATTCCGGGTAGACATCATACACAAATAATCGTTAAGGTTAAATACAAACAGATCATCACAATCACATCATCAGTGCAAGTCAATTATAAACAATCACATGATATCACCTTTTCAAATATAATAAACATACATGAAACTATTCTATAGTATAAAGGTAAATTTTATATCTCGCTTAACTGTTAACTAGGAATTTCTCATCTAACTCTTACATCAATATCATATCCATTTCATATAATTCGTCGGGAATTTCCCATCCAACCTTCATATCATTTCTTTTTCACTGATGGTAATAATCGATATCATCATTCTAACATCATTCATCGTTTTTCAATATTTCAAAAAGTTCAATTCACAACACTTGTATATAATCATATTTATACAAAAATATAAAATTTATACTAATAATGAAGAAAACGCAATTCAATATTTAAAAATATCTTTTAATGAAATAATAAAAAGTGGTGAGATATATACTCACGTAATAGCTCCACCTACTCTCAAATGTGTTGCAAGATCTACAACCATCTTTTCATATTTTCTCATTTAAGGTGTGTAACCTGAGCTCTTCAATGGCAGTACCTCACCGAATTGTTGGCGGGTGGACGAAAAACATTCAGCAGTAGCTTGATCGGGCGGAGCCAACGTGGAACAACGAAGAAGCCCCTGCTCGAGTATTGCTGATCCATGCTATTTTGGCTTCCGTTGCCATGCTGTAAGCCACTCGTTTGGAGAGGGAGACACACGAGGAAGGTGGTTGGACAACAAGCAACAACAACTCTTCAAGTGCAAACCCATATAAAGAAGAGCCACGAGGAAGCAACTATACTGGCGGTACTGCACCAGTCGCAGAATAAAGCTCTGCTTGTAGGGTTACCTTGTTCTTCCACCTTACTTCCTCAAGACTAACCAAAGCTCAACGGTAGCAAAAGTACTGCCGGAACTCCGGCGAGGGTGTAAAGAGGCAACAGAACAAGAGAGGAAGAGCACAAGAGACTACCGCTGCTTCTTACCCCAATCCGAAACTTTGTTTGTGCCCAGGAGATGCTAATTCGAAACTCTCTACGCGATACTAATGAGATGAAATTGGTGCAACACGGGGAGAGGAGAAAAGCTACGTTTTTTGTAAAGAAACCTGCATGGAGGAGACATCTTTTTGGTGGTGAAGTTACGACCAAAAAAGGGAAGGAAGGAAGAAAGATGGCCGGACCAACGAAGTTGAAAGGCGAACTGAATGTAAGAGAAGCTGCTGGAAAATGAGGAGACATGAGCAAGGGAAATAGGTCAGTACTCGGTACTAGTTTCCAGAGGAAAAAAAAAGGGAAACCCGTCTAAAGAGAAACAAGGTGGTGGCATATAAGCAGGGGAAAAAGAGGAGTTGACCGGCTTGCGTGTTTGACTGAAAGAAAATAAAATAAAATGCTGAGCTACGTTGTACCCTTAGGAAAAGACAAAAGAGGAGGGCGATTAAGATGAGAAAAAATCTGAAAATGTAGGAGAGAGAGATCCGAAAACTTGCAGGAAAAATGTGGGGCTAAAGGTTTTATTACCGTGTGTTTCATCTCATGGTAAGCTCATTGCTCCCTTAATCTCAACCCTCCATTTTACTTACAAATGATAAACTTTAAAATTTCATCTCATATACTTCTCAATCTTCCGCTCGAAAATATCTATGTTTATACTAAGGTAATATATTTAAATCCCTTAAAATTATTATTTCAAAAATTCATAAATCTTTGCACTTTTCCTCATACTAAAAAAAATCCATTATATATATATATATGTGAATAAACTTCAAATATTCTTACAAATATTATTCTAATATTTCAGAACTTAATTCAAATAGATAAATTTAAAATCACAAATTAGTCAAATGAAATAAATATTCTCTATTATTAAAATTTATAAAATTTAAATATTAACTTGGGATATTACAGTGTTGCTATCTTGTACACTAGAAAAGGGACAAAAGAAGGAAATAAATAAAATAAAAAGATATAGGAAGTGAAACTTAGAGAAGGAGTTGTAAAAAATTCCAAAAAGGAAAGTGATAGAAATCATATAAAAAAAGCTAGCACACATTAAAAAAAGCACTGACTTATATATAAAAAAACTATAGAGAAAGTACAAAAATAATGAGCTAAAGATTATTATTTTATACTTCATGCTCACTCTAAGCTCATTTCTTCTAAAAATCTCAACCCTCCATCTTTATATTTAAATGTATCTTGATTAATCATATAAATTACCATTCTATAAAATTTCTTTTTGAAAGTAACACTTCCATAATTTCTTGAAATAATTTACCAACAAAAATAGTTTATAATTTCATACTCTTAATTTTAGAATTTCCAATAAAATATTTTAATATTACTTTTGATAAATAAAATTTTAATGCTCATATTTTTATAAACTACCTTTATTTAAAATCTCAATTTAATTATTATTTTTAATCTCCTGTCAACATAAAATATATGGAATTACTTGAAAATTTTAAAAGTCTTAAAACAAATATTACAATCTTCAACTGGTTTAAAAAATAATTTATCAATACCAATAATTAATTTCATAAAAATTTACACTCATAATAACCATTTCTAACTTATAAAAAATAAAATCTTCATAAGAATATTTAAATAGACCTCGAATTAAGAATGGTCATATATAAAAAAAAATAAGTCTCAAATATTATTATAAATATCATTTTTAATATTCGCAAACTTTTAAAATGAAAAAGAACTTAAAACCAATTATTAACCAAATAAATAAATATCCATAAATATCAAAATTTATAAAACTTTAATTTTCAACTTGGGATATTACATCATTGTACAAACTTCCCAAGGGATGGATCAAGTATGAGAAAACCTAAAAATTACATAAATAGGATGAGATTTACTTTATTTTAAGATATTAATTATTATAAGTTTGAAGAAAAAAGAAGGTTAATTTTTAAATTAATAAAGAATATTTCTTTATTTTTATTAAATATCATTAATTTGTGATAAGTCAAATATTATTTTTGCATATTTTTCTTACAACGATACAAACATCAATATAATAAATATGAATATAAAAAACATGAGAAAGAAGACATTAATGTTAAAAAAATTCATTTTTAAATTTTATTTGTTCTATATATAGTTACATCAATAAATGCAAATTTATAACAATATTGCATAAAAAAAAGGAGGACTTTAATCTTCCACTCTAGTTGCTAACCTTGGTGCTAATTCTCATAACTATTATCCAAAAGCCATTCATGACTGTAACACTCGGTAAGAATCTAATTGTTAAAACATAATAGAATTAAACCAAACAAGTTTACTAGTGTGTAATCTATAGATATACCCATTAATATTAGTAGAAGTATTTATTAGATTTAGTAAACAAAAAATTTGCTAAGAATTACTTAGAAAAGATCCAAGTAAAAATATAAGTATTTAGGATCCAAGGTTGATAAGGCTTGGAAATAATTTAATGTTCATACTTAAAAGCATCCTATGGAAAACCTAAGATGTCAAAAGTGTAAATTAGGGCATTCTATAAAGAGTATACATGGCTTTAGGGAGAAATAAAGGAATATGACATAATCCAAGGGCATTGATGGAAATCTTAAGTTTAATCCCTAATTAAAGGCTTAATGAGTGATTAGAAATGTTATTTTAGTGACTAATTAAGATGAGAAGTGAGTAGGAAATTTCTTAGGAGTTTTAGTTAATTTAGTGATATATGTAATGACATAAATGTATATGTGACATATGTCATGACTTAGCTAAAGAAGACTAAGACTAAGACTAAGGAGACTTAGAATTTTGCTACATCTTCTTAACCAAAACCATGTAGCACTTCTCCTTGATGACTATTTCATCTTTTATTTTATGAATAGCCAAGCTTAACTTCATCATCTCCCACACACAAAGTGCTTGATAGCTAAAGCAAGAAATAAAAGAGAAAAAGGTGAGTCTTTGACTGCTTTCTTCATCCTTTAGTGAGATTCTATTAATTCCTTTAATATTCTTCAAAGTCAATTAAAGAACAAAGCTCTATTGATCTTTTATGTGAAAGTATAAGCTTATAAACTTCCATTGATTCATCTCTTTTCTTGATTTTTCCTATGAATCCTTACTAATTTCATGTTATTTGGATCCATACTTTGAACATTAGATGAGGAACAAGCCTTTTTGAGTGAATAAAGATCTACTCTTTTTTTTTTAGATTTCTTTCCAAGAGATGCTTATATATAAGGTGCATATTTAATTGTTGTTGTTCTTGTTGCATTGAAGCCATGAAACTCATGGTAGATTGCAAAAACATTTCCTTAGAACTCAAGAAAAGATTTAAAAACAAATAATTTTATGGAAAGAATTTCTTTAAAACTAGTAAAGGGTTGGAAATATGATTAAAGGTGGCTCATAGATTTTCTAGCCAAAGAAGGGCAAAATGATGTTTTTATAAAGCAAGAGTTGTTGTAATATGTTCCAAACACAAGTATATTAAAACTCAGAAGCAAAAATGGTTTTGTGTCAACTATGGAAGGCTTATAGTTTTCTTTAATTTCTAAAGGGGAAAAACTTTAGTTTTCATGTTAAAATTTAGTAGACACTAAACCACACATTAATATGAGTATAAACACTAAACCACACATTAATACAAGTGTTTTGGTATGATTGCAACCAAGTTTTCAAGCTAAAATTCACTTGAAATGAGTTTCGCAAGCTTATTGGCATCTTATTGTCTAGTGTAGGAAAAAAGTGTTTTTTTTGTAATAAAAACTTGTTACATTAAGTTTTAAATTTTTTTAGATTTATTTATTAACATTTATATTATACTAAGAGCTTTTAGTAAAAACATGTCTAAAAATATAGTTGGAAGCTTATGGATTAAAGCTTAAAAAAACTATTTTCAAATTGATACTTTCAAGTGGAAATTGGTTTCTTATAAGCTAGTCTTTCTAGTAAAACATTTTAATTATTTATGAAACATGTTTTATGGTTTAAAATGATTATTTAATGATGTTTTAAGTATTCAAAGTTGACTGAAAATTTTTTAAAAATTTCACAAAGATTTGCATATAAAAATGATTTTTGAAAGTTAAGGTAGCCTATTTTAGGATATATTGATAGTTTAAGCTATAAGTAATTTATGTAACTTGTTTTGAGAATGAAAATGGTTGAAAAAATGTAATTTTATGAATTATTATTAATTCTAGAAATTTTTATATAAATTTATTAAAATTTGATATTTTAAATGGATTTTCAAAGTTAAAGGTGGCTTTTTTGAAGTATTTTGATTGTTGGATATAAAGGTACCTTTTATGACTTATTTTATGCATGGAAAAGTTTAAAAATATTATTCAATTTTCAAATATTAATTTTGGAAGTTTTGGATAAAATTTTAACAAAGTTGCTATTTTAAATGAAACTTCTAAGTATAAGAATATTTGTTAAAATCTAGTACAGTTTTGTGATTATTTTCTAAACTCTTAGATGTTTTTATATAATAAAATTGTGCAATTTTAGTAGCAAGCAATTATGCTTGAGCAAGGAAAAATAGTTCTTTTACATGTCAAAATAATACACAACATAAAGGGTTAAATTTACTTAGAAACAAAAGTTTTGGAACTTAGAAAATTCAAATTGAGAACTCTACATTTTTATTGTGAAAACCATGAGTTTAGTGATTATATTACAATAATAATTTTTTTTTGTCTAATAGCATACTAATATGCTAAAAAGTATACTTGAATGGTGATAGAAATTTTGTGAAAAAAATGTACACTACTATATAATTTTTATGGTGAAACCATAAATCTATCACAAGATTAGTGCATGAATTATTCTATGACTTGTATATATACTAATATGTTTTAGCATAGAGAATGGAAGCACCTATATTTCTTGTGATCACTAGAAAATAGGTAATTATAAATCTTTCTTGCTAGATTATGCTTTATGCTACATTTTGGTTATGGCTAATAGATGGTATTTTAACCTTACCTTATATATGTGAGAAATGGACTGATAAATTCCTTATGTGAAAATGAGGTAGTGAAAGCTCTAGTGAAGAAAGGCTTGAATGTCTATGTGATTATCAACTTAAGTGTCATATGTAACATTATGACCAAAATATGTAATGATTAAATCCTTAGGAAAGTTATAGAGATTAGTCCAGTGCCTTCTATTCTAAGTCATATGCAATGATGTGAGGTGAAGGGGAGGCATAAGGCTAGGATATGCATGGTTAAGCTTAGCCCAAAGTAACAAGGAGGAACTTTTTATGCTTCCAAGCTATCACTAGTTATTCAAATGCTTATACTATGTTTATGACTAGATTATATTCTATTTATATGTTTAATAGTGCTAGATATAGAATTGCATAATGAGAAATATTTTGTGGTAAGAAAATGAGGTTTGATATATGTCTTGCATATAAATGTTTTTTTTATTAAAACTAATTAGAAAATCTATGTGATAACTATCTTACTAAGTAATTTATTACCCATTCTACTTGTGAATATATTTTTTAGATACTTTGGACTTGGATGAAACCTATTAAGATCTCTAATATGTGATAGCACTTGTACAAGGCTACATTTAGTTATTAAGGATCCCAACCTTAATGATTTTGACATACGCATAGGTAATAAATAGTTCGAATTAATGGTTATAGTTTTCAATTATTTTAAAATGTCTACTTTTAAGATTTTAGCTTGTATAATTATGGTCTGATTACTTTTCTTTAATCTATATAATTATTTTAAGACTTTAATAACTAAGTTACAGCATGACTTAGGTAACTTAAGTATAACTAAAAGATGCATATAATGCATATTTTTGTACATATATATTTATGATATTATATCAATTACCTTATGGTTACTACAAAAATAAATTTTTTAACAAATAGTAAGTTGGTCACACAATTTCTTTCCAAAGGTAGAATGATTTCCATTCTTATCAAAGGTAAATATGAACTTCTTCTAAATAATCTTCTAAAGTATTTTTCTAAGTACTTCCTTAAATAGTACTCATCTGATCTTAATCTAAAAGTACTCCTTATTGTCACCTAAACTTGATGGTATCTTTAAAGAATTTTTAAAATAAAGTAAAATCTTTTGAATTCTTTTTTTAGTTTTCAAACTTGTTCTTTTTCTATTATGTTTGTTTCATAGTTTGAACTTTAGAAATAAAAATATTACTTAATATTTAGAAAGCTTTCTTCAAAATATTTTTTTAATTTCTTGAGACATATTCCTAAGAAAATATTATTCAAACAAGTTTCATAAATCCATATTTCATACTTTGTAATCCTTTCTAACAAGTCATCTTTTTTTTTTCAAAATAATTCCTCAAAAAACTATTTATTTATGAATTTGTTGGAAGTAATAACTTTTTTTATAATCAAATATTCTTTTAAAATCACTTTACTAGTAATCTCTATTTTTTGAGGTCATTACATTTCAATTATTTCCTAACCATAAAGGAAATCTTCTTTTATTAGTCTTGGATTTTAACTCCAAGAAGTTACTTTTAATCTGATTTCAAAATTTCCTTTAGAAAAAAGTAAATAGGTTTTTAAACATATTTGAATTTTTAATTTTATCAACTATTTTCAATGAAACATATTTAAAAGATTAATCCTTCATCAATTGTGAAAAATGGTTTTCTAATTTAACTATTTTGAGAAGAAGAAAAAGTTTTAGAAAAGGATTTGTAAAGAAAGTAAACAAAAGTGAATTTTTCAACTTGTGTTTTTACATCATACATGTTTCCAAGAAAATAGTTAGTGTTATAAAATAGTTTGGTTTAGATAGGCTTGTAAAGATATTTGATATATATCTTTACGTTAATCACAATGGTCCAAAAATTGGATTATGATAACAATGTCCATTAAAGTTTAATATTAGTGAATTACATATCTAAGCAATATATTTGCTTACATTACTAATGCCAACTTGTGTTTGAAAAGGAGGAAAATAGCTCCCCTCCTATCTCATTTGACACAATTAGATGACATTGATCAAATTCTATAATATCTCTAAAGGTATTAAATGAAATGATAGGGGAGTTATTTTCCTTTTTCTCAAACAAACATTAGAATAAGATAATAAAGGATAAGGTATCAATAAGATATTTTCAAATGAAAAGTGAATGTGAAATATATATATTTATTACATATATATATATGTAATAAATAAAACTATAAAAATTAATTATTAAACCAAATCTAATCCATTAAGCTTCCTTGATGGCAATTGCATTGCCAAAGGAGATTTTTTATTGGCTTTACACATTAATTAATAACAAAATCGATATGTAAATATTTTTTATTCCTAGTTGACCTTTGACATAGGTTTGGATAACAATTTCTAAAGTTAATAGTCATCTTAAATTTCCATTTAAATTTTAAAAATGCCATTGTATTAATATAAATGTTGATTTTTTTACAATTGTCATCTTATTTTATACCAATAATTTCAAAAGTTCTAGTGCATTTATATAGACATTGGTTTAACCCATGATCAACATCTATCAATCGATGTAGAATTGTAATTATATAGTAGTGAGTTCCAAGTCAAAAATAATGTCTCATATTTGGCTTTATTATTTAAGCCCTTTGTGTCTAGAGTGATTGTAAATTCAACTGGATTTCCTTATGACATTATGATTAGTAAACTAATGCATGTTCCTTCTTTATGATAAGAGTTGTTAAAATAAAGTTTTTAATAGTTTACATTGACAAACTTTACTACATGTGTTCTATGCTCGATTACAATGTTAGACATCACTTTCTTTTTATGGCATTTAATAGGAAATATTGTAAAGTAAATTCAATCAAGCTTAAAAGATTATTTTTGCACTTGTATTTAAGGATGTTAATTTTGGCCAATACTAATATGGTGGTTAGTAGAAAATAATATCTAAGCTTTAAGTAAGAAAAAAAAAAGGTATAATTTCTCTATTACCAAATGTTTTTGTTTAGTTGGATTTAGTATTCTTGACAAATAATAAATAGCTCTTTCTTTGCCTTCATCATTCTTTTAGCCTAAAAGACACCCTATTACATCATTTAAGGTTGAAACATATAGTTTAAGAGGTCAGCTTTCAATAGAGGAAAATATTATAGGTAAATTGGTTAAGTACCTTTTAATATATTTAAATACAGCTTAATGATCATCCTTTCACTCAAATTGCTTGGTGTCTAAGGGAGAGTACTCTAGTTTAACTAGATAAATTTTTGATGAACCACTTTAAAAAGTTTACCTTCCTAAGAAAACACTATAGTTCTTTCTTTTAGTCAGTGTTAAGGTTCCATTATTAATTTAGTCTTATTCTTGTCAACCTTGTCCATTTTTAATGTACAAATAAGCTTAAACTGAGATATTGAACACACTATTTAATGGGTTCATTTTATAATTGTCATAATGTATTCAATTAAAAGCTTTTCTTAGATTCTCTAGATGTTGTGCATAAAATTTACCTTTCACCACTATATCATCAATGTAGATCTCCATTGACTTACTAATCATGTCATGGAAAGTGGTTTTCATGGCATATTGGTAAGTGGCTCCAACATTCTTTAATTTAAATGGCATAATCACCTATTCGTGTGTGGTAATTGCTCCCAGACATTGAAAAGTTATTTTTAACATATCTTCCATAGTTATGTAACCTGATTGTAACTGGCACCATTAAGCTTACAAGTACATGAATTAAGGTAGAATGTATTAGTATGTTTGCAATCAACATAGGATATTCATTTAGGTGTGGCATTATTAAAATTTCTAAAATCTATGCATACTCTTAATTTGCTAATCTTTTTCATGATAGGTACTACATTAAAGATCCATTTAGCATATATTATAGTTCATATAAACTTTTATTTTAAGAGCCTTTCTATTTCTTCTTTTATCTTTGGTACAACTTCCAATGTAAAAAGTTAGGAAGGTCATTTGTGTGGCTAAAATCCTTCTTTTATTAGTAGCTTGTGTTCCACCAAGTCTTGGCTTAGCATTTCTTTATAGTTCTAAGCAAAATAATCTTTGTATTTTCTCAAAATGTTGACTATTTATTCTTTAATGTCTCTTGTTAAAGTTGTATTAATGAACATTGACTTTCATTCTTCATTTGTCCTAGGATTAACTTTTTGGACTTTAACTTTTTTGTTGTCCTTTTTAACAGGAGAGCCATGAAATCCAAAAAGGTTATCATTATAAATATAATCTAGGAGTTTCATGAGAGCTTGCTTGATAACATAGGATAACAACTAAGCAAGTTATTTTTGGTATTCATTCATTAAATTCATAAGCTGATATTGATATTTCAACTCTTAGGATTATCTAAAAACCAAATGTGTTTAAAACACATATCTTAATAGTTAATAAGTTGATGCACTTGTTGAACATTAGGATTATATATTTTAAGCTTAATATGACATTGTTGTATGTAACATTGGCTATTATCAACTCTTATATATTCAATTACCTTATCTTTCTTCTATATTAACATCTGTTAGTGAAGTTTTGAAAGCACTACCCGTATGGCATGGGTTCAATCCCTTCCAAGCAATAAGTTATAGTTTATCTTTGAAAACGCCATTACAAATAATATGGGCTTAGTTATTGAACCTAATTTAAAATCTATTAAGATCATTTCTTTTTAGAATTTTATATTCTTACATTAAAGTTTATCACAAACATATTAAATGGCATTAAGTCTTTTAATTATTTTCTCAATTGAACAAAAGTAGATATGTGCATTAAGTTGAGTATAAACCTACCATTTAATAATACTCTATTTAAAGTTTTACTATCTATGTAGGCCTTAAGTGGTTCTCCATCTATTTGATTGATTTTTCAAATTCTCTCATTGCATCTGCATTAAACATTACCTTTATAGTGAGTCATCATCAAAGTCTTTGACAATTTCTTTTATTTCGACTATAATAAAAGATGGTGATAGAATAATTACCATATTAGCATTAAAATCCATCCTTTATCATTGTGTTTTTAGCTGGTAAGAGATGGATTCTTTCTTTTAATCCTTTTTTTACCATTCGATTCACTTAGGCTAAAAGGTACTTTTGGTTAGCAACCTTCCTTTTTTTTACCATTCGATTCACTTAGGCTAAAAGGTACTTTTGGTTAGCAACCTTCCTTCTTCTTCATTCTATAAGTAGCTTATCTTTTTATCCTTCTCTTTTGAATCTTAGTTGCAATAAGTCTTTCATATCGATGATCATATCTCTAGCTTTTCCTTCCATATGAGATCAGCTCTCTAGTTTGTTTTCCTTTTCTTCTGAATTCATTCTTTATATATTCCTCTTTTGTATGGTCTTTTTTCAATTTTCTCATGTTATAATGGATTCCTATTTCTCATCTAGGTAGTGATAGTCTAACTTATTGAAGACTAATTTTGCTTTTCCTTTGACTTTTTCAAATTCTTTGACCCACTTTTTTTATTCTCCTTTTTCTTTTATTATTTTCTAGAACTTTGGGTCAATTCTATCTTTTGATCATTTACCATACATTGCCACTAGCAGCTTATTGTAATAATTTTCAAATTGGGGACACATTTTAAATGTCATCTTTACATTGGATCCTTTTTATAAAGTTTATGTTACATTCTCCCTTTAGTGGATATGCCTTTGAGGAAATTAAATGCATCTAAGGGATCATTGTATTCATAGTAGGCTACAATGTTCATGTATATGTTAAATAAGTCAAAGTCATTAATTAGCTTGACGTAGTTTGACCTAGTTGGAAATATATCTTAGTCAACTAGCATTTCCTTCTCTTCGCTTTTGTTTCTAAACTTCAAATGTCCTCATTTGATGGCCTTCTCAATTATTTCTTGGTTATTTCCCTGAAACAAATGTAGCTACAATAGTTTTTATCTTATGTATCATCTTTTAATAGAATTCTATGACTTTCACAAAATTTTATCTATTTATCTTTTAATAGCAGATCAAACATTCAATTAACCTTACTGATATTGAAGGAATAGATTTTTTTTACTAATATGATCCATTTTCAATTTTTCATCTACATGTTCTAATAATAAGCATGTATATAAGGGGTTAAGTTTAAGATTAGTCAAGTGAATCTCATTGCCATTCTTATTATCAGTCTCTTCTTTAACATAAGTTTCTTTCTCCTTCTTGGAGTGCGAATAATACAACTTTCTATTCTTTTATTACTGTAACTATATAATTTATCTAACTTTTTTGTCTAATTAAACTATGATGTTTTAATTAATTAACATTTTATAAATGGTATAATCAAATCTTGCCATCATTATCTTCATAATCGTGGTCTTAACAACCAATGTAAAACATTTGCTTCTCACATGTTAAAATCTGAAATGGTACTCTTTAGCTAATTTTATTGGTTTTATCAGTTAATCCCACTTTCATCCCTCTTTAGCAAAACTAATCATGGAATAATTGTTCTATTTAAACCTACAAATGTACTGAGTTTGAAGGTACCCTAAAATGTTAAGAGAAAGTTATCCTTGTTATGGATAAAGGGAAATACCTTAGCTTTAAAAATTCTTTTGAAACTAGCTCTTTACATTTAATAGTTAATTTGGCATTGTGCTTAACAATCGATTATTTTGCCTTTGGAATCCTCTAGGAAGTTAAAACTAATGAATCTACTCTAAAAGAGCTCCTTTATGATTTGTATATATGCTTCGATCTCCTAACTAGTTGAGTAACATTTCCACCAAAACTTATAGGTTTTAATCCTAGCCTTGATAGTTCTAATGTAATTATTCTTGTTGTTGATTCAGTCTCTCTTAATTCTATTATTAGTTATACACCAAATCATCTAGGTTTTTTGGTTTACACTATGTTGCTTTTCTTAGTTGTTTTCCTCTTTTAGTCATCTTTACCCATTTGAATTTAGGTTGTTTAGTTTTAAAGCATTTAGAATCAGATTGCTCCATTTCATTTAGCTTTCTTTTTATTGTTGATTATTAATATCTTACTGAAAGTTAAATTATTATGCAACTTTTCTATCATTTGGTTCTCTTGTGCTTAGTTGGCAACTATTTCCTAAAGTATCAATTTCAAAATGGTTGCAATTTGTTATGATAGCACGTGAATCATGTTGTGGTTGTTGTCATCCATTTGTTATCATATAATTATGATAGTTTGAGAGATTAAGTCGTGGTTGCTTTCTTTAGCTTAATCATATAATTTCATGATTATTTTACCAATCTACTGATCTTAGTCATTAAAGAAGATAACTCAATTCTCTCATCAGTAGTTGACATATTATAAGGGATTTCATGGGGAAATCCTATAAGACTCGTGACATTGGTTTTTCAAGTTATGATCCAACTTGTTATTGTTCAAAGTGTATCTATTGTCTTGGCTAGTCCTATTTTTAGTGATTTCAATAGCCTTTTTTTGATATGTGCTTTAACTTTGATTCAATTAATTTTAATTGATATTGTCTTCATCAATATTCAAACTGGGATCTAAATTCTTAGCACTTTCGATCTTGGTTTCCAACTATTAATTATTGTTGATGTCCTCCACATATCTTCTTTGAAAAATAGGATTATCATAAAGAGGACATGAAATAGATTGTTTTTTTTTTTTACTTATGGATCCTAATAATATAAACTTACCACTCCTCAAGTGCATGAATAAAAAATAATAAGGCAAAAAACCTTAATTGTGCCTTATTGGGTGTGCTAATTTGTTTTTGCTCACTAAAATTACAAGATAAATAGTTAAAGCAATTCTATCCATGATTAGCAAAAACTAAGGTTTGTGTAAAAAGTATACTAGCGAAGCTCTAATGCAATTAATCATGCAAAATTAACTAGGAGTAATATATGGCGCATATAACTTGTAAACATAAAGATCACATTAATTTTTACAAACAAAAAGGAAAAATTTTTAGACGATAACTACACTACCATCAAGCTGAGCTTTCTTAAGGATGTGAATACCTTAAATTGGGTTGACAACTTTATAATCTTACTTTACTTGTGGAAGGTAGCAAATGGAATCTTGTCATAAAATTTCTCAAAGATGTAACAAAGATAGCTACAAGTGATTAAAACTAGCAAAGTATAAGGAAAAAGACGCAAAGTGCATATATTTGCTTTATGTAGTCTTTTTTATGCCAAAAAAATCCCTTACCTTTGTTACCATTTACATATTTATAAGTTATGGCATCTAAAAAGTTAGGATCGACACCAGCACATCCTTAATTTCCAAAAATGGGTGGTTGTTGTGTGTTAGAATGGATTAATGGGTTGTTTTCACTAGTAACCCACAATGTAGAAGCTGGCTTACAAAAATGAAGGTAACTACTTGTCATGACTCTCTCTCAATCGTGATCGACGTGGATTCTATTACTAGTTTCCACAAGCTTTAACATCTTTCACTCATTCTATCTAACAGGAGTTTCCAAATTCCAGAGGTACTTAAAAATTTACTTTGAAATTATTGTAGAAAAATAGACAGAGTATCCCTTGTTTTTGGACACTTTCCAAAGGCCATACTGTTGGTGTGTGTCCTAGAACCAATCATATAAGATGATTGAAATTATACACAATGTATTATATTTCATTTTAGGTAATTTAATTATTATATTTTTATTATTATTATGCGCAATTTACAACTTAATATAATAATTATCCTTGGAATAGCTTTGCTATTCCTAAAATACCCCTAGTCAAGTATTATTACGAAAAGGATAGTAATAATACATTGAGACTAGCATGTATAGTGACTGATGATTACGAATTATGGATATGTGATATCAAGTCAATACATGAGTACATTGCTAGTGAACAATGTACTGGACTGACCCACTATGAAAATATTGCATAGATAAACGTGTCATAAGTTATTCTCATATGATCACAAATACACATAAATCTTTAACCTAAAGTCACTACGGTTCCCTACATGAGGAATTACTCACTTTAATATTATCCTATGTTACCTTTAATCAGGATGAGAAGTAGGGCATTGATTGAGTGTCTCATAAATCGTGTAGAGGGAAGTGAGTGATGTAAATGGGATTTTGTTACTCTTGTATAAAAGAGAAATATCCTTGGGCCCCTTGATTGAGTGAGACTTAGAAATGCATGGTCATGCTCAGTTGAATTAATATGTGATATTAATTATTTATTTTAATTCTACTCAGTATCAAGAAATGTAAATTGAACATTGACGAGGATGGCACATTCCATGCCTCCAGTTCAATTTGGATATTATTACAGAAGGGTTATGATGCAAAACGTTAATCATATGTTAGGTGGATGTCGAATCACAAACATTCTTACTACTTGAGTGGTAGTGATGTATTGCTAAATACCGCTTACTGTCTATGACTCAATAAATGAGTCATTATCAATGTAGTAAGAACCTACAGGGTCACACAAAAGGAGTAAGAATAAGACAATAATTAATTGGACTTTAATTATATTAATATCCAATTAATTGGACTTATTTTCGTGCATATATATATTATTAAGAATAATAATTCACGTTATATATATATATATATTATGTGATATTATTTGATATTAAAGAAATATCAAATAATTATCTTATCAGATATTAGATAAATATATTATGAGATAATATTATTATCTAATATTAGATAATTAATAGATAAGTCCTATCTCTCCCCATTATCTCTAGGATAAGGATAAGATGAGTTGTTAAGTGTGATTAGGATTTTGGAAGCATTATCCTAGTTGGACTAGGATTATGGCTTGCCTAAGTTCTATAAAAGGGGACTTGAGGGCAGCACTTTAATCATACGTTTTAAGCTTCCATATAAACCCTAAATCACTCAGAAAACATCCAATCCTAATTCTTAGAAAGAAAAACGCATCCTAGCAGACGCGTGGAGGGTGAGAGGTCGTTGTTCACTCCGTGTGGATACCGTAGAGACGTTGTACCTTCCGGCTGGTGTTTGATTCATCCGCTCTCAAGTTTTGATCAGTAGAAACACGAGTGCCCAATAGGTAAAACCCTAATCATTGACTTATGCTTTTTGCATGGATCCTAGGTAGAATTCGGATCAAAATTTTAAAATTTCGCTGCATGTGATAATCCGAATTCCCAACAGTGGTATCAGAGCTTCTTGCAAAAATATAGTTTTGATTATGTGTTTTACCATCTTTGATGAATATTTAAGAAAAATAAACAGAGTCTCCCTTATTTTTGGACACTTTCCAAGGGCCACACGACTTAAAATAAACACCTATATTGCTTTCTCAGGTACAACAGTATCAACAAACACATAGTATATTATAGTTTTAGATTTAGATACAACTAAATGATTCAACACATTATTGGCCGAATCAATGAAAATTTTAATTTTTAATCTTAATCCAACTATCAAAATTCCTTTATAAGGTGATCTTGGATCTCTATAGATATGTCAAGCTTACATACTTTTATCTCATCTTGAAAACATTGAAAATAAATAAAGTGGGTTATATGAACTTAATGAGCATATAACTATCACTATCTTGCAGGTCATCAATTTTATATATAACAATCATAAATTAATCAGGTATCAAATTAAAACATAATAGTAAACCATTTCCTGAATTTTTGAAATACGTGAACCCATATCTTGAAATGGGAAGTTACTTGCATATGACTTAAACTTTGTGTCCCATATCATAATTCATAAAGTCTCAATTATCCATTAACACACGCCATCCATATTATATCTCACACTACCTAGTCTAGGTAGTTAGCACATTCACAAACAACTAATAAAGGCTCAAACACAAATAAATTATCTTAATCACATCATCTATAATATTTAATCATAGACAGCCATATTATGTCATATATTTAAGTACAGTAAACATACCTTTAGCTACTTTTTGTTGTCAAGGTCAATTCTATACTTCTCCCAACTATTTGTTAGGAATTTTCCATCCAACTCTTAAATTAATCTTATACTCTTCTCAGTTATTAGCTGAGAATTTACAGTTCGACTTTCATACCATAGCTCATAGTTTCCAAAGAAATTGTTTTTATCACAATTCATAACTTCCAATGTCATTTATAGGATAATTCATAAGTAATATACACTTGAGAGTCTAACTCTCATATCATAACTATTCAATAAAGCTTTGATACAAAGTGATTATCTCTTCATGGATAAATACTAAATCACATAGCAATAGATTCATATCTATAACAAAGCCATAAATAGCTAAAAATATTACCACTATGCTTCCGTTGTGCACTTTGATAAATTTACAATCACTCCATGGCTAATTGTACTTATATCGTGGAACAAAGTGTTCAGATGATTATAAGGTCTATACTAACAATAAGAAAAATACAATTCACACATTTAAACTATCTTTTATTAAAATATTAAATTGTGGTGCAATATATACTCACATAGAGCTATTCTTCTTTCTTAGAAGTCTAGATCATCTATATTCATTATTTCTCCTTCCTATTTCATAAATTATAAAGATAACTTATAAATACATAAGATTGTTTATTTTCCTTCTAAAATAGCCATAAATTTATTCTTATTATTTTAGTACTATACTTAAAGATTCAAAATATACATCAAATAGACTTATGATTCAAGTTTAACATAACCCAAAATATTAGAGTTTTTCACTCTCAAAAGTTTTGAGATATTTATAATCATCTTTCTCTCTCTTTTTTCTATTTGATAAAGTACAACTTTAATTTATAAATGAGTGTTTTGCCCAAGAATTACCATTCTAGATTTTATTTACATTATCTTAAAACCTTTACACTTTCTTTTAAGTATGTATAATTCTAGGCTAACATATTTAGGAGTCATGTTTTGGAATTTTTTTAGTTCAAGTTCAATTATCAATAATATTATGAATTGATATTTTAAGGAAGCTTTAAATGCTTTGCTTAGGTATCACATCCTAATATTTAAATTTCATAGATTTTAATACTTGTGAATAATTAAAATTTTATAAAATTTAATGTTTGTGATTACTTATTTTATTTAATATTTATTTGATTAAACTTTGATTTTAAAGAATTTAAAATATTAAAACAATATTGATGATAAAGTTTAAAATAAATATTTTTTAAAAATTTAAGATTTATTGAATTATTGAGAATATATAAAATTGAAAAGGATTGAAAATGAGTTGTAAGATTAAAATAAAATCAGTTTTATATAAAAAAAAAATCTCACCGCCTTCTCTCTCTCAGCTGGTCTCGGCTTCCCTCCCCTCCTAGATTTTTCTGATGTCGGTATTAACACTGTACCCCAGAGTCTCTTTTTTAGTTTTCCATTTTATTTTACTTTATGTTTTTCGGTTTCTCTCTTCTCCGTTTCTGCTTTTCTCCCATACAGTACACAACTATGCTTCCTCCATTTGTTTTCAATTTGCAAAAACCGGTACAGCAGCTTTTTCTTCAAAAAAAAAAGAAAAGAAAAATAAACAAAATAAATCAAAAACCTCACTGCCGCCCTCCTTTAATTTTCTGAACAGCAGATTTTCTCTCTCTCTCTCTCTCCCCCCACCTTCTACCGCCTTCTTTTTCTCTCCTTTCTCCTCTTTCTTTTCTGGCCCTTTCTCGTTACTCCTCTCTATTTCTTCCTCAAGTTGGGCTGGAGTTATGTGCCATTCTTGCTGCCGCTGCTGTTCTGTCAAGTGTTGGAGCTCCCTTCGTTAGCGTTGCTGTCAACATCCGACCACGACAGAGAAGAAGTGAAAACAGCAGTGGAGCGAGATTGAAGCTAGGAAGCGCCGCTGCCATTTTGTGACCTCCGCCCACCGTGCCCAGCCTCCCTCGGGCAAGCTTTCTCCACCCTTCTCCAGCTGTTGAAACGCGCGAACGAATAGCTGCAAGTTGGAGCTGGGTTGGCGGCAACATGGCAGGCCGGAAACTCCTTTGTTTCCAGTGATTCTAACGCCGGCGAGCTGCCGGCGGCTCTTCCAAGGTGCACTAGAAAATTCTATATTGTTGACTTTTGTGGTTCCTTACGGTTTTGAATTTATCCAAGAAAAATCCATTACATTGTTTTGAGAAAAATGATAATCTTTGCATTATGAAATGCAAAAATAAAATTAGAATGATAAACAGAAAATTTTGTTTTATTATTAAGATAGAGTCAAGCATGAAAGAGATCAATCTTTGCAAAATATTTATGATAGATGATGATAACTTAAAATGTTATAATTTTTATATTGTAAACTATTTAAATATTATGAATGAAATCATGTCGGAATATGATATAATAATATATTTAGTGGTAGTTGTATACCTTAAAAAATTCATTGGTGTATGTTTAATATATAGGATGATGCATATTAAAATGTAATTTTATGTGGTAAAATGCTAGGATGACATAAATAGATATATTTTAAATGCCTTGAAAGATTCATATGTGATTTATGAAATTTTTAAATAGATGAGATGTGATTGGATGATTATACTAAAATAAAATTGAGAAAGTACGAAAGAAAGTGTATAGGTTTATAGAATAATTTGGCTAGAACAATATTGAAATATGAGGTTTCAATACTTTAAGGGTTTTATATTTGATTTGAAAAAATTCTTATTTATGAAAAATTTCTAAACCCTTATGATAGTTTTATTTATATGAGAAGTAATAATATCAAATAATAGTATGGGGCAAATAGGTACTTTAAGGAATATTAAATCCTACAATCTCAACTTGTATAAGTTTGAATCGAGAATCTCCATATATATATATATATATATTTCTATAGCTAATTAAAGAGAAAATAATAATATATAGTTGTAGTTAATTATATATTATGGCAAATCTTCTATTCATATATATCAATCTTAGAAAAAGAATATAGTTTGATTTAGGAAGAAAAGAAATAAATTTTGGTATTTATGAATCAATCTTCTGAATTCTGATATTAAGAGGAAAAGTTGAAGGAATGAATATGGAAGCTTTGGGAATTTCCAAAGTAGATCAACAATACCAGGTGAATATATATCTCAGCACATTTTAACATCTTAATAAAAAGATAGTTTAAATGTTAAGGATGGTATCCTTTTACTTGATAGTACATATTTCCTAATGCATATAAATTCATATATAAGGTCATCATCATAGGATTAGATAGCTATTTAAGTGAATGCTAAGTGATTAGAGTGCGTAGCGAAAGTGTAATGTCATCATTAGATATTAACTGATTGATTGTGATAGGGCTATAATAGATCATATTATGATTGTATTATATGCTTTAATTATCCGTAATTATTAGATAATTATCTATGTGAGCTTGTATTTGATTTGATAATATGAGTAGAGTGAAGTTCTAATAAATTGACTATATTGTAAATTGAATCTTATGAGACATTGGAAATTGTGAATTGTGCTAAAGTGATGACATCGAATAGCATGATTTGTGATGAAGGAAGGATGGGATAGATGGATGAGAAATTCTCGACACTAGATATGAAATGGATAAGATTGATTTAAAAGTCAGATGGAAATTTTTTTGCTAATAATTATGAAAGACATAAGATTGACCTGAGAGTTGAATGGAAAAATTCCCAACGAATAATTAAGAAACCATAACATGGCCTTGAAATTAGATAGTGGCTACACGTCTGACTATGGTAACTATTACATGATAAGTTGAATGGAAAAATTCCTAGCGAATAATTAAGAAACCATAACATGGCCTTGAAATTAGATAGTGGCTACACGTCTGACTATGGTAACTATTACATGATATTATATGATATTGGAATTTTTACTTATGTTTGAATAGTATTGTTTGACATGATTGTAAATATTTGATGTAATTGTGGTGATTTGTTTTTATTTGAACTTTAATGGTTGTTTATGTGTGTGATACTTACCTGAACTGAGTAATAATGATATTGAGATGTAACAGAAAGTTGAGGCTCCTATGATTATGTGATAGGAAAAAAAGTTAAGTCTTGTGCAGGTGAACTCCTATTTTAGAACATGATTTTATAAATTTCAAAAAAATCAAGAAAATGGATTTGCCAATATTCTCTAGTTTAGTTTCTAAATATTAAGTAATAGTAGATATATGCTCACTGAGTTCATGTAACTTATTTTATTGTATTTTTAATGTTTTTAAATTTTGTTGAGCATATTTAAGTTTGTTACATCCATGAAAAAATAAGACTGCCTTACTAAAGATTTGATAATTGGGAATACAACCTACATTCAAATAGAGATTTATAATGTATTGGATTGTTGTATATGTATAAAATTGAAATTGTACTCTATTGTGTGTATGTGTTTGATTTTGTCATATCTAGAAATTAATCAAGTTTTGAATTATAAGCGTGTAGTTCTTAGGAAATATCTAAAAATAGGAGAGATGTTATCTATTTTTTTATAAAAAAATTTATTATGAAAATTCTGAGTTCCTCTAGAATTTGGAGACT
Organism: Sindora glabra; assembly: GCA_020226215.1. Lineage (NCBI taxonomy): Eukaryota > Viridiplantae > Streptophyta > Magnoliopsida > Fabales > Fabaceae > Sindora > Sindora glabra. The sequence goes on from CM035234.1 coordinate 43,187,223, forward strand.
CTCGTTGGATAGAAAGGGTGAAATTTGTTAAGGCTTGTAGAAAATAGTAATAGGATCCACACCAATCATAATCAGGACGGGTCATGACATTAAGCTAGCCACACTTTTACTTATAATATTTTACTCTATTTCAATAACATTACCAAATCATACCCTTTCACATATTTAGGGATTTTCCTAAATTAAATTTGAATCAACTAAAATTTTGAAATGTAATTCTCTAAAAATGTTCTAACCATATGATTATGATATCATATAGCAAAAAAAATTTTATTTTTTGGATACTATCATTATCTATTTAAATTGTTCATAAAAGAGGTTTCTCAAATCATATCCCCATAACTAAAATATTAAAATGTAATACTATAAAATGATTCTATTCACATTTTTTTAAGTTTTATCCCTAAAAATCATATTTTCCTAAAGCTTCAAGTATTTCAAAATACCTATGAATGGGTTTTTCTTAGATTGACCTTATACAAATTAAAATATTAAAGTTTCATGATATGAAGCTGCTTATTTTTGCCCCAAGAGACCATCATAAGCTCTATTACCATAACACCATAAATCATGTTCCTTTTTACATCAAAATGCCACAATAGTTGGAAAATAACAGAGACTAGCTCTAGCTAATACACAGTGGCTAGAGTAGAATTGTGAGTGGGTCTTATCGTTGCTAGACGTTCCCTACACAGAACCACCCTAGCCACCCGCAAGACAGTTCTAGTATGCCATAGTAACAGAAACAACAATAGGAAGGTGTAACTCTCTTACTTATTAACACTTTAATTCTCATTAAATAGGTAATTATTGCACAATTAGGTCTTTTTGAGGCCAATTTATGATTCTGTAAAACAAAATATTACAGAATCTGAGTTTCAGAAATTTTCTGCTCATTTCCAGAATTACTAGACCAACTTCGAAAATATGAAAAACTACTTTTCCAGACTCCAAAAATCATGAAATTGTATCCTATGAACCTTTCACATGTTAAATACATCCTGTAAAAATTTGACATAATTTAGACATCATTAGGCCTTTCAAAATTTACAACAAAGTGTTTCTGTCCCAGTGCTATCCAGAATTCACAACTGTAAAATTAAACCCTTATTTCACGGGGTAAATCAACTCAGAATAAACTCAAATTTTGTATGGGACTTTATTAACATGTTATATACTTGCCATAAAATTTTCATATCAAAACTCATCCATTTACTCCTTCTAATCTCTGAGATACAATTAGTGCTCTGCACTGTGACAGTAACAGGGGAGACCAAAACATGTAATAAATTCACATAGTAAATAAACTTATTTTAGGCTGAATTTTGGCACAGAGTTCATTGAGTATGTAAGGTTCGTCTCTGAATTTTATCATAATTTTTTGAGCATTAAAACTCCACCAAAAGTCCCTGAAAACATACTCAACCTGCTGTCTACGAGTTTACTGTTCATTTGGTCATTTACTATTCATTTGGTCATTTCCAATTTCATACATATTGCATACTAAATTGCCTTCTACTCCCAACCAACTCACAATACATCAAATTCATATATTTCATATAATATAGGCAAGGGTCATATGATTATACAAAAAGTTCAACTTACAAAATATATATCCATCGCATACTAACATCACAAACTATATAGATATTTTTAATATAACTTCAAAACATTATTCTCCTTTGTCAAGAGGGCCTTTAGAAGCATCACCTGGAATGGTTAGTAACAATATAGAAATATAAGAAACAAAGTTTTCCAGTAGCTAGCTATTACCATAAAAATGTATCAAGCCATTCCAGATCCTTAAGCAAATAAAACATACATTTCAAAAATAATTAATTATTTATCATCTCATTCCATACCATTGTAAGAAATGTGCATCATACATAGCAATCATCAGGCCCATTCAAGGACTCATAAAGATATTAAAATGGCCATCACAAATAGTTGTACCTAGGCCTCATATACAACAATTTCACTGTCTTCCCGGGGGTACTCGGGCCAAAGGCCTCACATACAGCATTTCACTGTCTTCCCGGGGAACTCGGGCCATAGGTACCGCACATAACAATTTTATACACAATCCATACAATAGCATAAAATACAGAAAAACACATAAATGAAAAACAGAGCTTAAGGATAACGCTAGCTACCTTTTAAAAGCTTCCAATAGTGATGTTTCCTTTGCCCTCACTTAAAAGACTTCTTTACAATTCCTCTTGCCTTTCCAACTTGTCACTTCTTAGTCTACATAAATACACATCATAATTCTTATTAGAACATCATCATTTTTCTTAAACTTCATGCATTCTTCATTTCCTCCGCATACACCAAACCATGAAGGAAGTACCCAAATTTTAATGTACATTCCAATATCTCCTAAATTTCATTGTAATACATTATTCTAATTTTCCAAAAACACAATTTAAATGGCTAAATCTCCTTCCCTCCTTCTTTCCCATATTCACGATTTTAGCTTCTCAAAAGGGAAGTTTCACACATACTTTCATAATTCAAAATTTCATCTTCCATAGGCTTCATAATTCATAAGAATCATTCTAATTTCATTAATTTAACCAAATTTCAAACAAAACATGCCAAATCCATACATGCACCATTATGCCTCTAAAATCCTAGTGTGTACATCATGGTTTCTTGTTGTTTTTACATCAAACCAAAGTCATAGATCAACATAACAACATCCAAAACACCATTAGACATGTTCAAATCATGCAAAACTCCATGGTCAATCACCTTTGACCACACCAACATCAAAATTTCAAGAAACTAAAAAGAGTACATTAAAGAGCTTTTAAACGAGAACATTTTTACCTCTTGGTGCAACTTGAAAATCCTCACTTAGAACTCACCAAACTTTATCAAACTTGAGATTTCTTCAATCTAAACACACCAATAGATAGAGTTTGATGAGAGGAGCAACTTTCTCTTCTACACCTAAGCCTAATTCTCACTATTTTTGGGTGAAAAAGTCAAAAGAAATTTTCTCTCTCTTCCTTCTCTCTCTTGCACGTCCAAGCTTGTTTTCATGGAGGTATCCACGACTACAAGGTGAAATGGAGAAGAAGAAAGAGTTTTCATGAAGCTTCAAGGGTATTTTGGTCATTTTTAAAATTTTCAAGGGTATTTTAGTCCTTTTTCACCAATTAGTAAGATTATTCTTGCCATTTTTTTCTAATAATGACACTTGTCATGTGTCTATTGGTCACACTAAATAAAATTATATATTACACCTCAAATTCTTGGTTATTCATATTAGATCCTAAATTCTTGGTTATTTACACTTTAACCACACCCGATTTTGCACTTTTGCAATTTAGTCCATAGGATTTCCGTCTGTTTAAAATTCCTTACACTGTCAGACTTAGACAACTTCCCTTTTTAGGGTTTTCTAACCTCCTCTGATCATCTATACTATTTATGAAAATTAATTCTTTTCCTACTATCCTTTTTTCTTCAAAATTTTGTTTATCCTTACACTTAATTCCTTTCAACTTAAGATTCACTCACTAAGCTAATTCAAACGTGCTCTTCGTTTCTACAGCCTCAGAATTTAAAGATTCAAATGATAGAATTAAAAATTCTGGACATTACAAAAAGAGTGGCAGTTAGGCAAAAGAATAAAGGGGGAGAGAAAGTTGATGGAAAGAAGAGAAAGAGCTATAAGAGTGAGAGAAACTGAAACTAGAAAGAGAACTCGAATTTTTGTGTCCAAAAAAGAGAAGGAAAGAAAGTGAGTTGTTACTGTGTTGTAATCATGAAAGAAAAAGAAAAATGAGAGAGAAAGAATAGCAGTGCTATTGTAAGAGAGAGTAGCAAAAAATTGAAAAATTTAGGAGAAATAAACTACTGCACTCGAAAAGTAGAAATAAAAAAAGGGAGAGGCAAAAACAACAATAAAAAGGGAAAAGAAAGCATCATTATTAAGAGAGAGAGCTGATAATCATAAAACTAAAAAACTGCTGTCTAAAAATAAAAGGAAAGAGAGAGAATATTAAATGAGCCTTAGGATTTTTTTTGGTGCATCATGATGCACCTTAAGCATGTATACTCAATTAATATCAACCACTCATTTATTTGACTAAAACCTCTTTTTTTATAAACCGTCTTTATTTCAAACTCAACTATTTTCAACCCTCCTCCAATATATATTAAAAGTTCTAAAATACTTATGCCAACTTTTCATAGTTCCAAAAATAATTCATTCATACAAAAAATTTATTCCATAAATTTTGCACTCTCACATTGTATATTTTCTAATAAAATATTGTAATAGCATGGAAAATTTGAAAATTAAAAAAATATTTCAATTTCACATGAATAAATTATCACTCACAAATAATTAATAATGGCTATATAAAATTTTTTAAATATTATCATGAGTATTATTCTTAACATTCTAGAACCTTTAGTTCGAAAAATAAATTTAAAACCATACCACACACATAAAAATTATAAAGTTTTAAATTTTAATTATGGATATTACATTACAGATGGATTTCTAGGATTTATTTTGTATTTTACGTCTTTGTTTAATACTTTTGAAGTTGAAAAAAATTATTTTTTTCAATTATTTTTAAGTCTTTTCGAGTTATTTTAATTTCTTTCCATTGATGGAGATTTTGTATTTTTCACAAGTGGGATTTAATTGAAGTCAGATAGGATTCATAACATAATTGAGTGAATGATTTTACTTCGTGAAATTGATTAGTGTAGTGATGGATTTTGATTTGGTAGATTGAAATTTGGTAGTATGACTTTTCTACTAAGATTTTGAGCCTTATGTTAAGCATTTATGCTATTTTTTTTTGTGTGATGATGTTCTTTCATGATTTATTTTTCTAGAACTTTCTTTAATTTTTTTAAAATTATATTTGCACAAGCATGCATAAAAGTGATAAAGACATTTCTTTGTTTGAGTTAGAGTCAAATATCCAACCTTGAATTTTTATTTCTGTTGAGTTCTCTTTGAGCCTAATTATTTTTTCCTTATTGATTAGCTAATGAACATTATTGCCAATGAAAAATAAGTATTTTTACCTAACCCTAGGGATGAGCAGAGATTTAAATTTTTGTAAGAAATATTTTTGAATAAGTATGGGTGTGTGTATGTGTATATTGTGAAAAGTTATCAACTTTCAGTTCAAAGGTTGATTGAAATAAAATAAACAAAAATAAAAAGTGAAAAAATGAAAAAAATGAAAAAGAATCTTGAAAAAAAAGAAATGAAAAAGTGCAAAAAGAAGAATAAGATAAAAAGGGAAAATTGGGAAACAAAGAAAAAAGAAAAAAGTTGATGAATGTTTAAATTTAAATTTGGGTTGTTCTGTTGAGTTATAAGTATTCATAAATAACTCATATGTTTTTTTGTTCGAGTGTTCTGTTGATTTCTTCAATTCCTGACTTTTATATCTTTGATTTTTTCTTCATTTTTTCTTAGTCTTATTACAATCTTAAATAAAGTCTTTTTAATTTATGTTGTGCATATGATTTGAATAGAAGAGATTACATGATAAATAAGCTTATAATAGAGTAATTTTATGGAATGAGCTTTAATGAAACACTTATCTTAAATACTTAAGGGTTGAAGAGTGAATTTTATGAGTATCTACCATTTTGATATACTCTTTTTGAATGAAATTAGTATGTTGATTAGTTTTAAACTTGTCAAGATTTTTTTTTCATGATATGTTATATGTTTTGATGGCTTTGATTTTTCTTGCTTGTGTATTTGTGATTTTGAAGTCTTTGAAAGATAAGTCTTTTATTCTTTAGTTTTAAATAAAGTTATGTTTGCTTGGGATCATGTAAAAGTTAAGTGTGGAGGAATTTGATGTGTAAAATATTAATTACATTATTTCCTCATATTTTACACTTCTTAATGTGTTTTATATGCTTAATTTTATGAAATTAGTCGTGTTATGTGATTTGGTGTTAGTTTTATAATGTTTTGAAATTATTTGATTAATGTTAGATTTTTACATTATTTTAGATTTTTGGGTAAACCTTAAGTTCTAGATGCAAATATTAGGTAACCTTTATATTATTAGAAAGCATAGACGAGCTCTAAAACTTTTATGTTATGGCCACAATGGAGTTTAGATGTTTAAAAGATAAAAAATGGTTATGAAATTGATACTCTATTTATATCCAAACTAAATCGATCTTAATTTTTGGGTCACATTTGAAGCTCCAAAGGTCTAGTTGTAATATCCCAAGTTAAAATTTAAATTTTATAAATTTTGATACTTGAGAATAATTATTTATTTATTTAGTTAATATAGGTTTTAAATTTAATTCCTGTATTAAGATATTCTGGAATATTTAAAATGATATTTGTGAAAACACTTGAAATTTATTTGTTTATATATATATGTATGTATATATATATATATATATATATATATATGTATATGACTATTTTTAATTTATGATTACTTTAAAATGACTTTTATGAGGAATTTTCTTCAAGTTAAAAATATTTTAGTAATTATGGGTATGGAGATTTATAAAATTAATTATTCATATTTGACAAATTACTATTTTGGGAAATTATAATATTCCAAAAATAGTATTTAAAGTATTAGTATCTTAAATACACTAATATAATTATTTTAACAATGATGATAGAGAAAAATTATGTATTTGGTCAAGGTTTGATTTGAAATTATACTAAAAATGAAATATTTAAGTTAGTGGTTTTTGCATGAGGTTTAAAGTGAAAAAAATTATTAAAGATTTATGAGAATATTTTCAAAGCTCAAAATATATGAAAATTATAATATATATATGTGTATATGTATTTATGATATTATAAAATAGTCTCCTAATAATTATTAGAGATAAGGTTGGAATTTTAAATAAGATAGTAAAAAGAATCTTGAAAAGAATGAATTTTAAATTAAAGGAATGAGCAAGATTTTATAGAACTTGTTGAAGGGTTGAGATATAAAAGGAGAGATGAGTCTACATAAGGTGTGAAATACCGTGACAAAACCTAAAGCTTATTATTTTAACATTTTTTTCTATTATGTTAGCACACAACACCTTTCTTTTTTATTTTTGCTGATTTTATTTTTTATTATTATTTGGCCACCACCAATTTTTTTCTCTCCCTTAGTGTTCCTTCTTTCTACTTCTTCCAAATAATTCTAGAAGCCTTCTCCTTCTCCTTCTCCTTCTCTTCTCATGTGATGCAATGTCCTGTGGTTGATGTCATTTCTACTGACAATTCCATTGCTAGCTTTGGTGTCCACAGTGGTAGGGAATCTCTTTTAGCGCTCAGCCATGTAGCTTCATGCAAAAATAAAGGATTATTGTAGTAGTAGCTTCTTTCTTCTCTTTTGATGCCATCCATGCTTGTTTGACTGCCATAACAGGTGCTTGTTCTCCTTTGGTCGTTGTGAGTTATTGTTGTGAAAGGGGAGCTAACAGAGTTGTTTGGACCTGATGATGTTGGAAAGGAGAAAAATATTTTCTCTCTCTTCTCTTGTTGGCAATTCGGTAAGTCCTTAGAGTCGATGAGCTCTGACAAGACACTCTGGAAGGAGGTGAGCATAACTATATCATAAATCTTTAATTTTTATGATGTTTTGTTGGCTAATCCAAGAAGAACCTTTTCGGGTATTTTTGGACATATACAATAATACACATGAAAAATATGATTTTTATAGTATAAAATGGTAAAATATTATAATTAAAATGTATATGAAGCATTTTATGTTATTATTTTGAAGAACTATATAGGTTTGAAGAAAAGCCATTTATATGTATTTTTAAATATATGATGATAACTCAAAAAATAGAAATTTTATGATACAGATTGCTATAATAATATGATTAAAACAAATATAGAATATTAGATTTTAAAATTTTTTAAGAATCTAGCATGGTTCAAGTAAAACCCATTATATATATTATAGATTCTTAGTAATTCTTCTGAGAAATAATATTTTTATGCTATGAAGAGTTAAAGTATCATACTTGTGATGTATTATAAACATTATACTTTATGATTTTAAATAATTTGAAAATCTATCTAGAAGACCCATTTTTGCATATATTTAAGATAAGTGGTGATTCTTTAAAAAAAACATAAATTTTATGTTATAAGGTGTCTAAATGCCATGAATAGAATCATTTTGAAGTATCCTATGACAATAATTTCTATGATAATTGAGTATCTTAGAAAACCCATATTGTAAGTGAGTTTAAATATATGATGGTAGCTCCACATAATAAGAATTTTATGATATAGATTATTAATATACTTTGCTTACAATGATTGTGAAGTGTTATATTTTCATAATTTAAAAAATTCCTATTCGATTCAAGAAAATCTTATTTTATAATATTATTTGGATGCTTGATATAGTATCGATAAAAGAAGAATTTTATGATCATTAATATCCTTAAATTATGATTATATCATCAAGGTGGGGGTTCCTAATAAAAATGATATTTTAGTTCTTTATGAAAAGTTAAAGATATAAGGAGGTAGGTGTATAATCTTATATAATAATACAAGTGGTAATGTTTTAATGGTTTAATAGCTCGAGCTAGAAAGGTCGTTATATATATATATATATATATATGAGAATTTCTAATATTTTAATAATAAGTTTAAAAAGAAAATATAGAAAGTCAAGATTTAGGATAATTTAGTGCATGCTTGGATTAGTAGTTGATACTGGGAAATATACCAAACAAGTGAGATAAAATACTATTATATTATGATCGGGTTATGAGTTTGTAACATGTGAAAAAGGAAATAATCAATATTTATATAATTATAATTCATCTTTGCAAACAGTGATAATAGGAGGAAATTAAGAAAAGATGATTATCGATGCTTCAAAGTTTCTAAAAGTGGATTAGCATTACTAGGTGAGTATATATTTTACTATTGATTTTATTTTAATTAAATATGATTTAAATATTATGAATTGTGTTCTTCTTACTGATAGTATAGATTTTATATTTACATTTATGTCTATGTATTTGTACATAAACTTAATTTCTTGGTATAAGAGTATTTAGTTATTAAGAGAGTGTTAATGGATTAGACTGACAGTAGAAGCATGATTTTGTTCTTAATTACTGATTGATTAATTGTGATAGCATATGGTGATTGTGTTATAGGCTTTAATTGCCTGTGAATGTTGAATAATTGTCTATATCAGCTTGTAATAGATCTGATGATATGAATAGAGTGAAACTTTAGTGAATTGATTATCTTGTGAATTGAACTTTATGAGGCATTGGAAAATTGTGAACTATACCAAAGCAATGACAACGGATATTGTATTTTGCGATGAAAAGATGATACTAAAAGGCAAATGGGAAATTCCTCCTAAATAATTGAGAAAAGTGTAAACTTGATCTTTAAATAAAAAGGTAGTTACATAAATATTTATTAAGTGTGTGATTTAATGTGATATTAGAACTTTGCTTGTGTTTAAATGTCACTATTTGACATGACTACAAAGAACTATTGTAATTATGATGAATTGTTTGTATTTCAATCTTGAGGGCTATTTGTGATTGTGCTGACTACTTGGATTAGGTAGTGCATGTTGTGATAATGATATTATGCATTATTAGATAGTTGTATCTTCTATAAGTCTTGTGAAGGAGAACTCTCATTCCAAGATTTGGTTTTGTAGGTTCTAGTAATCCAAGAAATGTGTTTGTTAATAGTTTCTAATTTATTTTATGATTAACTTATGATTATTATTATTTGTAAAATTGATTTCCTATAAGTCCATAGTAGATATTTACTCACTGAGCTTTCAGAATTCACTTCATTTTATTTTCATTATTTTGAGGTTAAGATAGTTACTTATAGATTACATAGATGAATTTGCATGGAGTTGATTAAGATTTAATATAATTTATGTTCATCTATATGATCTATAATTTTTATTTGGTTTATCGTTGAATGTTAGTTGGTTAATCATCATTTTTTTTGTAAGAATAAAGGATTGGATGATTAAATTAGAGGTTTCTTGTTTAATCCTTCAATTTAGGTGAATTTTATGTTCAAATTGATTTAGATTTAACTTTATAAATTACAATAGTTAATTCTTTCTACTAATTTGAATTGATTAAATTCTAAATAGTAATTTACTATAGAATTCATAAATCATTAATGGGGTTCCAGATGATTCTAGGTTAAGAATTCAATTACAATTGTCAAATATGTTATATTCAAATTGATTTAGATCTAAATTTATGGATTATAGTAGTTAATTGTTTCTACTAATTTGAATTGATTAAATTCTAAATAGTAATTTACTATAGGATTCATGAATCATTAATGGGGTTTCGGATGATTCTAGGCTAAGAAATCAATTGCAATTATCAAATATGTTGTGATTTGTGATTAATCTACCAAAGAGTCTTAATTTCTTTAGATCAATTGTGTTTCTCTATTATTTTTTTGTGATAATTTTTCATTTTATTTTCAATCTTGCATTTTGATTATTTTTTGAATTAAACCCCTTAATTTAATTCTATTTATGTTCTTACATCTTACCTATATACTATTTACTTAATTACTTTAGTGTACAGGATTAAATTTTACTTCTATTTCTAAAAAGTAATTTACTATAAGATTCGTGAATCATTAATGGGGTTTTAGATTATTCTAGGCTAAGAAATCAATTGTAATTGTCAAATATATTGTGATTTGTGATTAATTTACTAAAGAGTTATTAATTTGTTTGGATTAATTGTGTTTCTCTATTATTTTTTTGTGATAATTTTGCATTCTATTTTCAGTCTTTCATTCTGATTATTTTTTGAATTAAACCCCCTAATTCAATTCTATTTATGTTCTTGCATCTTAGGTACATACTATTTGCTCAATTATTTTAGTGTGTAGGATTAAATTCCACTTCTATTCTTATTTACTTCTTTTATTTTTTTTTTGGCATAAAAGGCTTAGATAATTTTGTAATCATAGTTAATAAGTTAATGTAAAAGGATGTATTAAGTGGATCATAAAAGGTTCAACCTAATTTATTACCTTATATTATTAATTTTCATTAAGTTAGTAATTTTTTTATTTTAATTAGCTTTCACAACAAACAAAATTTGGCATTGTTGCTAGGGATTTACTTCAATTCATCTATTAAATATGTTATGATTTGTGATTAATCTACTAAAGAGTTCTTAATTTCTTTGGATCAATTATGTTTGTTTATTATTTTTTTGTGATAATTTTGCATTCTATTTTCAATTTTGTATTCTAATTATTTTTTGAATTAAATCCCATAATTCAATTCTATTTATGTTCTTGCATTTTACCTACATATTATTTGCTTAATTACTTTAGTGTGCATGATTAAATTTCACTTCTATTTCTATTTACTTCTTTTATTTTTTTTTTAGGCATAAAAGGCTTGGATAATTTTGTAATCATAATCAATAAATTAATGTAAAAGAATGTATTAAGTGGATCATAAAGGGTTTGACCTAGTTTAGTGCCTTATATTGTAAATTTTCATTAAGCCAATGATTTTTTATTTTGATTAGCTTTCACAACAGACAAAATTTGGCATTGTTGCTAGGGATTTACTTCAATTCATTTACCAAATATATTGTGATTTGTGATTAATCTATCAAAGAGTTTTTAAGTTCTTTGGATCAATTGTGTTTCTCTATTATTTTTTGTGATAATTTTGCATTCTATTTTCAATCTTGCATTTTGATTATTTTTTGAATTAAACCCCCAAATTCAATTCTATTTATGCTCTTGCATCTTACCTACATATTATTTGCTTAATTACTTTAGTGTGTAGGATTAAATTTCACTTCTATTTCTATTTACTTTTTTTATTTTTTTGGCATAAAAGACTTGGATAATTTTGTAATCATAGTCAATAAATTAATGTAAAAGGTTGTATTAAGTGGATCATAAAGGATTGGACCTAGTTTATTACCTTATATTATAAATTTTCATTAAGCTAGTGATTTTTTATTTTGATTAGCTTTAATAACGGACAAAATTTGGCATTGTTGCTAGGGATTTACTTCAATTCATCCCTTAACATCATTTACTAATTGTGATTTGCATAATTATTTAAACATTATACTCAATTTTGCATTTGTTAATGTTTCCTTATATTTTATATTTTCTATCATTTTTTTATTTTATTAAATTTTTTATCTATTACATATTCCTCCACTTTAATTTATCATTTTCCATTATATATTACTTTATTTTACACTTTATTAGAATTTCTTGCCTCATCTATATAGGTTGCGTACATACCTACTCCTACCTTTAAAACTGGTCTTAAGGTGACTAATTCTTATTGAGTTAAAATTTTTTACGGTGATAAAAAATAATTTCCTTATCATGCTAACCATAAACCACCCACTTTTTAGCCAAGTTCTATCATGTAGATCATTTTCTAATTTTTTAGAAGTTTTTATTATATTTTTAGGTTTTGCATAATTGTAATTTTCATTGTGTGGTGATCCTATATTTTTTAAAAATGTCTGGATAGATTAATTAGATATATTTTGAGTAATTTTTAATGTTACTTTTTATATTTTTGTGTTTTTGTGCTCTTATGGTACTATATAACGTAGTCTAATGCATGATTAAGCAAACTACCAGAGAATAGTTAAATTTTGATTTTGAAATAAATAGAACTTTTCATTTGCTTTATAGGACTAGAAATATAGTAGCATCCTTATTCCTTATTTTGATCTTCCATATAATTTAGATAACATTGCTAATAATAGGACACTTAACAAATTGGTTGCTCGGGATGTTACTTACCAATTTTTAGGCATCTGATATTCTAATTTTGATGCTAAATTTGAGCTCAAAGAGAAAAATTTCCTTACTTTAAGAGTTACTGCAACTAGAAAAGATATATCACATAAGGTAGATGATAAGTGCAACATTGTATGAGTATTGGAAGAGATTTAGGAAGTTGTACTCAAGTTTCCCATATCATCAAATCAGTAAGCAACTTCTAATCTAATACTTTTATAACATTTTTCCTCAATAGGTATAAGTGTTAGTTGATAGATGAGACTTAATTGATAAAACTCTTATGTAGCTACAGACTTAATAGTTAAGATGGTTGAAAACTCCTAATAATTTAACACTAGAATAATAATTGCTACTAGAGAGATGAATTTATCTTATATAGATTAACAAAAAATGGAATATAGATTGGATGAATTAACTTCTTTAGTAAGGTAGATAGCCATAGGATAATAGCAGGCCCCAAGTGCCTCTTCCTACTAAAGTTTATGGCATATGCTTACGTTTAACTCATCCTATTGATTCCTGCTTTATATTGTAGGAAGATAATAGTCAATCTCAAGCCTATAAGACAATAGTCTTCTTTAGAAAACCCCAGTATTAACAATAACAACATAAGTATGACCTTTACTCCAATTTTCACAATTCTGGCTAAAGAGATCACCTAAATTTTAGATATTGCAATCCTTCAGTCTAGTAACCAATTAGAGTAGCATAACACTAGCCAAGTAGACCTTTATTCTAGTAGCCCTTATCTTTTAAGCAAATTTAGTAGCAAAATTTTTAGAACTTGTAAATAACTTCATTTTCATCTTGTTAACCACCCTTTGAGGATTTAGTCAAGCTAATGGCTATTAATAACTTGTAGTTTGAATAAAGAACAAACACAATAATGCAAGATTTAGAAACTCATATTAATCAGTTAGCTTTTTCTTTAAATATGCTCAAAGAAAAAAAGTTATTATAGATTTTAAGATTCCATAAGCAAGCAATTGGGTGGACACTTATAGATATTCCTAATATTAGCCTACCTACACATTTGTATAATTTTTTTTTTATAAAAGTTTGACTAAACTCTTTGATTCTTGATGTGGTAAAGAAGGATATTACCAAACTATTGAAGGCTAGTATTATATATCCTATTTCTGATAGTAAATAGGTGAGTTAAGTGCAAGTTATTCCCAAGAAAATTGGATTAATAATAATAAGGAACTAAAATAATGAATCAATTCCTACTAGAGTTCAAAATAGTTAAAAAGTTTACATTGACTATAGAAAGCTTAACCAAGTAACTAGAAAATGATCATTTTGTACTCTTATTCATTGACTAAATGTTAGAGAGGTTGGTAGGCAAATCTCATTATTGCTTCTTAGAAAGTTATACTAATTATTTACATATTCATATTGCTTTAAAAAACTAAGAAAAGACCACATGCACATGCCCCTTTAGCACTTTTGCTTATAGAAGGATGCCATTTAACCTATGCAATGCACCTAGTACATTGCAAAGCTATATAGTGAGTATTTTTGTTGATTTTTTAGAAGATTGCATAAAGGTCGTCATGGATGATTTTACTATTTTTGGTTCCTCTTCTTATAAATGTTTGGATAATGTTGCTAAGGTGTTAGATAAGTGCATTAAAACTAATCTTGTGCTAAATTTTAAGAAATGTCATTTCATGTTAGAGCGTTGGATAGTTTTAGTGTTAGGTTTCATATATTCTTTAGCATAGTGGTTTTTTTTAAAAAAATATTTATGAAACTTTCTTAAAATCAATGTACAAGGATATATATATATATATCAATAATTCTGTATACAAGATTTAGAATTACCTCTTGAAGTGCAGATCATAAATCATAAGCACAATCAAGTAATGGTGCCATTATGGTATTCACAAGGAATAAATGATAACTTCTTTACCTCTGCGAATTTGCTAGGAAATGTCTCTCTCACAAAGGACTAGGGTTTTATGTTTTTTTGTGGTAGTTTTTTGTCCATCAACAAAGTGACACCTTCATGCCCTTTTTGTAGAACTAAGGCATGCCACTTTCCTAGTTTTACTAAGAAATTGCTTACACTTTTTTTATTTGATTCAACCACTAATACCTTATCTCTATCATTGTGAGAGGAGAGAGAGATAAGACTTATCCATTAGTTATCTAATATTACTTTAATATTAATAACTAAATATTATTAGATAATAATATTATCCCATAATATAATTATCTAATATTAAATAATATAATTATATGATATTACTTTAATATTAGATAATATCATGTAATATACTATATATTACATAAATAATATATATTATTATTTTGATAACATATATGTTCACTAAATAATAAGCCTATAAATAACAAGCCTAATTAATAGAATTTTAATTTAACTAAAATTTAATTAATTACTATTTCTTTCTTACTCCTTTTGTTGACTCTATAAGTTTTTAATACATTGGTAATGACCCATTAGTAGACCATAGACAATGAAGCATATCTAACAATACATATTGCCACTTAAGTAGTATAAATATTTATGATTTGATATCCACCTAATATGTGAACAACACTTTGTAACATAGTCCCTTTTGTAACAATATCTATATCGAACTAGAGGCATGAAATGTGTTATTCTCGTTAATGTCTAATCCACATTTGTTGATATCAAGTAGATTAACTTAAATAAATAATCAATATCACATATTAATCCATTTAAATATTTTCATGCATTTCTTAATCTCACTTAATCAAAGGGCCCAAGGATATCACTTTTTCTATACAAGAGGAAAAAAATCTCATCTATATTACTCACATCCCTCTCCATGATTTGTAACACACTTAATTAATGCCCTACATGACATCTCGGTGAAAGGTGACATAAGATGGTATCAAAATATATGACTCCTCATGTAGAGAATCATAATGATTTCAAGTTAAAGGACTACGTACAATTTAGTCACGTAAGAATAACTAATGATACATGACAATTTATGTAGCATTCTCACAGTGGATCAATATAGTATATTTGTTCATTAATAATGTACTTATGTATTGACTTGATATTATATGTCCATGATTCATAATCATCAGTCATAATATATACTAATCTTAATGTACTATTGCTATTTCTTTCACAATAACACTGACTAGGGACATTTTGGAATAGTAAAACTATTCTAGGGATAATTGTTTTATTAAGTTATAAATTATGCAAACATTAAAATGAAACAAAATATAATAATTGTATTACCTAAAATAAAATATGATACATTATGCATTATTACAATTATCTTATGATTAGCTCTTAGGACACACACGCCAACATTTAGAACATATAGTTAATAGTATATGCATTGAAATAGATCCTACTAAAATTAATATAATTATCACTTTATCTTACCCCACCTATGTGTGAGAAGTGCATTCTTTTCTTAAATATGTAGGTTTCTATAGGCACTTCATTAAAGATTTTAGCAAAATTACCTTTCTATTATCCAAGATGCTCCAAAAAGAAGTGGAGTTTGATCTTGACTAATGTTGTGAGAAGGCTATTGACAAGTTGAAGCAAGCTTTTACCATTATTATCATCATTAAGTTGCCATCTTAGGATTTGTCACTTGAGTTGATGTGCAATACACCTAATTACACAATTAATGCTGCTAAGCAAACAACCTCATGTGATTTATTATACTTTAAGGCTTTAAATGCTACCAATATTTTTACTTCAGATAAATTCAGATCATACTTGATTCTAGAGTGGTTGCATTTTCTAATTATGTAATTTTGAAGTTTCTTATGAACAAACCTGAGGAAAATCCTTGTTTACTTAAATGGATGTTACTTTTATAGAAGTTTGATCTTGAGATTAGTGATAGAAGTGGCGCTAAAAACTTAGTTATAGATCATTTAAGTAGGATTCCAAGAGTTGCAGACACTTAACCTATTCATGACACCTTCTAAATGAGCATCTTTTTCAAAAACTAAGTAAAGATCCTAGGTTTACTAATTTAGTGAACTATTTAGTTGCTATTGAGTTACCTATATTTACTAAGAGAGCTCAAATTGATAAGTTAAAGAGTGAGGACAATCATTATGTGTGAGATACTCCTTATTTGTAGAGATTTTATGCTGATCAAATAATTAGGAGATGTGTACATAATTTTGAGTTTCATTCCATATTTGCATTTTGTCATACTTATGCATATAAAGATCACTTTGGATTTAAGAGAACAGTAGGGAAGGTGCTTGATTCTAGTTTTTGTTAGCTTACTTTGTTCCATGATGCTTACATGTTTTTTGAAAATTGTGAATAATGTTAAAGATCAAGAAATTTAACTCATAAACATAAGATTCCTTAGATTCTTATGCATTTTTGTGAGGTTTTAGATATGTAGGGCATTGATTTTATAGATCTTTTTCTTTCATCTTTTATTTTTGTCTACATTATACTAGATATTGATCATATCTCTAAGTGGGTGGAAGCCAAAGCCACTAGGACTGATGATTTAAAAGTTATTGTAAATTTTGTTAAATCTCACATTTTTAGTAGATTTAACATTACATGTGCTTTGATAAGCGATCAAAGAAGTCATTTTTGCAATCAAGAACTTAAAACTTTATTGAAGAAATAAGAGAGTAAATTTGTTAGGAATAAGGGACAAACAACATTTGTACAAAAATAACAAAGGTATTAGAGAGGGCTAGACTTCCCTCGCTAAATTAGTAGAGGTCAATATTTCTTTCTAAGATATCATGAAAACTTCCAAATTTCAACTTCTTTTTTCAAATGTTACGGTGAAATATATTACATCAATGATAGACTATGCCTTTTGCAAATATTAGCAATAGTAAGTCACAAATATCAAAGCTAATCAATATTAAAAATTACTAGTTTGATGAAAACTTGCAATATAAGGTAATAAATGAGGTCGAACCTTTATTGATCCATTTAATACATCCTTTCACCTTGATTCACTAATTATGATTACAAAATTATCTAAGCTTGTTATACAATAAAGACAAAAGAAATAAATACAAGCAGTTATGAAAAATTAAAATTACACAATTGAGATAATTATGCAAATAGTATATATGCAAAATGCAAGAAACAAAATAGAATTTAATAGAGGGGGATTTTAATTTGAAATCAAATAGAATTTAATATTGGAAATGAAATATAGAATTATTATAGAAAAATAGTAGAGAAACACAATTGATCTAAGGAAATTAAGAACTCTGGTAGATTAATCACAAATCACAATAGATTTGATAATCGCAATTAATTTCTCAGCTTAAAATCATTTGGAATGCCTACAATAATTCATGAATTCTATAGTGGATGACTATATAGGATTTCATCAATTCATATTAGTAGAACCAAGCAACTACTGTAATCCATAAAACTAGATCTAAATTAATTTGAATATAGAATCAACTGAATTGAAAGATTAAACTAGAGAACTTTGACTTAATTATTCAATCCTTTATTTTTCACATGAAGAATGATAATTAACTAACTAAATTAAACAATAAACTAGATAGAAATCATAAATGACATACATGAACATAGATTATATCAAATCTAGATCTAATCCATACAGATCCAGGATATCAATAAAGAGATTTAGAGAAAGGGAAAATTAATTAACAATAATTAGCATTATAAATCAAGATCTCATAATCCAAAGTAGGTTGAGCCTCAAAACCCTTGAATCGATTTAAAATTTATCCTTCCATGGGTGAAAAGAAGAAATTTATCTAGAATGGTGTGCTCTTGCCTTTAAAGGCATGCAACATTAAATTTGATTTCCTCTCTTACAAAGCCTAATGAATTAAGTTAGTATGCCTTCCAAGGTTATAAAGAATGGGGCCTTACTGATTTTAGAAATCCATAACCTAATTTATAATTTAATTTACTAGCAGTGTTTTACTACAGTATTTTTCATCACTTAGCTTCTGATTTATGTTTGACCACTCAAATGATGATCATTAAACTCCAAACATAAAAGTTATTAGGTTGAGTCTTAGGCAATTTTAGGTGCTAGTTTGATCTTGATTAAATCTTTGAAACTTCAAATATGGCTCAAAAACTAAGATTACTTCAACTTAGATAAAAATAGAGTATAATTTCACAACCATTTTTTTATCTTTGAGATGTCTGAATTGGCCTTTGGCCCAAACTTGAAAGCCTTAGAGCTTCCTCTAAGCTCTCCAATGATATAAATATCTCTTAATTACAATATCCAAAACTTAAGTTATACCTAAAAACTTGAAATAGTATAAAAATTTAACATTAGCTAAACAATTTCAAAACATTAGAAAACCAACACTCAATCACATAACAAGACTAATTCTATAAAATTAAGCATATGAAATAAATTAAAAGATATAAAATAGGAGAAAATAACATATTCAATATTTTGCACATTAATTCTAATCTCCTTATCAAACTCTAGTTAACATATGGTTTAGTTCGCTTTAGATCAACTTAGTTTCTCTTCACTCCCTTGATTATGCCAAGAAAAAAGCATAATCTATCCTTGCAAACTTTGGCCTTTTCCTTATACAGTTAAACAAAGGAACTTTGTCGAGTTACCAACAGTTCACAAAAAGTTAGGAGTAACATTACTTGCATTTCTATAGTAATGTAAAAGAAAAATAGATAAATAGAAGGTTATGAGTATGGAGTGACTGAGGCGTATTATTACTTTTTATGAGACAATTCATGTCATTTCACCACCCATGGGTGTGTTGCATAACCTTGTGTAGTCTTTTATGCATCCACACCTCCTTATCTCTATCCATCATGTTCACACACTACAACATTTTTGACTTACAAAAACACAATATTTGGCAACGATAAAAAAAAATGTTGCCTAAAATTGCAATAAGCAATGGTTTTTAGCATGTTGCTTATTATTTTATAAAATTGTTGCTTCAAATTAAAATAAGTAACAATTTTAATGCGTTGCTTATTACTTTGCAAAATTGTTGCATAAAGTTGAACAAGCAATAGTTTTAAGTCTGTTGCTCTTTATTTTTATTTTTAGATTATGCCTATTAATCAACACTAATAAAATTGTTGTCTAAATTTAAATTATGCAACACCTAAATGATCATTGTCTTTTTCTTTATTATCTATTATAAAATAGGCAACATTTAGTCATCCGTTGCCTAATTATTTTACTTGAAAATTTATTTTATTAAAAATACATTTTATACCAAATAAATTAATTAACCTTCTTGTTTAAATTTTTTAATTTTATATATTTTTAATTTTTATTAAATTATATTTTAGTTTTTTTTTAAACTTTGTTCAAAAAAATTATATTTGACAAATATTAAACATAATTATAATTATTAGTTTGGTAAAATTATTGTTTTTATAAAACTGTTAAACATCATTATAATTGTTATCTTTATAAAATATTAATTAGATACAATTATAATTTAGTTTGGTAAAATTATAATTATATTAAACCTTGTTTCAAAAAATGCAAATGCATAAACAACATTCTCGGCCTGAAAGAAAATCGATACAATATTGTTGTTGCACCTTAGCTTATAACTCTCATTTGTAGAATTTTCTAGGTAAGATATAGTGCTTTTAGCAATTCAAAAGATTTTTTTGTTAATTTGGAATTGATCTTCAATTCTCACTCGCTAAATTTTGAATGTAAGTGTGTTTTTCGTTTCTCTAAATTTTATTTTTGCTGTTGATACTCAAACTCTACCCATAATGAATCCCTTTCTTCTACTTTTTACAGATTGAAACCAATTAGTAGTGAATCTCTCTCAATTTTTAAAGCTCTAGGTACAATCCCTTTCTTTCCCTCTTTGTTTTTTTCTTAATTCGAAGCTCTTAAGCAACTATAGTGGGGAAAGGAATATCAATTTAATTTTCAATCATGCCTAATTCTAGATTTTAGTTGAAAGAAAAAGAATTGTCAAGAAAATTCTAAAAACTTTAAATGGATTTTCTAGTTATGCATATTAGGTGTTTGCTCAAATTCTTATAAGAAAAGGGAACATTTATCGTATAAGTTTGGGTGAATTTGGTTGTTTTAAAGCTAGTGAGGTTTTCCAGTTCCTTATGTAGTTTGTAGATGCTATAGTTAGCTAATGGAAAAAATAGGTTGCAAGCACTTCAGACCAGTATAATAATCACCTAAAAGACAATGAACTCACAGCAAGCATGCTAAAATATCCCAGAACCTTCAAGACATTACTCCCTCCACTGTAATCATAACTATCAATAATAGTAAATTGCTCTAGGCCTTTTTTCTCATTCTCAACAATTTGAATGATCATAAACGTCTGGCCTCGTCCTTTGAGAAGTCAGCAAGACGCTGAGAGTTTTAGCCTCGTCCTTTGAGTTCCTTCATTCGTCGAGTTATTGAGTTAGGGGATTTCTCTTTATCTTTCTCTGGCTTTGGTAACATGATGGCTCCAGATGGAGGGGAGGGTGGAAGTGGTCCCGGTTCTTCGCAGCGCTGGGTGAATTTTGATCTTAATATGCCGCTTGGCGAAAGGGATTCACCATGTGTTTTATTCTCAGCTCATAAGATGTTGAAACAGAAGAAAGACGCAAATGTACCTATTAAAACCCGTCCTTCTATTCTTTTTCCACAAGTCAAGCTGGCATGACAGTTCTTCCATTCCTCATGCATTCCATAATAGGTCTGGTTACACATTCCAAACCTGTGACATTAGATTACAATACTCTCAGCACCATGTCCTACTGCTCCGTACCAAATGAATATAAATATAGTATCACCAGGATTGACGAAAACATTAGAGTCCTTTTCAGTCAACTTCTTTACAA
Source organism: Sindora glabra (assembly GCA_020226215.1). Lineage (NCBI taxonomy): Eukaryota > Viridiplantae > Streptophyta > Magnoliopsida > Fabales > Fabaceae > Sindora > Sindora glabra. Next base: position 43,208,855 of record CM035234.1, read on the forward strand.
GCTCTTAGATGACAGGAATAGGGGCGGACCCACCCACAAGTATCACCTCATCAATATCCTTGATCAGTAGTTTTGCAATTCTCAACTAGTGTCTTAAGTCTATAACATAAATTATACAAATATAAGACCCCACAATTTCTTTAACTTGGTGTCGAGCCTCAAGTAAACAACAGAGTCTATCAACTTGATAATGTAACTATATCCTATTCAGAAATCTAGTACCTGAGACGTCAAATGTACCACTTCCAAGGTCAAACACTAAATGGTTTCATTGTTTTTCGTTTCAAAACCATAAGCCAAAGAAGCTGCAGTTGGTTCATTGATAATATGAAGAACTTCTAAACCAGCAGTACAGCCAGCATCCTTCGCAGCAGTAAAGTAAGAACAAACGACTCTTGAAGTTGTCTCCTTCTAAAATGGCACAGCACAAAGGATCAATACCCTCTCCTACTCATTTGAACATAATTAAAAGCCCTTGGCCTGCCAAAGATGAAACATAACTTTAGTTGTGGCCTCCTGTATTAAGCAAAATTTTTCCTTTCAATTGATAATACTGCCACGCTCTGCTTTAGATGGAAAATTTTTTACTTTAATTTCGCCCATCCTTCAGTAGGAAGATCCCAAATGAACTACTATTTGCATTCTTACTACTCGCAAGTTGTTAGGCCTAGTTAGAGATTCCCCAACTTAACATAATGCAAAATCATCCCTATAGGATTGTGCGGCCAGGAAAAAGATTCCTAATGCAAATCCTTGTTCTCCAGGACCATAGAAACCGTATAGCAGCAGCCCAAATGTCCACTCATGATAAACCAGCTATGTACCCCATAGATTGATTCAAATTGGCATAACACCAGTCTTCTAAACCAAACAGCATAAACTCAACAAATCTGTCATAGGGAACCCGTACTTTCCGAATACCTACAATTGCGAATGGCATGCAAAGTAAACTCCTCAAGCTACGAGCATTCTTTACAGCACTTCATCTGGAGTTCCATTACACTTAAACAAAAAAGTTTATGGTCTTGGGAGTTTTGAACATATTTATTTCACACTTCAGCATTAATGAAGTTTTTATCATGATATTGTCCATCTCACTTCAAATTGCTCTTCTACCTGTGTTCCACGGAAGCCTCCAAGGAAAAAGTTCCCTTTAAAGAAAATGTAAAATTTAGTTATTACAAAAAATGCAAAGATATAAATATATATACCAAGGTTCACATACAAAAAAAATGCTTGTATGTTTCAAATATAATACATATTATTTCATTTTATTTTTTCAACAAACTAGACTTTCATCTAATAAAAATCACATTATTACCACTAGCATTGGGCCCATAATCTATCATTAAAAAAGGCACTTGGGGATCGTTTCAAGACACTAAAATTTAGTCTTAAAAGAAAAAGCTATATTTAAGTTAAGAGTATATAACAATTTCTCAAGACACTTATATTCTTTTAGGACTTTCTTGAAAAATATCCAAAACAGAAAAAGAAGGACATTAAAAGCTAGAGGAGCGTCAAATTATTAATTTATCATTAGAGAACAATGTTGCTTTTACCTAGTAAGGTAGTCCTGCATGGTAATTACTAGGACGTAGGACACAAAAACAATTAAAACACATAGATTACTTTTAATTACATACCTTTCAGAAGCCAAATACAGATTCATACTTAGAGAGATCATCCTTGATTCTGGCAATTTCAGCTCTCACATTGTTGAGTTCTTTTACCAAGACGCTCTCTCGAGATTCCAATTCAACCAAATGCTTCTCATTGTCAACTTGTATATCCATCACTTTAGCAGTTCTACATTTAGTTAGAATTCGATCATGACAGACCTACAAAATCAATGTCTTAACTCTACAGGACTCCGAAGCATATAATTAATAATTGCCAAACAGGATCAAAATGATCAAATGGCTAGTTTATTTATTTAAAATTTATTTAAACAGAAAATTATTAAATAACATAGTTGATTAAAATAAATAAAAACAGAATTTAAATATTGACTTAGTTTTTACACTAAATAAAAAATTAAAAATTGTTAACCTTTTCTTAGAATAAAATAAAATAACTAAAGTAGGTTTGATTGAATGAGTGTCATTTTTGTACATGTATCAAATAATATAATATTAAACAATACATAATGTTAATCTTTGTTTGTTATTTTTTTTTTCCAAAATCATGCGCTCCAATCTAATTCTTCATCGTAATATGCTGTGCTGCTATATATATGAATTGAGTCAATCTAAACAGGATTGGTTTGAGTGGCAAGAAGTTACATGGATCAGTTTTGATTTCTTGGACAACACACAAAATTAGAAAGAGATCGGTTTCAATTATGTATTAATTGACACAATGAAAAACTGACGATCAAAACTGTTTTTTTTAGCTTTTTTTTAATCCACGTATCTTTTCATTTTTTTAAAAAATTTTAAATTTTTAGTTTCATTTTCTTTCAATAGTTTCAAAAAGTTTTTAAAAATAAAGAGTCTATATCTTATACTTTCCATGTTGGTGTGTCAAGTTAAATTCTGTGTTTAAGTCATCTTTGTTTGCTATTAGTCAAAATGCCTTAATTGATCATCCACTTTAATTTTGTGTTGTTTGTTGTAGAGAGGGAATTTCATGAGAAGTTGTATCTATATTACTCATTAAGGTTACCTTTGTATTATTTAATAAATAAATCATAAAGTTAAATGATCTATTTGTAAATATTGTTTTCTTGTTTAGATGAGCTATCATAGATAGTCTTGTAGGGTATTGGATGATAAATTGGTTTGTCATACTCAATCTCTTGTAATGGTTTTTACATTACTTAGTTTGAAGATTTCCAATGATAAAATATAAATTGTTGCAAAGGATATTGATAATCAAGCAAGTCTTGATTTGTATATTAGCTGATTATTTTAGAAATTATTTCTTATTTTTTTTATAAGAAGATATTAGGCTAAGAAGGGCAATTTTAGCTCTTGATTTTTGTAAATTATTTTCACTTGTAATTTATAAAGGTATCTATATGATTTCTTTGAGGGTACATTGAGAGAAGTGCATACAAAATAATTAATCTTCTAATCTATTATTTGTTAAATGACATTTGAATAAAGTTACTTTATTGTTATAGGATTTGTGATTATAATTTACTGTCTTATATTTTATAATTCTAATATATGTCAATAACAACTTTTTCTAATTGTAATTTTTTAATATCATGTAGGAAAGCCATACTGGTGAAGATTATGACAATAAACTATTAGATGACGATTTCCTAAATATGTTCTTAAATATGGATAATGAAGATGATGCACAACTTGAACAATATTGAAATATTTTTTTTAATCTTGCATTATATTGAACTTTTATTAGGACATATCTTTATGTCATTCAGGATTATATTTTGAATATTATTTATTGACTTGAATGCTTTTGGCAAAATTGATGGAAAAAATGTGCACCTTTGATTAATTTTTAATGAAATTGATGTTCTATTTTTATATAATTACATTTAATTGTTAATGTGCACATCAAATTATTGTTTATATATTCTTAAAAAATAAATATAAGAAAAAATATAATAATAAAGAAATATATTTAATCATGATCCAAAAAAAATATGTTGCTTATTAATAAGCAATAATTTTTAAATTGTTGTTTATTCCATAATATTTTTTGCATAAAATAGGCAACGGTTAGTAATCATTGTCATTAAAAATTTTGGCGATAGTAAAAAATTATTGCATATTCTTTATGGTTATAAGTATCTTAGGCAATAATCAATAATTATTGTTTATTTTAATATATGCAATGATGAAAACCCATTACTGATTTTCTTTTAAGCAACGGTTTTGGAAACTATTACTTATACTTATATAGGCTACGGTCAAAAACTATTATTCTTATATAAGTAACAATCAATATTTGTTGCTTATTTTTTTTCAGCTACAATAAAAAACTATTGCTTATTCCTATATAGGCAACAATTAATAATTGTTGCTTATTTTTCTTTTAAGTAATAGTAAAAAATTGTTGCTTATTCTAATATAGACAACAATCATAAATCGTTACTTATTATGTATGCTTTAAGTAAAAATAAAAAATTATTGCTAATTTAATTATAGACAATGATTTTAAAATATTAATTGTATATCTCACAAGCGTTGCCTGTAATTTATGCAACAGTTAGTAACCATTGCTTAAAGTAAAATAGGCAATAATTAGGAATCGTTACTAAATATTCAAAAAATCATTACTTGAAAAATAAGTAACGCGAGTTATGGCAATAACAAAAAAGCTTATGCCTATATTATAGGCAACAATTTTTAGCCATTGTTATAGGCCAAAAAATGTTGTAGTGATAGTTATCTCTATCCATCATATGTGTAATTTGTATTTGTTAGTTGCACATATTTTCTTATTATATCTACTTATGTGTTTATCAATAAAATTGTGCTATTAAAATTTTTAAACTAAATTTTTATTTATCTTTAATTTTTCTTTACTTTTTATGACAAAAATAACTATTTTTTAATATTATATTTTTTTAGAATTAAAATTCATAAAATAAAATATATTTGACCACATATTTTAACATTTATAATTAAAATTCATTAATTTTAAATGAAGTGTTTTGGTAAGTGTAGTTTGGTGCCTACAGCCATCCGCTATTGACTTATCAAATACGTTCGAGCCTAAAGGTCACTGTGAGACTAAAAATTTTCTACTTTAGTATAGTTTCAAATTAATTCCGACGGTCATCAGGGTTTTTATTTTATTTTATTTTTTTAGTGTGTTGACCATGTGCATGACACACACTGATTTTTGTGTTAGCTTGTAAAAATAATAAATTTTAAAAATTAATGATTGTGCTTATTTGAATAAAAATTTAAAACGGGATGGTTAAAAAAAGTTGTATTTTTTTGAAAGATAGAATTTTGTTTTTTGAATTATTGAAATGACTTTAATCTTATTTTCTACAAATTTTCAAATATTATATTTTGGAAGGATAATTGGTAAATTATTTAAGATTAAATTTGATAATAAAATGCAAGCAAACAGCTTGTCAAAATACAAGTATTTCCATAGTTAAAAAAATTCTGACTTTTAACTCTCAAATTTGTCAACACCAACTCTGAGACATGATCGTTTTGAAATGTTTCGTTAAAATCCAAAATCCATAAGCTTGTGATGCATTTTTATAACCAATTATTCATAAATTTGAAAAATCTTTAGTTATACTATAACGTTATATCATACTATACGCACCCAACAGGTCCTTAGAAACTTATTAATACCATTAAATATATTTTTAAATTTAATTTTGATATAATATAAAAATAAGAAGTACAAATAGCTAAATTTGGCATCATATTTTTAGATGAATGCTAATACTGTCACAAATATAAAAATATTGCGGTAGTTCAGATATATATAATTTTAAAATATTTAAATTTACATAAAATTATTAGTATATATTTTATGAATAAATTAATAAGATGTTTTAATATAATATTTCTTTTATTTATAATATTAATTTATATAATATACATATTATTTTTTTATATCTAAAAATAGATAAATGATTATTCATGTATTTATCTTATTTAATTGAGATTTTGACCTAAAGCAAATATAGATGGATATGAATAGACGGAAACAAAGGTAGATACGAATAAATAAATCGATATAGATTATAATTACAACTCTATTATATATAAACAAATATTTTAAATATATTTATAAGTTTGCTTTAACCAAGGTTTTTAAAAGCCAATAAAAAGCTACAAAAGTTATACTATAACCCATGGTAACCATATCTTTTAAAGGTACAATGCTATAATTTTGTTGTTCACGCTTTGACTTTAAGGGCATTAGACTAAAAACGTTGAATGTATTACAAGGGTTGAAACAAATTAAAATCTGCTGTTATCGGATAAACGTCACATTATGTCATTTTAAGATATTAAAGTACCTTTCATCTTAACGCGGTTGGAGCCATAAGCTGATATTATTCCACAATTGGAAGTAATTTATTTTATGTAATTATATCCATTGAAAACATATTACAAATACAGCTGTTTGATACATGAGGTAATTAAAATGAGAGTTACGAGTAATGATTATGATATTTAAAATTAATTAAAAAATATTTTATATCATTAAATTACCAGCTTGCTGAAGGCCTTTTTTTATGTTTCATTTTTAAAAATATTTATTTTATGAAAATATATCCAATAGAAAATAAATAAAATCAATCACAGACATATTAGATATTTTTTCATTAAATCATGTGGTTAGTCAATATTCTTAGAAAAAGAAAAATAGATTATCGGGTTTAGGTTTAGCATATAGCATTTGGTGCTTTCATCAGCATTGGTTTATGGTAATGGATGAAAGAAAAGAAGTTTATGAATCATATCATATGTAGTACTAATTAAAGGTACTGACGTTAACATAAAATCTTAATGAACTCATAATAAGCTGACCATGTGACGAGATTCTTTGTGAAATTTTTGGAATAACTTGAGGCTATTATTAACAAACAAACATTGACTTATTTTAACACTTAAGCCCCTACAAATTTGAGCCACAAAACTATTTTTGATCGAAGAATTTGCTGAAAAGGTCAGTAAACTTGTCCATTTGAAGCTTTTGAAGTGCTAAACCAACTTCGACCCCACCTTCCTCATCTCTACTTTCAGAAAGAGATATAATTGGACCGTTATCAATGTAAACTACTTCACTTTTAACAAGCTTCCCCAGTCCAAAATCAGTTTTGTATACTTTGAACTTCGGTGAGGAAACAACGATTGCTACATGATGATCCGATGAGGTGATATCATTATCATCATTCACCACTTTTTCTAGATATTTATAAGCTCCCCTCTCCAACTCCTTGATCTTGTTTCCAATAGCTTTCACTGCTTCAAAATATCCAAACTCCCCAACTAAATCCTTCCTCTTCACAAATGCATAGCGAAATGCTAAGCAATTTCCAAAATATGTTGTGGGTAACGAGAATTCATAACGATTTCGACAATCTGCCATGAATTGGAAGCCGCAAAGTTGATTGCCATTGTCACTTGAGAACATGTTCTCTAGTGATTTAATCAAGCAAACCCAAGTAAAAGCACATATTAGCACAAACGTTGATACATGCGTTCTGACCAGGGCTAACTCATTTTTGTATTGGGACAAAAACCAATCCTTCAGCTTTTGAATTTGGGCTCGACCAACTACGATTGTGACTCGAATCTTATTTCGGTTATTATCATTTATTCCAAATCTTTGTGCCCAAAGCGCCCACTTGTTCTTGATGAAAAGCATCTCAAGATCGTTTTGGTCTTTGATTTCTTCTCTGCTATAGGATGGCGTAGGCTCCTGAAGGAATCCTCCAGTCTTACAAATGGATGCCCATGATTTCATGAAATGATGAAATGATCTCCCATCAGCTGCCACGTGGCAGTACGTGACACCAATAGTAAATCCAGAATTGGGTATTAGCGTGACTTGGATAGCCATGAGAGGAACCGCGCGTGAGCCATCTTCCAAAACACGTGCCGGTGGCATCGTGGGCATAAAGGGGCGAAAGTTCTTAACTCGGGGGCAATAAGTGACGAGATCATTGAAATCTGCAGCGGACTCAGAGACCATGAATGGGACAGAATCTCCATTAACATAAAGGAGATAAGGCTTTTGTTGGGGATCGGGAAGGAAAATGAGGTTGCCTGCAAAAGGAAAGAAGTATTGGAGCGTGAGGGAGAGAGAGCTTCTGAGACTGGGAATCACTGTTTGCATGAAATGATCGGTCTCGTGAGGATATTCAAACAAGAAAAGGCGTTCTGTGGGATTGTAGTGAATAAATGGAATGTCAAAGAAAGTGAGGGGTAAAGAGGTTGGTAGGACTGAACCTGGTGGCGGAACAACTTGACAATGATCCAACATTTTAATATTTGAGCTTGTGGCCAGAGCCATTTCTTCAAAATGGAGAGCTATTGGAGATCCAAATTCTCAAGAAAACAAATTAAAACACAATCAATATCACTATATCAGTGTCCAGGTGGAAAATTAATGCTCACATATATACCAATTTCAATAGTCATAACCAAATCATCATATTTTTCCTACGGTAGCATGGATTCGTCATTAATAGTGGGAAATTATTATAGCACTAGCATCGGATTCTGATACTCAACAAATGCTTCTGGAATCATATCAAGAAATAATCAAATTGATTAATTCTTTTCTTTCTCAATTTCATACTTAAGGTGTCACATTGATTCTTCATGATTCACGTGAGATACGACTCGAATTCCTTTTAATTCGATGCAATCAAATTCCATTTTAATTTCTAATTTTTTTTTTTAATGCAGAAGCTGCGTTGTTGAGGAAAAGAAATAAAACCTAACCAATTTTAAGTCGGCCAGGCAAATTTGTCACTTGATGAACTAGATATGGAAGTTCATGCTATTGACAGGAGAAGGAAAAGAAAGAATTGATATGGTTTCTACAAGTAAAGAATAGAATTTTTATTTTTTTTATAGCCTTAAATTATGATTACAGTATTGCAGTATTTTGATTTTTTTTCCTTTCTAGAATCATTGTTCCCACGTAGACCAGTCATGGGAACTGCATATTGCCCACATTATCATGCCGCGGGAAAAAGTGCAAAAAAAAAAAAAAAAACAAATATAATGATCAGAAAATAAAATTAAATACATCATTTTATGACGTGTTTCAACTTAAACTGTTTTGTGAAATTCCTTTCTTCTTTTTAAAATCATTGTTCCCACGAAGATCAATCATGGGAACTATATATTGCCCATAGTATCATCGTTACAGTAAAAAAAACTTTTAACAACAACAATTGTTGTCAGTGTAGAAAGTTTAATTGTTGTTAAATACAAAAGTCATCGGTAAAAATATCGTTGGAATAGCTTTGTAGGTGAAACCTCCAACACTAAGGACAATTTGTTGTCGCAAAAAGCAACCCTTCAACGCAACAAAGTTTTCATAGAACATATTTTCAAATTTTAAAAATTTTTGAATTTTGATTTTTACTGACGACATTTGTCATTGTTATAAATCCAATTAAAAAAATAAAAAAAGTGAAAATACTTTTCAGTGATGATAATTGTCGCCGCTGAAAGTATACAACATTTAGCGATGACTTTGTTGTTGTTAAAACTTAGGCTTTTTGTGATGACAATATCATCGCTAAAAATTTTTGAATTTTTTTTTAAATTTAAATTGAAATTGAAGTTATAATTAAGTGTAATTCAAATAATATATTATATTTAACAACATAATCTAAAATATTCTTTATTTCAATTCAATTGAATTATATTTATCTTTTTTAAATTAATTTTAATTTAATGTAAATCATACAACTGCAATACATTAATAGTACTAATAATAATGTATAACAATTTGATCCAACATAAAAAAATGAATACTTATAAAGCAACTGTATAAATTGTATATATATGAATAAATTATACATACACAATCCATGTAAATATATGCATATGACAAAAATATATATATACAAATATATATACATAATATACTATAAGGAGGGGAGGTGCAAATATGTCGATGCATCCTCATCTATACTAGTACTATCATTATCATCATCATCCATCATCTTAGTGATGGGGATGATAAAATGATAGTGATAGTTGAGAAGGACCAGGTGGCTGGACGGCAGGTGTAGTGACAAATCTACTCGACCAAGGTAGTGTAGTAACAAATGGAGGTGGCAGCAGGATGATACCCTACTATCTAAGAATAGAGGTAATCTTAGTAAGATAAGTCCCAAGCCACTGCTGCAGTTGTTAAGCCAACTACTGCTGCTGCTGCTCTTGAATCAACCCTGGCTTTATTGAAACTCATCTTAGCTTTGCTGTAACTGCTCTTGCAACTTATCGATCTGAGACACGTACTGTAAGCTCCCCCTAATGCTAGAAGTGCCCACTAAATGATAGGACTGACTAGCTAACACATGCCCAATAGCCTTCTTGTACCCTCGATAAGTGCTAAGCACCTCATTGGCAATGGTAACCTCATTTATCTGTACAGGAGTCTTAGGCAAGGCAATAGATGATACACTAGACTATGCGTACTGAGTCACTAGCTCAATCATCCTCGCTTTAAATTATTAAAATAAAATTTAATAATAAATATTACAAGATATATTCATAAAATCTTATTTAAAATATAAAATTCAATTAACTTACATATTGCTCTTGAGGGATCAGATGCATCCACTCTCCTAACCTATACGTGTGTCGATTCCTAAAATTCTCGGGAACCGACTGTAGCTCACTAGTATCTTTATTTCTTTATTCATTTTTTTATAAAAGAAAAAAATGATGAAAGTAATGAAATAATGAACAAGCAACTGACTAACAAAATATACATTTAAATAATGAATAAAAAAGTTAAATTACCTTATCAAAACGATGTGTAGCAATAGATTTCGACTCATGTCGATCATTTACTGCCTTCTGTGCTCTATTATTTGCATTCCTCCTAGACAACTCCTATAAATTAAAAAAAATAATATAAAATTTTTATGTTTACAATTTAGATATGTGAAATAATGATCTAATTTTATAAAATGTCATACTTACATTGTATTCATTGCTATAAAAAAAGTTCACGTACCTCTACCATGTCTACGGTGAAACAGATTATGACACACAACATCTAGCATAGTCCAAATCATGGTCCTACTCTCGATCGCCCCCATGCTCTAACTTATTCTTGTTTAACATGTACTTCCAATCTCTGTACAAGTCTACAACAGTCTATATCAAATTGGAGAGCGCTCTATCCTAACCACCCTCAAAGATGCCTTGGAACTCGAAGTGAAACTACATTAGAAGACATTTAAAAAATTTGTGAGTATTATATTTAGAAATTTCAATCTCAAACATAACTAAGTCAAGAAATGGAGGAGATAGATACTTATGCAAATCTCATGCATAATTCTATCTCGGATCTGTTGAGGTACAACCTACTATGACTTATAATAAGGCAGCACGTGGGCTTAGATCATGCTACCAATATCACGAGAGAGATGACTGGCATTCTCACCGACCGCATGCCATGTACCAATCATATCGAACTATACAAGCACTTGTCTCCCTCACCCCTCCCTCTTTTCTCGCATAACTTAAGGAATCTATTTAGACCCCTCTTTCTCATAGTTGCCACTTCGATAGATAACAAAAATTATCAATACTATAAATTCATATTTAATTAATCTTAAGTATGCATAATAAGAAAAGATACACGATCCTTCACACTGTGATGGAACATGGGTAGCTCGCTATAGAGGGTCCCCTCCAACATCACCCCCATGATGTTGTGCCTCGACATCTGCCATGAATGGGATAATACACATTATACAAGTAGTTAAGAGAAAATCCATAATCAAATTGAACGATTAAAAAATAAAACTTATTGCAATCATATAGATTGTTTAAATAATTATGCTTACATGATTATAAGTTGTAATGCAAAAAATTTTTATTTCCTTAGTCTGAATTAGTGTAAATGAACTTAACAAACTCATCCTCATTGGTTTCTCCATCATTATCAGATTGTAAATGCCTCTCCTTCATATAATCCTTAATCATTTCATCTTCGAAACTGCCTTCATCATCGATGAAGGCATCTTCTCCATAAGTGCCAGATCCAACATTATTGGAAGGTGGAATGATTGAAGAATCATTTCTTTGATTACTTAGATCTACTAGATAGAAATCTCCAAGATCAGCCATGAGGTTGAAATTAGATAAGTTACTTTCTTATAGAAATAACAAGTCTTGTATACCATCTCTATCACTGGGTAGATCCCATATGTCATGATGCATCCAATTATGGATGACCTTCCAATTTGGTCCATTAAGAAGATCCTCAATGTAAAAGACTTATTTTGCTTAGGTAGTAAGTATGTAAAGGTCAATTTTGTACCATTGCCCATTAACGAAAATGCTTATGATATTCTTGTCAATGTAAAGTTTCTTCTTTATAGGATCAGTGTCATACCACTTGCATTTAAATAAAGTCACACTATACTTATTTAATAAGTCAACTTTATGATGTCTTCCAATATACCATAGAATATGTTACCATTAGTACCTAGAACAAAAATGCCACTATTTTTTGTTTTATGCTTTGCATCCCAAGTTTCAACTACAAAGTGCACTACATTCACAATACATGCAGAGTATATTATGATAGTAAAACTAGGACTAGAAGTTAATGATAATAGCTCTTTGATGGCCTCTGGAGAACCATTCCTATGTAAATGGTACATCTATGAAAATAACATTTTTTTCAAGAATTAAATTGAAGGATTAGTATGAGTAATGAATAATATTTATATGATTGGCATAATGCATTAGGAAAAACAAACATTTACCTTAGAGTAAAACCACACGGGGAATATGGTTTTCTATAAGTTGTCAATGTTTTCGACACCACTTAATTCAAGTTCTCGTTGGTGCCCACTATAGAACATAGACATTTTAGTCCATTATAATTAGTTAGGAGAATAGTACAAATGATTATTAAAACTTACTGGAGATACTTTTCGATCTCAGTACAATTATTCAAGATGTACCATACTGTAACATCTTGATCCTTCCTTTCGAAGTGAGAAATAATCTTCTTCCCCATTGATTGACACTGGGATCGAAACACTAACAATGCCCTTCCTGTTTGACTAGGTGCTACATCTTGATTTCGATCAGGCCAGTTGAATCTAGTTTTCACTCCTTCTAAGTACATAGAAAAAAATGTTAATGACTTGTCAATAATATACCCGTCTGCAATTGAACCCTCCGATTGAGCATGATTTCGGATATAATCCTTCAACTTTTTTATATACCTCTCGTACAGGTACATCCATAAAAAATGAATGGGTCTGACTTACAATACTTCGTCTGGCAAATACATTATCAAGTGAACCATCATGTCAAAGAATTTTGGAGGGTATATCCTTTCAAGCTTGCATAAAATAATGATAATGTTTTACTTGACTTACAAAACATCCCTCTTATTAAGAGTTCTGGCACATATTTAATTGAAGAAGTTGCACAACTTAACAAATTGGATATGATAATTCATTCGAAAAAAATGCTCAAATTCCTGGTCCTAACAATCTTTGCATAGTAACATGATAATCATGTGATTTCAACCACTTTAACTTCATGTCACGATCAGCGACACTCTTCATGAGACTTTCAGCAAACCTGTCAAGAAATTTCATATTCTTTATATATTGGCAAAATCATCTTCGTTCTTCCTAGTTAAGCGTATATGCAGCATGTAATTTGAAAAGTTAATCCCTCTCTTCATATAGATGTAAGTTTGGCCTTATCTTTATGTCTACCAGATCTCGCCTTGTATTATTTGTATCTTTTGTTTTATGCTCAATATCCAATAATGTACCCAGAATACTATCACATACATTCTTTTCAACATGTATCGCATCAATGTTATGTCTCAAATTCATTATCAGCCAATACGGGAGGTTAAAAAATATCCTCTTGCTTCAATTAAGTTCATCGGCACCCCTCTTTTGCTTTATACCACCAAATTGACATGTTTTTCAAGAAGTCTATGTGCCACCGTACCCAATTAATCCATGATAATGTTATTAGTAAGAGGACAAGGAAAGACTTTCCTCTCTGACCTTCCATTGAATTCTTTCTTGTTTTTACATGTGTGACTTCTTGAAAGCCAATGACGATGACCAATATAAGTTATTTTTTCCTAACTTGAATTGATGGAGTATCCAAATTACACATAGGACATGCTTTATATCCTTGTCCACTCCACCTAGAGAGACTGCTTTGAGTAGAAAAATCATTTACAATCCATAGCAAAGCTGCTCACATATTGAACATCATATTTATATTCGCATCTCGGGTTTCAACTTCTCTCTCCTAAAGATGCCTTAACTCTTTTACAACTGGTTGTAAGAAGACATTGATATCCTTGCCTGGTGATTATGGCCCTAGGATTAATAGGGTTAACATGAATAAAGATTGATTCATGCATATTTGTGATAGCAAATTATAAGTAATCATCACCACTAACCACATGTTGTAGGATAGACTCCTATCACCAAAAGGATTAAATCCATCTATACTTAAACCTAACCTAACGTTTTATGGGTCAACGGAGAAATTAGGATACCTTTTATCGAATTCCTATTAAGATTTTCCATCAACAGGATGTCATATTACCCCTTCATTTATTGACTTTTTAGTATGATGTCATATCATATTCTTTGCAGTATGCCTTGACCCATACAATCGCTTTAGCCGAGGAGTTAATAGAAAATATTAAACTATTTTTTAAGGTACTTTTTTTTCTTTCATATTTTTATCTACCTATCGACTCTCCCCATAAATTGGACAATTATCCTCCAAAGTATGTTCTTTTCAAAAAAATGCACAATCATGTTTGCACACATGGATTGATTCATACCCCTAACCCTAACTTGTTAAGCTATTTCCTTGCATTGTAGTATGATTCAGGCAATTTATTATCATCCGGAAGTGCCTCTTTTAACAACTTCAAAAGAGCATCAAATGAATTATTTATCCAATTATGTAGAACTTTCAAGTGCATTAGTTTCACTAAGAAGTTCAAGGTTAAAAATGATGTGCATCTCGGATACAATTTTATTTCTACTTGCTTAAATAGGTACATGAAGATCCATGAAATTGTGTATAATATTCACCATCTCATCTCTATTGTTAAGAGATGCCCTTCCTCATCCCTCTAAAGGTTGAAACATCCATTTCACCATGGTGTATCCAATTTATGTACAATGGATGAAATCTATTATTTATAATATGTGCGTCCAATGTTACTAATGTTTGGAATAATAAATTCATAAACTTTTTACATGAGCATCTTACTAAACCCCTTTTATCAATAAAGTTTTTATCTCTTTGAATAAATGTCACTGCACCATTCCAATACTCATCCAATAAGCGATTTAGTAGATGTATCCAACTTTTATCTATAGACATTGTTATTGGTGTGTGTCCTAGGAATCAATCATATAGATGATTGAAATAATACATAATGTATTATGTTTTATTTTAGGCTATTTAATTATTATATTTTATTTTCATAATTTTATTATTATTCTACGTGATTTATAACTTAATATAATAATTATCTTTGGAATAGTTCTGCTATTCCTAAAATGCCCTTAATCAAGTATTATTATGAGAAGAATAGTAATAATAAATTGAGACTAGCATGTATAGTGACTGATGATTACGAATTATGGATATATGATATCAAGTTAATACATGAATACATTATTAGTGAACAATATAATGGACTGATCCACTATGAGAATATTACATGGATAGACGTGTTATAAGTTATTCTCATATGATCACAAATACATATAAACTTTTGACCTAAAGTCACTACGGTTCCCTACATGAGGAATTACTCACTTTAATATTATCTTATGTCACCTTTAATCAGGATGATGAATAGGGTATTGATTGGGTGTTTCATGAATCATGCAGAAGGAAGTGAGTAATATAGATGGAATTTTATTACTTTTGTATAAAAGAGAAATATCCTTGGGTCCCTTGATTGAGTGAGACTTAATTAGATTAATATGTGATATTAATTATTTATTTTAAGTCTACTCAGCATCAAGAAATATAAATTGAACGTTAACAAGAATGACACACTCCATGCCTTCGGTTCAATTTGAATATTATTACAAAAGGGATTATGATATAAAACGTTGATCATATATTAGGTGGATGTCGAATCACAGACATTCTTACTACTTAAGTGGCAGTGATGTATTGCTAGATACCACTTACTGTCTATGGCTCAATAATGAATCATTGTCAACGTAATAAGAACCTACAACGTTATACAAAAAGAGTAGGAATAAGATAATAATTAATTAAATTTTAATTAGATTAATATCCAATTAATTGAACTTATTTTTGTGTATATATATATTATTAAATAATAATATATTTTTCACGTAATAAATATAATTATTATTATGTGATATTATTTGATATTAAAGTAATATCAAATATTTACGTTATTAAATATTAGATAAATATATTATAAGATAATATTATTTTAATATTTGATAACTATATGTAATTATCTAATATTAAGATATCTATATTATGAGATAATATTGTTATCTAATATTAGATAATTAATAGATAAGTCCTATCTCTCCTCATTATCTCTAGGATAAGGATAAAGTGAGTTGTTAAGTGTGATTAGGATTTTAGAAGCATTATCCTAGTAGGACTAAAATTATGACTTGCCTAAGTTTTATAAAAAAGGGACTTGAGGGCAGCACTTTTATACACACACTCATAACTTCCATACAAACCCTAAATCACTCAGAAAATATCAAATCCTAAATCTTAGAGAGAAAAACACATCCTAACAAATTCGTGGAGGGTGAGAGGTTGTTGTTCACTTCGTGTGGATACCGTAGAGACGTTGTACCTTCCAACTAGCATTTGATTCATCTGCTCTCAAGTTTTAATTAGTAAAAATACGAGTGTCCAATAGGTAAAATCCTAATCATTGATTTATATTTTTTGCATAGATCCTAGGTAGAATTCAGATCAAATTTTAAATTTTCGCTGCATATGATAATTTGAATTCCCAGCAATTGTATCATTAAACAGGAAGAAAATAACTTCAAGTGGAATAAAATGTTGTGATTAATATTCAAAATGTACCCTAAATACACCATATCACTCCAATTTTGAAAGGTAGAGTCCTATCCCATTCGAGATATTTTTGTTGTTATGATTTTTCCAATTTATTCATGCTCATCATTTCTTTCGTGTAAAAATCTTAGCAGCATCTCCCTATAGTTCTCCAAGTGTATAAACTATACGGGTCCGTATAGTTTATACCTGAAGAATAGTTAGGATGCTAAAATATTTCTATAATATCAAACAAGAGCCAGATAAATTATTAATAATAACTACAGGACATATCTCAAACTATCCAACTTTTCAAGATAATTCAAGGATTGGTTGATGTATAAAGATCAACCAATCCTTGAATGGGTCTAAGCTTACAATGCAAATATGATTCTATTTAAAATTATCGTAAAAATATGTTTACGATAATTAAAAATAAAGATATGACATTTTATAAGTATTGTTATTTCAGTATCTTATTGATTAGGTTGTTTAATTTTTTAAATATTCATAATAATTGTTATGTTTCACAATTTGCAATTAGGAATTCAAATGTACAACTTACTCTACTATATTCATAAAATGCACAATTCAACTCTTTTAGCAAGACATGCATTTTATAAGTACTTATAAATTTTCAAACATTTAAAATTTTTAAATTTCTATTATTATATGGTCATTTTGATTCTTTTGTTAGAAAGTATTTTTATAATAAATATGATATATATATTTTTATAGAAGCATAATATGTCACATATTATTATAATTAAATAATAACATTTATCATTATGACAATGAAAGAAAGTAAGTTTCTATTCACAAAAAAGGTAATAATTATTTTTAAATATTTTTTATTTAACATTAAATAAATAAAATAATTTTTCATTATTTAAATATTTTATAATTTTATTTTTTTAAAAAAATTTTGTCAAATTTTAAAAAGCTTTAGAGTAAATAACACTAAATTAATATCCAAAAGATTGTACTGTTAGTAGATTGGGCTTAAAAAATATTTTACTATACATTTACTGTTAATTTCATAAGTTATTTATTAATGTAACATTATTGTAATTTTTTATTAGAATTACATACATAACATATATTTTCTAAAATAATTAAAAAATATTTCATTATTTTTAAAAATTATATTTCTTATTTTGAAAAAATAATTTTTAATCAAAGAAAAAAATCAGATCAGAGGGTAGTTGAAGTTGTAAATAAAAAAATAATTCACTTAATTACAAAGTTGACACTAAAAATAATAAAATATAATTCAAAAAGTAAATAAATATTATTTATTTTAATTGTTTTTAGGGTCTAGCTTTAAAAAATAATTTTAACAAATAGATTTTGAAAATAGGTTAATTATAAATTTTATTATTTTAAGAATAAATAATAAATTTATTTTATCCAAAAAGGGGATGATTTTCATATGGGCTCAAGTTTAATTGACCTTTTCTTATTGTGTGGTGTAAATAATATAATTTGGATTGTTAGATTTCAATTTCAATTTTAATTAAGAAAGAGATTATATTATTATAATCTCTTATTTTCTAAATTATGTTTACATAATTATTCTAATTTCCTATGTGACATTATTTCAACAAAACTAATAATTTTGAAATCTCCTAAATTACATCATAAATTTTATATTTTATGGATAAAATATCATAACAACTCTATCTTACATTAATCTAATTAAACAGTCCACACATATATCGTATAATACAAAGTTATAATTTAAGGGATACATAATAACAACAAAATTTATATTTATATATTTTATGCTAAGATAAATTTACATAAATAAATTTAATATTTAAAATATATAAAACTGAACAAGATGGAGTTTCACATCAAAATAAATATACTATCAACTTCGTTAATTCATTGTAAACTATTCATCCCATAGATTACATATTACAATAAAAATATTATAAAATTTAATTCACATACCTTAATAGTAAAAATTTACAGATCAAATATATTGTGAATGCTTCCTATGAATAATGATGAATAACAACAATAACTAACAAATTAAAATTACAAATATAAAAAATTAATACACATAAAAATATATATAAATTACAAATATACTAAATTATAAAAAAATTTATAAGACAAACTTACGTTAGGTCCACTGCTTCTTCCTTGTAATCGCACGAAATGAGAGTTGAAAGTCACCAGTGGCATATATATAGATAGACTCTTCAGTAATGATAAAATTCTCGGTCATTGTTGAAAAGTCATCGATAAAACATCAAACCTTTCATCAATGATAACTAGACCTTCAGCGACAACTTTTGTCATCACTAAAAGGTTAACCTTTTATCGACGACAAATGTCATTGCTAAAAGTTTGTAGCAACAATATTTGTTGTTGGTAATAGGTCTAAGCTTTCAACAATGACAAAAGTTGTTGCTGAAGCTCTACCCAATTTTTGGGCAAATTTTCTCAGGCTTTCAACAACGATAATTGTCATCACTAAAGAGTTAATCTTCCCGCCTAATTTCTTTAGCTCTTTAGCAATGACAATTGTCATTGCTAAAAATTTTATTTTCTTATCATTTTTTTAATCCTTCTAACTATCATTTTAGGTATTGCTAATGATTATGTCATCAGTGATACCTTTAGCAACAATTAAATTTTTATCATCACTAAAAATATCGTCATTATTGTTTTTTTTTCTTGTAGTGCACATTGTGGGAAAAATGTAAAAAATAATTAAAAAACACATTTAATGATCCAAAAATAAAATTAAATACACTAATTTACGACCTAAATATTCATTTTAACCCTAACTATTTTTTAAGAAATTTGAAAAATAATAAGTATAATGAACAATAGGTACTTTTTCCTCTTTTGCGGGTCCCTTATTCAACTTATGTCACTTAGAGCCACTTAAGCAGCTGCTTGTTATCACTTATCACCAAGAGCAACTTCATGCATCTTCCGGATGAAATATTGCCACCATCATGTTATGTCCTTTCTTATTAAAAAAAAGGAAAAAAAATCTCTCAATTTGGCTCTATGTATAATATGTCTTTTCTATCAATAAAAATTCTAGAGTTGCTTTATCAACATCCGTTATATCTTTCTAATCAATAAAATAAAATAATATAATATTTTTATTACACAATTAAGAAGAGCGTATGTCTTTAGAAATTAGAGGGAAAAGGATTAGAAAAGATTGGCAATGAAAAACTTTAGGGAGAAAATTTAGGAAAAGTAGATGATATGCCATTGACAATGAAAATGAAAATAAAAATCAAACTCAAAATTTCTTTTGAAAGCCTAAATAGTAAAGAGAAAGAATAAAAGGAAAATGTTCTTTGCTTAACATGTATTGACAAGTAGAAGATACAAATCATTTTGTAGTATTTTTTATTTATAAAATATTATGACTATTATAGTATGAGGAAGATACAATGGCAATGAGGGAAAAAATGCTGTGAATAGATATTGTACAGAGAATTTAGGACTTCTACTTTAATGTTGCTAATAATTAATATTATTAATATGTACTACTCTAACTATTGATATAATCTACAAAATAATCAACTAGAAGTTGATATGTATCTCATTTATTTTCAATGGCATGATTAAAGGAATAAATAGGGTGAGCATCTTGCATGGTTATTAGAAGATATTCATAGTTTGATGTGATTATAATGATCATAAAAGTTAAAATATTTTAAAGTGTACAATACTAATGGCTGTATTTTTCTCATATTCCAAAATTACTACAAAGAATAGATAGTTAATATCTATAGAATTATATAAAGCATTTTTAACATAAGGAAAACAATATAAATGTTTTCAACACATGAGAATTTATCTTACTTTAATATTGATAATGTTGTTTGAGAAAATGCAATTTGTTATTAGAAAAATGTTAAAATACAAAAAGTTGATAATTTTGTTTAAAGAAAATGATATCCATTGTTAAAAAAATGTTAAAATGCAAAAGTTGTGTTAAAAAAAAGGTAAACAACATTGGTTTTTTTTCACCATAATTGGCATCTAAATGTATATTAACATATATCACTAACCACCTAACTTATAATAAATGATAAGCATTCACTAACATTGGTTTTTAATAACAATTGATATATGATGTTCTACATTAATAGTCATGGATTATTGGATATTGTGAAACCACCAAAACTTATGGATAGAGGTGTATCCATAGTCACCTATGAACTTGTATCCACCATCTATAAATTTCACTATCATAAACCATTTGAAACATTTAGGCAATGCTTTATCCTCTATTATTAAGATAGATCACCTTTATAAGGGAAAAAAGAGGGCTTTTAAGTTCAAGTTCATTGATTATCGTGTTGGCTAGCATTTTTAGTGCTATTAGAAGCGTATGGAATTAGTTAAAATCTCTTTCAAGAACTTGTAGCCATATTTTAACTATAAACATATGAATTCCACAAAGCATTTGGAAGGACATTAGATAAGAATCCTTCTAAATTCCTTGTAGGATGCTCTTATTCATCATTGAAGTGTTAATACAAATCTCTAGTAGGAATTTTGATTGATTCTAGTACCTTCTCAATATTGAATATTATTATCTACACCTTTCATATTAGAAGCCTTCTTTGTTAATGGATTACAAATCCATCAACCTACATTTACATCAATGTTAGAAGCCATCTCTATTGGATTTGATATGAAGAGAACTCATATTCCATGTCAAGAAGCACATTTAGAAATATTAAAAAAAAAGGCAAGTTGCAAAACTAATAATAAATTGTAGTAAAAAGAATCTCCATATCCATTTTTGCATTAATAAATGCAAAAAATGGCTAAGTAGCTTTTCTTCTTATTATAATTTATCATTACTTTACAAACATTTATACCTTTCAAGTTAGAAACTATTAAGTAATATGAAGGAATTATACGCAGATCAGATAACCACTTTTCCTTTTTGTTTGTATAAGGATGTCATATATGTTTATTGTAAATAAAAAGTCTATTGTTCATTCTAAAAAACTATTTTTTTCATTGCATATCTTCACATATTAATATAAAAATAAATAAAATGGTAAAATTGATTTTTATAATAAATTATTTCCTTTCTTATATGTGTCTTTTACATTTAATCTATTGTTATTTGTGTCATTTTAATTGTATAACAAAGATGTCTTAATACAAAAATGAATTTTAATGCTATTGATTTCAATTGCAGTAAGCTTAATTATAAGTAAAATAGATTAGTTCATAAAATGATGTTAGTATTTTTACAAAATTTAAACTTAATTTATAAAATTATTACTTGTGTATATATGTGATATATAATATAAATTGTGTTCTCAATTCTAGTTTGATATATATAACATAATGTTAGTGTTCTTACAAGATTTTAATATGTGATTTATTTGTAAGTTATTATTTGCTTCTAGTCTAATGTATATGACATGTATCTAGCCATTTTCAAAATGATTCTAGAAAGGTTCTAGGATTATTTTGAAGTGGTTATGGAAAAAGTTGCATATGCAAAGGAAATGTGTTTTTCTAATATTATGACATTAGTTCTTGTATAGTGATAAATGCTAAATATTACTTAAAGATGACGACAATTTTTACATAACTAATATCTAGTATAAATTTAGACATCATTTTTTGTATTAACCAATGTGGAAACTTTAGCTCTAGATAAGCATTGTAAGTAAAAAGGTTAAAGCATGACATGAGTTGAAAATAAAAAAAGTAAAATATAATGCCATTTGCAAATTTTATCTCTATTCTCTTCCACCTCTAAGATGATTATTTGTCTAATGAGATATATTCTTATTTCAATCTCTAAAATGAAGCTCTATTATCCTATTGCTAAATCTATAGGACTACATACTCACTAGAAAAATGCATAATTTAAAAGTAAGAATATGTTTAACTTTTTTGGTTCTTGCAATCTAGATTATGATTTCATAATCTAAAATATTTTGTTGGTCATTAATTTGATGTAGCCTTTATAGGTTTGTAAAGGTAAGAAAGTTCATTTCTTTCTTTTTCTTTGGCATTTAGTTATGTTAACTACTATTTATTTCTATGAAATGTATATCATCATTTTCTAAAATTTTAATAAATGCTCATCGTATTTGTAGAGACTAGATTCGAGTGTACTTTTCTAAGGGGTGCCAAGTTCACATATTAAGTAATAGGTATCAAGATAGTATTTAGTGAAAATCTCATCTATGATTAAGGTATTGTATATAACTTCTCATAATTTTCAAACTTTTGTTACAATTCTTTACAATTGTTGTAATTGGGATTTTTGTAGAGTTATAGGAGATATTGTTTACTATTTTTGGATGCAAAATTTTGCAAGGTAGAATACAAGGGGCACAAAGAAGATTTGGGAAAGAGGAACTAGTGGAGAAGGTTTGGATTGGGAAAGAGGAACTAAAGAAGATAGTAAAAGGTTAGGTTAAGTGGGCTAGGACACGCCATGTTGGTAATTTATATAAATTGAAATGGTATATTTGACATTAAATATTGCTTACTTATAAAATTGATGTTTAGTGTTTTTGTTCACAATGTTAACAGATGATATGATGTTAATTTTTTCATATATTGACCAATGTTATTGTCATTTTCTATGACAATTATACTATAGACTTTAAAATTGATATATAACATCATTTAATTAAATATTGATTAAACTAGCATTTAATCTAATATATAATGTTGTTCAATTAAACATCATTAGATTGTTTAGGCATATGATTGTGTCTTTTTAATGCATAGTCTTCTCTTTTTTCCTTTATGAATTTATATTTAAATGTCATCTCACTATTAAAAAGTTACTGATAAACGCTAGTTAAAAAAAAAATTGATATCTATTTTAATATGGTGGCATTTTTAAAATTATATAAAAACTTAAGATGACATTCAAGAAAACAACCGATGTCTAAAACTTACATAAAAACTTGCAACATCAATTGTATATTAAACCATTATCTAAAAGGCATTTAAAAAGTCTCATTAAAAACCATAGAAGCATGACATGTTAGTCTCATTTAACAATTTTCATTTAAAATGCACTTAAAGAGTCTCATTGGAAATTGCAAAATTGTAAGATGTCAATTTTTTTAATAACTAACATCTATTTTTTCTTATATATTTTCACTTAAACTCTTTTTTTCCATATGAACTCTTTTGACATGTCTCTAATATGCTCTCTAATACGATGAGTTTGGTATATAATGTTACCATTGATCTTTCACTCCACTTTCATTAAGAAAATGTACAATGGATTATCTTTGACTTCCATTTCTCTCTCATTATATACTCTGTCATTTTCTATAGAGTAAAAGTAGAATGGAAGAGTTAGTGAATGATAATTATTGCTAATCTCTCACTCCACTTCCATCCACTTCTTTATTGTATACTTTTTCATTTCTCGTGAAATATACAAAGTGATGAAATTTTAGTAACAATGTTGTAGTTTTTATCAAGAATGAAGATTTTGATATATATATATGTATATATATATATGTATGTATGTATATATATGTATGTATGTATATATATATATATATATATATGTATATATGTATGTATATATATATATATGTATATATGTATGTATATATATATATATGTATATATGTATGTATATATATATATATGTATATATATATATATATATGTATGTATGTATATGTATATATAATGGCTTTTCCATTGTTCTTGTGTAGTTATTTTGTAGATGTGTAATTTTTTTATTGATAATTTAGTGTAGTAATTTTTATAAATTTGCAAAGATATTATTTGTCTTTATTCATTGCTTTGTACTTTCATCAATATGTTGTTTTTACTTAAAATTTTATAGTAGTCATTTAGATTACACAAATTAACAAAGATAACTTTCTATATTAATTTGATTCAAAAAGGACATTTCTTTTCATATTCGATTATTTACATAACAGAAATCAATAATAATCAAAAGGTATCCACTAAGGAAATGGCAAATATAAAATTATCAATTTTTTTTGGAATAACTAAAGTTTAATATAATGGCATTTTCTTGTAATCTAAAGATATTTAATTTAATGCCATTTATGATAATGTTTAAATAAATGAAACTAAATATGTATAAATGAATGAACTTATGAAAAAGTTTAAATTAGAGAAACTAAAAAAGTTTTAATAATGAATTTATGATATTTAAATGAATGAAATTAAAAAAGTATAAATGAATGGAACTGAAGATAACTTCATCAACTATAGTTAATGAATAATGTAAGATGTCAGGTCTTTGTGTGATAATCATGTAAGTTTATTTCAATTGCCATGACTGTTTATTAATAGATTTCATGTTAGTTTCATACTTAATTGATATTTTAAGTCAAACTAAAAACATTAGTTTTTAATTAATAATTAGTATTTAATTATTTTCTTTTGACCTACAAATAAGGTTTCTTGACAACAAATTTGTTATCTTTTAAGATGGATTTATTTCCATAAATCTTGGAATTACCAAGACTATTTAAAAGGTCCATAAACCTTGCAAAGTTTCTTACAAGGTCTTTTATCTACACTTTAGAAGGAACCTTAAGAGATTCCTAAATTTTCTCAATAGCATAGGTAATTTTAATATTATGATCTACACCTTCATCTTATAAGCCTTCTCTATTGATGGATTTCAAAAACTAATCCTTTTAAGAGTTTCTAGAATTGATCTAAGTTCCATCCAAGAACTTATGTCCATAATTTGGCCATGGATGCTAAAATTTTACAAAGCATTTGAAAGGACTTTAGAATAAAATCCTTTCAAATTCTTCATAAAATTTTTATGTTTATTGCTAAAGTATAGACATAAGTCCTTTAATTAAAAGAACTTTGGGAGATTGTAATTACTTTTTAATGTTAATACTATCATCTATTCCTTTCATCTCAAACCTAAAAGCTATCTCTGATGGTCATAGGCATCCATTACATCATACTTATGCACCTAAATAGATGGTCATAAGCATATCCATTATTTTATATAATTGTCATAATTGTAAGATTTGAAGTATTTCTAATTATAAAGCATTGATACCATGTAGTTTTCTTATTGACATTAAGATGCTTGATTTCTCTATTTTTTTTATAAGTTTGTAACGTTTCCTTTGTTTTAATGTAGAAATTGACATGTTACTTTCTTTATGTGCTGTGTCAAACTTAAATACACTAGAGTAAGAAACATTCCAATTTTTGCATTGAAACATAGGAATCTTAAGGGATTCATAAGAAACAAAGTAGTTAAGCGTCATTAAGCACCTCAAATGCCATCATGTAACATGAAGGAATTAGTAGCAAGGGATAACCACTTTTCCTTTTATTTTTTTAAGGATGTTATGTATGTTTATTATAAATGTAAAGTATATTGTTCATTACAAATAATAGTTTTTTGTTGCAATAAATAAAATAGAAGAATATGTGTTCATAATATATTGTCTTCATTCTCATTTTATTTCATTTACATTCAATTTCTTCCTATTTTGTTTAATTCTATAATAACAAATAAAATCTTTTTTTAATTAGTCATCAATTACAACATCAATTTTTTGTTGTAACCGAAGTTTAACATCTCTTAATAAGATAATATTAGTATATTAAATGTAATGGTGGGTGTTCAAAACTAACATATAATATAATTTTTAGATGTTAGTTGTTATATAGTAACCAATGTCGAATATTATGTCATCAGTGTGAATTGAAAATGAAAAAGATGAAGTATGGTGCAAGTTAAAAATAAAAGGAGTGAAGTGCATTGCTATTTGCAAATTTCAACCCAAATCTATTCCAACCCTAAATAATTTTTCTATCTAACAAAATATGCTATGCTTCCAATTTTAAGATGATTCTCTTTGATTTTTTATTTTTAAAGAACTAATTATTTTACAAGAATAAAGCTCAATTAACCTATGCATAACAATGTAAGGTTTAGCACTCATTAGGAAAGTAAAGAATATAATGTGGGGATTTTTTATGTGTGTTTATTCTTGCAATTGAGTTTCTAGTTTTCTAATTGATTCTATTTTGTTGTCTATTATTTTGATACAGTTATTACCATTTGGCACATATAATAAATTTGATCTCATTCATCTTTTTTTATATTCTTTTGTATTATCTATTATTTATTTATATAAAAATATGTATTATATTAAATTTTCATGAATGATCATTGCTTTTACAAGTACTGTATTCAAAAGGTTCTCTAAGCGAGTGTAAACATCATATATTGAACAATGGATATTAAGGTAGTTTAATAAAGCACCACTATTTGATTGTGGTATTATATATAAACTTTCACCATTTTCAATTTTTTATTATATAGCTTATTATTCAAAGTTATTTAAATTGGAATTCTCTAGTTTAACAAGAGATGTTAGCCTTTTAGGTCTAGTTAGGAGTACAAAGGAAATAGAAAGGATGGGGGAGTGATGAGCATAAGGATGGGGTTAGAGTTTAGGATGAGAAAGTGAAAAACTAAGAGGCAGAGGGATGAAGTGAGGAACCAGGTATAGGTTTGGTTAGGTGTGGTGGGCAAACATATGACATTAGTTATTTAAAAAACTAATGTGGTATTTTGTCATCACACATCAATTTTTTAAATGCAAATGATGCTTAATGTTGTTTCTAAAAATAATATAAGCATAAAAAATGTTAGTTTTCATGGAATAGAAACCAATGTTATTTAATTTTACGACAGTTTACCATTTGATATTGAAACTACATATGTTACAATGCTTGATTACACATGGGTTTTTTTTTCAATGTGTAATTTCCTAAATATCCAATGTTTATAAGCAATTCTATAGTAGTACTTCTTTATTTTCAATTTTGTGTTGCTTATTCAAACATATGAATTTATGCTTAAATGCCAATACTTCATTTTTTTAAATTGTGTTTAATTTGGAATTTTTTCCTACTTCATAACATTTATCTTTTCACTCACTAAGATATAAAAAAGTACCATCAACTACTAATAACAACTCTTAATTATTATATTTTCAAACAAACTCCTCCTAAATTAGTAAAAGAGTAGTTGTTTAATCTCATGTATATATATGTATATATATGTATATATATGTATATATATGTATATATATGTACTTGGATATCGTAAATCACTTTGTTATTAATGTTAGCATAACTTATTTTATGATAATTAATTAAATACCTAATATACCTTGTATTAGTCTCAACATTAATATCATGCAATATTTTCTCCTACATTATATCACTTATTTTACTAAATATTACTCTTATCCTTTGTTGCAAGAGAAATAACCAAATAATTTCTAATATAAAAAATCTCATCATTTTAGTTTTAAATAACTTCCTAATCTAATAGTTGTAATAAAATTATTGATCCATTTTAGTAGCATAAATTTAATTTTTATATATCAATATCCAAACAAAGATTATAACATTTTTTTCACTAATTTGATGGAAAAAATCTATCTAAATAAATAAATAAATAACTTCAAAATTTTATATTTGAATATTATCATAAATAACTAATTCTAATAGCATAAAATAAATTTCATATATCAATAATTGCAATATTTCAATATATAAAGTTTCCCACCATTATAACTCTAAATAATTTCCAACTATTAGATTATTGATATAAAAATATAAATTAATAATTGAAATATTTTTGGTGGATAATATCTTTCAAATTTTTTAATTATAATTCAATTGCTGACCATTTTAATAATATAAATTATTTTTATATATCAATGACCTAATAATTTTCAAATGTATGTGAGCTCACCAAATAATTTCCACGTATTTGACTATTGACATTGAAACATTTTCGGCATGAATAATTAAATAATTTTTAATTTTTATTGATAATGTAAAAAACGTGTGATTCTACAATTTTCAAAAAGTCTGTAGAAGCATAACATTAAAAAACAGGATTTTTCCAATAAATATGGATTCAAACAATTAATTTTATATTAAATTTAATGATTTAATGTTGTGTAAATAAATGCCACATTTGGATAATTAAATTATTTCTAATAATAACCACGTTATGATCATTGTAAGTTTATATGTGGGTACTTTATGATAATAAAAAGGATTAAAATAAATTATTTACAACAATCGATTACTAATTACTTGAAGTTTGTAAATTGAAATATTTTTTACTATTTTTCTAAAATAATTAATGCGTGGACTTTTAATAAGAGGAAATACACAATTAGAAATTAAAAAAAATAAAGTATAAAAAATAACTTATTATTTAATCACAGGCATTTTTCCCTCCCTAAAAATATTGAACATCAACTTAATTTTTATTAAACAATCAGTTATTAATAATGATTGCATCGAATATAAATGCATTTTACATGCACATTTAAATTTATCAACAATAATGATAAATTATTTCATCCACAATAATAAACTAAATACCCCCTTTTTTTCACAAAGATTGATGCACAAAAATGCCGCTATATACTTAATATGAAACTTATGGCTCATGGCGCGCGAAATATTAGGATTGTGATTGAGACAATGGCGGAATCTGGTTCGGAGTTCTCGTCTTCTAAAATCGCTATTCATGCACACTCTTTCTTCTCAAACTTACTCATCAGCCAGCTCACTCTCTCTCTCTCTCTCTCTTAACTGGTTTGAATTCAAATTGATGAATTCAATAATTAAATGATTTTTAAATTATATAGTTATAATTCTACGACAAGTTTTTATATTTTGTATTTGCACATTTGCACAGAATCGTTATAATTGTCGTTCATGGTTTCTCCTTGTCGAATATTTTTCCCAAATTCTAATTTCATCAGGCATAGTAGTTCACCTGCTGAGCTTTTCTCCAATGGAAACATCCAAGCTTATGTCGAATATTTTTTTCCCCAAATTTTACGTCCTTCGAATCGGAAAGAAAAATGATTTTTTGGCCAAAAAAGTCAAAATGCCCAAATTTTATATGTTTCTATTTAAATAATGGCTTTTCTTTTGGTCAAAAAAATTATAGTAAAAGAAATTTCATATGAATTCTTCATGTACCAATTTTGAAAAGCCCTCTTTGTTCTTCTATAGTGCGCGTCTGGAGTTTTTCTGCTGCCAAATAATTGGTAGTCCTATCTGCCAAATAATTGATATTATCTAATTGTTGATTTACATTATCATTGATGTTTATTTGTTTAAGTTAATCCTAGTTTGGATCTTTAATTCAGTAATTTAGGTAAAATGTAAAAGAATTTAGTCTAAACTAAAAGGATAATTCAGTTAGACTTAAATGACAATCTAACCTGTAAATATAATAATGGGCAGTTCTCTGTTGATAGTTAAGATGATAGTTAGGGTTCATGAGATGTCCCAAAACAGTGATAGCTAGGGTTCACAAGAGGAGCCACTTTTATTGATCATTCGGTGAACTACAAAATTAGTTTGTGGGTTGATCATAAATCACAATGTACTAAAAACATTTTGAGTAGATCATAACCTATTTTATATTTATCACAAGTATGGATGTGGTTAGCACTCTAGGTATTTCACTAATTTTTATATTTGTGTATTTTATATTTATCACAAGTATGGATGTGGCTAGCACTCTAGTTATTTCACTAATTTTTATATTTGCGTATGATATTGTGCTAATTTACATAATTTATTGGGAGTTAATTTTAATAAATTTTAACAATTGGTATAAGAGCCTCTTAAATCATATAAATTTGGTCAAATCTTTACATTGATTTATAAATGATTTATGTCTTGGATAATTTTAAAATTTTTTTATGAATTTTTTTATTAAATTTCTATGAATCTTTAAATTATTTCATAGCTGGAGAATAATTATCAATTTTTTTGTTATATGTTATTAAAATAAATTATTATGTATGATCGTATGAAAATTTTGTGCATGGATTATACCATCTCTGACTTGCACAAAAATTCGTGATCAATTGCGGGTGCAGTATATTATTAAATCTGTTTGGCATACCTCTCAGTGTGTATATGTTATTGCAAACTTTTCAGTCCATTCTGTATGCATGCCAAAGGGTGCAGTTTTTTGTTTTGTTACGTGTACGCAGTATATTATACCTCCTCCTTTTGCAGCATTTGAATTGGAAATTTGAGCTGTTCCGTATGCACATTGTTCACACAGGCTGTACTGATTTCTTGAAACCAAACTCAAACATGTTCTTACGTTTTTATAACTACAAGGTAGGGATTTAAATTACAGTTGCGATCGCAGTCACATCACGATGCGGACCAATACGAAAAAATACGGTTATAACAGTCTAAAATTACAAAAAATCATGGATACGATCTGCTCCAAAAACGTAATATTGCGGGTAATATTGCGGTCGCAAACCGTTTTTTAAATCCTAACTTTGAGCTTTTATCAAATTAATGTTATGTTTTTCCAGAACAGCTTGATTGCTTATCAAATTAAATTACATATTCGGGAACAAAATTTTGCTAACATGCTTGAAGAAGATATCCCACTTTTCTGTCAACATTTAAAAAAAAGCAATAAATGATTTTAATTTTTCCCCCTTCATTTTCGAATGTTTTTAAAATCAAAGATAATTGTAATTTATGAAAATGCATTAAAACAAGCTAGGCATTTTAATGTTTCAAAATGTATTAGTTTTAAAGGTCAGTAGAGTTCTTTTTTTTTCCCCAGAAAATAGTTTTGAATTTCAAATGAATTTATGATGTGTCTTTTTTTTTAAAAAAAAATGGCATTAAAATGCATTAGAACACATTAAAGATTGAATTTGCATGAAAAACAGCATTGAGAATGAGAAAAAAAAAGGCGTAAAATGGCCAAAATTCAGTCGGTTCAGCGCTGGTCTTTCCACCTCCTGAATATAGCTGTTAGGGCAAGTGCATTCAGCCTGGCCACCGTCATTTCTTCGACATAAAATAAGGCACAAATTTGATGTTGTCAAACTTCATATTTATCACATTGAACCCACTACACAGACCAAGTGGATATCAATTTTGTATCAGTAATCTCAGACGCACGCGCAAGCCATGTGCTGCCATCCTAACGGTGGACAGTGGTGGTAATTATCTCCAAACATTATTTTTGGATTTTTTTAAATTTTTTAAAATTAAAATTATTTTAATCATTTTTATCCATTTAAATTATGTGTCCATTTAAATTTATTTACACTTAAAAATTTTATAATATGGTTCCTATATATAGTTTAATCTTTACATATATTTTTTGTGGAATTTTTTAATAATGTTTAGCCAAATTATCTTTTTTGCATGAATATATGTATATAGAACTATATATTATAAGAATCATTTTAATCTTATGTAATGAAATTTTATGTAATTATATATCTTGGGCCTAATTGCATAAAATTTTGTTAATACTTATTAAAATGTTAATTAGACTAAGAAAAGTGTTATATTAATAATATTTTGATACTTTATTGGTATGATCTTATTAGTATGCTTGTTGCAATAATATTAATGTAAGATTAAATATTGTCTTTTTAAAATTTTTTCTAATATTAATGTTAGATTTTAAGAATATAGTATTTAGTTCTTGTATTTATTACAAGGTCTTAAATTTCCTATTAGTGTTAAATCTTATAATATAATATTATACATAGTTGCATAGTTTAATGAGTAAAGTTTAGATCATGATTAAAGAATAGACATGTGTCTATGTGTTGAATTTATCTCCTCAATTTCCTTACCCATGCAATTAACTACTATTAAGACACTAAATGGGAAAACCATGAGGATTAGGTTGAGTCATTGAAGTTGCAATTTAGTAGTCTCAATCAAAATTTAGCCATTAAGGAAGAAGAACCCTTTGTTAATGCTAAATTTATAGCAAAATAGAAAAATTATCATAAAAAGTGAATGCACTCAACATGGTTTGTTAATGGTGGTGAAATATGTCATGGTTAAAACTATTAGAGAGATCATCCTTGAAACCAATAATGTGAAAGCATTCTTGGATTTTATTACTAAAGAATATAAGAAATTTGACAAAGTTAAGAAAGGTCAATTTCTCTTATTGCTTGAAAAATTAGTATATGATGGTGTTAGTAAAGTGTGGAAGCACATTTTAAGATTGGTGAACTATTACAAAAAGTTAAAGTCTAGGCAAGTAGATCTAGGTGATAGTTATGTAACTTGACAAGTGCTTGAATCTCTCCTATCTCAGTTTGACATTCTAAAAACATCTTACAACACTCAAAGAGTGAATGGACCGTAAATGAGCTTATTTTTGTTATTATTTAAGATGAGAAAGATATGAGAAGGGTAAAGCTCAGGTAGTCAATTATATTGCCATAGTTCAACCTTAAAACATGGTAGAAGGGGCTAGTTAGAAAGACAACAAGAACTAATATAACCATGAAAGGAATAAAGGTAAGAAGAGGAAGACTAATGGGTAGCATCATAAGCCTAAGAAGGCATAGTTAATGGTAATTATAGATTCTATAAGAAGTATAGGCATAAGAAAGTGAATTGCTTCAAATAAAAAAATGGGCCAAGAAGGAAAATAAAGGTACCCATATATCTATAATTTGTTTTTAATCAAATATTATTGATATACCATCAAATAGTTGGTAGTTAGACACTGGTGCTACTATTTAGTCACAAATTGATTTCTAGTGTTAAGAAATCTAAGGAAGTCAAATGAGAGAAAGCTAATTGCTCAATTGGAAAATGAAGACAAAGTATAAGTAGAGTATATTGAATTAATGAAGTTGAATTTAAAGTTTAGGCATCATCTATTTCTAAATAATGTTATTTATGTGCTTTCTATAAGAAGGAATTTAATTTTTATTTTAGCTTTAGATTGTAATGGATATTTTGTTATTTCAAAAATGGAAAAGTCAAATTGCTTTATAAATCCTCCATTGTGGGTATTGGTTTTTTGTGTGATGGGTTGTATGAAGTTAAACTAGATCCTAATTTTTTGAATTTAGTAATTCAATTGTTAGCAAAAAGAAAAAAGGTGGAACCACTAGAAGTCCTTAATACTTTAGCATATATAGCTAAAGCAGATTTCTCATGAAAAGAATATAAAGACTTATAAAGGAAGAAGTATGATCTAGATACCTCAGACTATGGAACATTGTATAGACTACATCAAGGGTAAACTTTCAACTAAGATAGAAAAAGGAAAAAATAGAAAGTAAAGAGTGTTCTAGAATTAATCGACATTAAGATCTATGGACCTATAACACCTAGTGCTATAAAAGGACATAAGTACTTCATTAGCTTCATCGATGATTGCTCTAAATTTAGTTAAGTAGAGCTTTATGACAAGTAAAATCACTAAAAGTATTTAAGTCATTCAAGGTAATGGATAAGCTAAAATTAGGGCAAAAAAAGATAAAATGTGTTAACTCTAACAAAGATTATGAGTATTTTGGTAGGTATTATAAAACAAATAGAAATTTTTGACTCTTTTGCAAGTTACCTATAGAAATGTGGAATTAAAGCAAAGTTATACCATGCTCAAGACACTATAGTAGAATGGAATTGGAGAAAGAAGAATTGAACTCTTATAGACATGAAAAGGTGTATGTTAAGTCATACTTCACTACTAGAATTCTTATGGTATGATACATTAAAAATAATAGCCTATATTTTAAATTAGGTTACTAGTAAGTTAGTGCCCAAAACTCCTTATGAGTTGTTATATGTAAAAAGCTTAGTTTAAGGCATTTTTGAGTTTAAAGTTGTAAAGTAAAAGTAAAACAATGTATTCCTTTTGCTAGAAAACTTGATTCAAAGATAAGTAGTTGGATGTCTTGCAATAGCTTAAGAGGCAACATATTTAATTGTCTAACTCATATAATTGAAGTAACTAAATTAGGCCAAGCTATGTTCTTTAAATATAACTTGATAATGGAAGCTAAGTATTGTGCATCATAAACTTTATTGGAAAATAGAAATAATTATCCCATTATCACCTATTTTAGGAGAGTTATATTCTATTACCTTATAAGATTTATCCATTGTAGCCAATGGCAAAAGATATTGAACTAGATTGAGTAGATGAAAAAGATTCTTTTTACAAAAGTCTCATAAAGTTTAATAGACTAGCATTTCCTAATGATCATCTAGTATATGTGGAGAAGTATGAATATGAAATTAACATGATATTGATCTTGTAACATTTTCACAAGCAATATCCAGTTTAAATTATTCTAAGTAGTTAAATGCTATGACAGTATGAATTAGTTTCAATGAATATAAATCAAGTATAGGACTTCGTTAAGATACTTGCAAGTTGCAAACTGATTAAATGCAAATGGGTTTTTAAGATCGAACATGATGATCAAGGTGAAATCAAGAGGTATAAGGCCAGGCTGGTGGCTAAGCACTACATTTAGAAGGAAAGAATAGATTACAAAGAAACATTTTCATTGGTTTCAACTAAATGAGTTATCATGATAAAAGTGACTCATTTTGATTTATAGTTACATCAAATGGATGTAAAAATAACCTTCCTAAATGGTAATCTATTAGTGACTATTTATATGAACTAACCAGATAGTTTCTAAGAGAAAGGAAAAGAACATTTTATGTGTAAACTTTAAAAAATCCATATATGATTTGAAATAAATATATGGATAGTGGTAAGTCAAGTTTAATGAGCTAGTGACTTCTCTTATGTTCAAGAAGAATGTTTTAAATTAGTGTATTCATATGCTAACTAATGTTGGTAATTTTATAATACTAGTACTATGTGTGGATGACTTTCTCCTTATTAGCAATGATGTAAACTTATGGATTGAGATAAAGCAAATGTTTTCAAAACACTTTGCTATGAAGAACCTTGGGAATGTTTCATATATTTTAGGCATAAAGATTCATCATGACAAGTCCAGGAGTTTGCTCGTTTATTTTAGTACAGGTACGTTGAAAAGGTATTGAGAAGTTTCAATATGTCCATACGCTTTCAAGTTTTAATATCCATCTCAAAGGGTGGGGTTTTTCTTAAAGTTTTAGTATCCTCAAAATAATGTTGAAAAAAAAAGATGAAAAATACCCATATATGTTAGTCGTAGGTAACTCAATGTATGCTTAAGCATATACACATCCGTGTACGGCTTATGCTATTAGTGTATTAGGAAGGTATCTAAGTGATCTTAGTCAAAGACATTGGATTATAGCTAAAAGAGTTATGAAGCACTTACAAAGTATAAAATATTATATGCTAACCTACAAGAGGTTAGGAAATCTTAACATTATAGGCTATTTAGACATAGATTTTGATGGTTGTTTAGATGATCATTAATTAACATTTAGGTATATTTTTATGATGACAAGAGGATCTATATCATGGAAAAGTATTAAACAACCTCTTATAACATTATCCACTATGAAAGCAAAATGTGTTGTATGTTATGAAGCTACTTGTGAAGTTATATGGTTAAAGAATTTTATGGTTGATTTTAAGATTATTGAGAGCATTTTAAGGCACTTAACCAAGTATTATGATAATATTGCTCCTATAATCTTCTCTCTCAAAATTATAAAAGTTTTACTTATATGAAGAACTTTGATGTAAAACACTAATTTGTAAAAGAGTATATACATAAGAATATATATGTATTGAGCATACTTTCACAAATCATCTGTTCATGAATCCACTAACCAAAGGCTCAATAGTAAAAAATGTATCAAACTAATGGAATTAATACAAGTTTAACCAAGTCTTTTGATATGTTGGATTAGTGGGTGTACTATGACGTTAATAGTTTATCTCAAGATGTATATAAATGAAATATTCATATTTTATCATAAACAATGCACATTTTTGCCATGGCATTTTGAAAGAGACATTTAGGACTTTATCTTAATATTATGTTAAGAATAATGATTTTCATTTGGCATTTTGGGTGGAAGCTCTAATCTTTCGTGGAGATTTACATATTGTAACATTTATCATTATGTAAATCTTATTAGCACAACTTTGTTATATCCTTATCAAATATTGTATTTGATCAATGAAGTATAGGTGTATAGCCTATTTTATGTTGATATCTCTTCTGGACATTTTGTTATGCACTATTGGAAATTTATGATTTTAACTTAGATCTATAGTAATTTACTTTTACATTTTACAAAAGTGGGTATTACTATTAAATTATATGATTCAAGTGGAACACTATTAAAGTTAATTTTTTGGACTTTTAATTTAGTAATTTAGGTAAAATTTAAAAAGGTTAGGTTAAACTAAAATGATAGTTTAATTGGGCCTAAGTGGTAGCTTAAACCGTAAACATGGTAACTAATGATTCTCAACAATAGGTTAACCCATTTCCAATTATAAGTTATAAACAAAATTGCTTATCTAAACCTTAAGCTATCCTATTAGTGTCAGATATACATCCATTCACCAAAACATACTAACAACTAGGGTTTTATAGGAGGAGCCACTTCTATTGATCATCTAAAGAACTATAGAATTAGTTTTTGGAATGATTGTGAATTCCAATGTATGCAAAAATATTTGGAATAGATCATGACCTATTTGATATTTATCATAAGTATGGATATGGCTAGCACTTTAGGTATTTCACTAATTTTTATATCTATGAATGATATTATGCTAATTTGCATGATTCAATGGGAGTTAATTTTACAAAATTTTAACATTATTTTGACATATTGACATTTTTTAAATTTTATGAAAACTTAGGACGATAAACAAAGAATATAACTAAAGTTTGTGTTAATGTAACGGTAATTTTAAAATTTGTAGGAATCTTACTACTTTGGATTTCTATATACCAATGTCAAAACTTCTATGTGAAATATTAAGATGTTGATTTTTTCTTAATTGTCATCCAAAAAGGAAATTAAAAATTTTAACACATTAGTTTTTTAAGTAACCTAAGTCAAAAGTTATAGCTAGCAACTTCATTCTTTGAAAGGGTGGAGCATATAACACTAGTTTTCTTTACTAACAAATATTCTTTTTCATCTCTTAGTTTAAAATTTTGCTCCTACTATTCTTTTTTTGTATTTATGTATTAGACAATCCTTTGAAATAGTTCAAATCTTGTAGAAGCACCCTATCTAAGACTAATATCTCCTACTTGTTTGAGAATCTAGAATATTTGCTAACTTTCTTATCCAAGATGCTTTGTTTAGAATCAAATTTGCTTTACTTTAACACATTTGCAAGTATGTAAATGTGTTAGATGAGATAGCAAGGGATCTATTTTCCTCCTCTTCAAATACTTTAATAGTTTTAATAGAGGCAAATGTATTGTCAAGATATATGATTTACCAATATCTAAATATAATGGATGTCGAATAATGGTTTTTGGATGATGACTATAAGAATTATTATTAAGGTTAGCAACATTTTTTCTCTTTATGTAATATATTTTTTAAATTTACTTTTATTAATGTATAATATATAGAATGAATAAAAATTATAAAATAAATTATCTTATATCAATGTTTTTCCTCTTAATTTTATATATTTATATTCAATATATTGATGTTTGTATCATTGTAAGAAAAACATCTAACAAAATATAACATATCATGAATTTTGGATATTTAATAAAATTAAAGAAATTTTCTCTACTAACTTCAAAACTAATCTTTTTCTTCAAACTTATAGAAATTAATGTTTTAAAATATAGTAAACATTTAATCTTGTTTATTCAAATTTTTAACTTTCTCATACTTAATCCATCTCTTAGGCAACTTGAAGAATGGTTAGTTTATTTTCTATTAATTAATGTAATTTTCTAAAATTCAATACAGTATTTTAAGTTACATTAAAATATATTGGCAAAGTCACCTATAAAAGGATGTTAGTTGGTAAAAAAATAATTGACTTTATACAATATTTATTTGAGCAATGCCACTTTAATATAGACAATGATTATTTTAACCAAACTAACATCTAATATCCATTGTTGAAGAAAAGTGATGATTGAGTAAGTTTTATTCAATAATAAATCAGGTTATGATCATATTAAATTCAAAAATGAATCTTATTTAAATAATTTTATTATGGTTATTTACAACATTAAGTCTTGCTCATGCTTTGACAACTATTGTAATTGCCTTAATAAATTGATAATAGAGCTTGTTCATTGATAGATTTATAAGAATAAGGAGATTAATCCTTATAATTTAATCTATCAATGAATAAAATCTAGGATTTTTTCCTCCTAAAAAAATGATAATGATTGTCTTCATAGAATCTTTGAAATAGTTCTTAATATCCATGGCAACCATCTTTTAATTATTATTAACAAACCTTCATAGAAACACTAGCTCTTTTTTACACCAATACTTTCAAATTCACTCCATTGACTTGGCAATATAAAAAGAAATAAGATTGAAAAAGGATGACAACAAAAGAGTAGTAACTTGCATCTTAGCAGTTTAGTATTGAGCACTATCAATTATGTAATGTCCTCTTATGCCATTACTAAATAAAGTGAAAACTAAATAAAATGTGTAATGAAAGAAAAGCTAAATAAAAAATGGAGTAAAAGAAAATTTTTATAGCTAGGAAACTTAAATAACAAATGAAGTGAAAAAGAAAATTTATAGCCAAGGAAATAAGAATAGGCATTGATTATTTAATAAGAACCGATGTATAAATATTAAATATCTCACATAATAAATTCCTTTTAGACCATATTTATAGGAAATCAACATGATATATTCTAAATGCTAGCCATTCTATAAATTGTAGATGAGATGAATGATATGCAATATTTTATTTATATTATTTCCTTCTATTTCATGCCTCTTAGTGTTACATATACTTAATTTTATAGAATTGGCCTTGTTATGTTTAAAGTTAGTTTTACAATGTTTTGAATTTGTTTGGTTAATATTGTATTTTTATACTATTTAAAATTTTTAGCTATATCTTGAGCTCCAGATATTGGATTAGGGGTAATCTTTATATCATTGGAAAGCTTTAAAAAAGCTATATAAATTTTATATTTTGATCACAAGCCATTCGAATGTTTGAAGGACTAATTTAGCTGAGAAGTTAAAGTATTATTTTTATCCTAATTAAGCCATCATCAGCTTTTTAGTCATATCTAGAGTTCCAAAGGTCCAATTAATATAAAATCAGTGTCCAAAGCTTGTTAAGACTTAACCTTACAATCTTTATATTTTTTAGGTTTACTAAAATTATGTAATTTTAGTGGTCTTACATTAAGTGAAAGTCAAATCTATAAAATCTCACTATTATAACCCTTAGAGTACATTATTTTGTAAAATAACTTTTAGGCTTTGTAACCTTAAAAGGCATAAAATTTGGGTCCATTAAGTTTTTATAGTTATCAAGATAGATATAGAGGGCAAGAACATTATACATTTGAACACACTATGTAATTCCCTAAAGAGAGCTTTTTTCCTTCTTTTTAGTTTTTTATCCTTCAACCATGGAAGGTTAAATTTTTATTTGATTCAAGGATTTTTAAGCTTACCCCTATTTGTATTATGAAATCCTAAGTTGTAATGTTAATTTCTTCTAATTGATTTTTCTCTTTTCTTAATTCTTTATGTTGATTGCTTTGAAATTACATGAGTTAAATGTTAATTTAGTATAATTTGTGTCAACCTTATGAGTTCTGATCTTTATCTATTTTTATGTCTAAATTATGGATGGTTAATCATGATTTTTTATGTAATGATAGAAGGTTAAGAGGTTAAATCAGAGGTTTCTGGTTTAATCTCTTAACTTATCTAAATTCATTTTTTAAATCAATTTCAATCTAATTGTACAAATTATAACAATTGTTTAATTTTTTTAATTTTAATTGATCAAATTCTAGATGGTTATCAAGCATTGGATTTATAATTTTAAATAATTCAAGATTGAAAAATTAATCAGAATGGTCAAATATTTTGTGATTTATGATTAATCCATACTAAAAGTTCTTAAATAATTATATTGACTATTTTACTATATTAATTTTCTTTCTTTCTATTCTACATCTATGTTTTGTTTTATTTAATACATTTATTTTAATTTCAATTCAAAAGCCCTAATTTGGTTCTTTATTTATTCTATTTTACATATTATAAGAATTTTGTTTTTCATTTTGGATTTTGCATTCTGTTTGCATTTCTATTTACTTTTCTTTTATTTTTAGTGCTTAAAAAGCTTAAATAATTGTTAAATTATTGTTAGCAAATAATTGAGAAAATATATATTAAGAGATCACTAAAGGTACGATATAGTTTGTCACCTTATATTATATAAATTTTTGTAAACTAATTATAATCAATTTTGGAGTGTTGTGATGTGCATATTCAATGAATCAAGTCTAAGAAAGGTTAAAAGTTATATAAATAGGATAAGAGATTTACTCTATTTGAAGACATTAATTTTTGCAAGTTACAAAAAAAAGAAAATTCATTTCAAAATTAATTAAGAATATTTATTTGATTTTAATTTTTAAATATCATAAATTCATGATAAGTTATATGTTCATTTTGCATGTCTTTCTTTTAATGATACAAATATCAATACATTAAATGTGAGTATACAAAGATATGAGAAAGAAGACATGATAAAAAAAAATTATTCTATAATTTTATTCATTTTATCTATCACAACATCAACAAATGTCAATTTACAAGAATATTACACAAAAAAAGAAGACTTTGGTGTTCCAATTTTGTTGCCAACCTTGGTTTCAATTCTTATAGCCATCATCTTAAAAGCATTAAATTTTGATATTAATAAATCAAGGATTTAGGAGATACATTTTCCTCTATGACTAATGCTAGCTTGTGTTTTAGAGGAGGAAAATCACTCCTTTACCATCTCATTTGATATATTTAGATTATATTAATTAAATTTTATAATATCTTTAAAAGTGTTAAATGAAGTAGTAGGGTAATGGTTGTCCTCTTTTTCAAACACATGATAAAGTTAGATAATGGAGGTTAACGCATCACTAAGATATTTTCAAATGAAATAAATAAGAAATATAAAGGTAATAAACAAAACTATTAATATTGGTTATTAACTTAAAATCAAGGTTGTAGGCATGCCCAATAATAGTTGCATTGCCTAATGAGACTATTGAAAATGCCTTTACACATTGCTTAATAATAAATTTGATATGTAAATGTTTTAATCTTTTTATTTGACCTTTGAAATGCCTTTTGGATGATGGTTTGCTAAATTAATTGACATATTAAACTTTTATTTAAATTTCAAACATGTTACCACAGAACCATAGATGTTAATTTTTTCTATAATCATCATTTTATTTTTCCTAATAATATCCAAAATATTATCATATTTATATAAACATCAGTTTGACTTATGATTAATATTTATCGATTGATGTAGAGTTATAAATTTATAGTAGTGAAAAGAAGAGCACAACTAAATCATAATTGACATTCTAGTTATGACAACAATACTATATATTTCTATTGAGGAAAATTTTATTACTTAGTTTATAGGGCAACTAGAAAAGTTAGAACATAAAGTGGAACACCTATATGTTATTAAAAGATTAAAAATTATAAACAAGTATTAGAAACTACTAATTGAGAAGATACTCCTAATTATACATGAAAAATGAGCATGTGAAATATGAACTCAATTACTTTCAAAATTTCCTATTGTTGTTAAGAAGATTATCAACCTATATTTATTAAGCATGATGTTTGGCATATAGATCCTTTCCTCTAACATGTGATCAATATAAAGGCATGCATCGAAGTTTGTTACATTTTAAATTTTCATTTATAGTAAATAACATGCATTTTGAAAATAAACTAAACAATATGATAAGAATGTACAATCTATTTACTTTGTAAGGAATATATCAACACTTATACCGCTTAAAACCTTAAAATGCAAAATTGCAAATCACAAAATCTAAAAAAAATATTCATAATCACAATTATATCGCTACACATTCTTTATTAAGTTTTGAGGAACAATAAGGCATGCAAATGCACTTTAATGATAAGAAAAAAAAGTTAGTGAGATATAACTAAATTATTGGTTGAACTCAAGCATTGGTGATTTTTTTTGTGAATTCCTATTTAATATCTCCAATTTAAATGTAAAGTTATATGTAAGTTTTAAGATTATAAATAAATTATTTAATGGTTAATATTAGTTTTAAATTATTTTCCATATTAAGAGATTTTGGAACATTGAAAATTGATATCTATACTAATATTGAAAATTTATTTATTTATATTTGTACATGGCCACATTAATTTAAGATTAGCTTATGATGATTTTTATAAAGAATCTCCTATAAGTTGAAAATACTTTAGTGATTATTGTGCGAGGATCTATAAGATAATGCATTGATATTTGATAAATTATTTATGAGAAATTGGATAATTAAAATTAGTAGTTGATATTAAATAGGATGAAATGGAGGGTTGATATTTTTAAGAGAACAAGCTCATAATAGGGTGAGACACATTGAATCACAACCTTCACTGCCTACTTTTTTCTTTTTCTCACTCTCCCTTTGTTATTTTTGCTACTATTTCAGCTAGTAAAGCAACTATTTTTTAAATTTTTCTAACTTTTGGAATACAACATACATGTGACTTAGCTTATCCTCCTCCTTATTGCCTTCCTCCCTCTCTACCTATGCATTCTTTCTTTGTCCCCCCCTAATTTTTCTTCACTTAAGTCGGTCCCACTTCTTGTTAAAGTTAGCTAGCATTTTTTAAAGGTTTCCTTTCACTTTTCTTGGGAGTCTTCCAACTCTTTCTTTTCCTATCAATAGTATACACTCTTTTTCCCTCATTATTTTTATATGGAAGGGACTATGGTGCACCACTAAAAAAGTGGTGCACCGGTGCAACACTAAATGAGCGGTTATGATTTAATCATAACCTGTAAGTAGAATTGGCAATTTGGAAGAAAAGTATTTCTTTAATAACCCTTTTAAACACAAAATTCACAAATAATCTAAAAGGGTAGAAAATAGAGAAAGTCATATTGGGCAAGGAACCTAAATGAAAGCAAATTCTGAATCTGAATCTAGTAATTATGAAACCAAGTCTGATTCAGATGATTCACATTCCCATAAGAAAAAAAGGAATAAGAGTTCTAAATATAGGACTCGAATGTCATATAGTGATAGTGATGAATCTGAAGACATTAATAGTGAGAGTGAGTTTGAAAGAGAATGAAAGCAAATTCTAAATTTGAATTTGAATCTAAATATAAAAGTAGTGAAATCGAGTCTGATTTGGATAATTCATGCTTCTATAAGAAGAAGAGGAGTAGTAGTTCTAAACATAGGCATATAACAAAAGTGATGAATTTGAGGACACTAATAGTGAGAGTGAGTTTGGAAGAGATCTTAAACAAAGAAAAAACTCGAGAAAAAGGCATGCTTCGGGTAGAATCCGTGAAACCCAAGATCTATCTCAAGGAAGCAAGTAGAATTCATAAACAATGTTAGAAATTGTAAGAGAATGAGATCCACATTGTGTAAAACTAATGGATATGAAGAAAATTTTTAGAAATTACATAACACATTGATGAAAAATGAAACCTTGGGGATTGCCGGTACACAAAATAAACCTAAAATCAAATTATGAAACTTCGACACAAGGAATTGAGTAGAGAAGAGAGAAGAATTTCATTTACATCTCACCATTGTAATTTTCCTAAAAAATGTAAGAAAGAATGGAATGGAAAATTGCAGGTGAATTGCGAAAAGGGAAGTTTTAACGCACAAAATCAAAAGGAAAAGATAGGAATGCGATAGAGATGATAAGACATTATTAGGATTTTAGCAATGAGCCCCTCTGAGTTGTTGTTCCATGTTGTAAAGGCATATCTGCAATTCTCACTAAATTAGGGGTCACAATGCAATTTTAC
This sequence comes from Sindora glabra, assembly GCA_020226215.1. Classification (NCBI taxonomy): domain Eukaryota; kingdom Viridiplantae; phylum Streptophyta; class Magnoliopsida; order Fabales; family Fabaceae; genus Sindora; species Sindora glabra. The sequence goes on from CM035234.1 coordinate 43,253,459, forward strand.
ATTACTGGAAAGGTGCTACTTGCTAACTTTTTTCTTCTAACCATTAGATTAAATAACAACCGTTGATTTTGTGTTGTATTGGTACACCACTTTTTCAGTAATGAGCCGAAGTCTCTCTTTTTTTATATTCTCCGATTCTCTCTCCAAAATAGTATAACAGCTTCTACATTTTTCTTGCTTCTTTCTTATTCCTGAGTACATCTCTTTTTCTCAAGTTACTTATGATGTCTTGGTTCTCCTCCTTCTCGATTACGTGTTGCTACTAGTTTTTGCCAACTTATGCTTTATTGTTACTGTTGGAGGCAAGCAAAGGTACATGAAGAGCAATGGTATTGAGTGCTTGTCAAATCGTAGTTGTGCAAATGCTAGAGGTTCATGTTTTATGATAGGAAACAGTTGTGTTTTTACTGTGCTATTATAAACAAAAGTATAATGAGCTAACTTCCTTTATTTTGAAAATTCAATACATTGCTATTTGAGCTGGATTTAAGCTATTACAATAGGATATAGAACTATACACATATCTTAAAATTTCTATAAAACACTGATGTGATATGATTAAAGTCTCGCTAAAATTTGATGTCATGTAATTTTGGATGATTGGGGGTTAATTCACATATAAACATATATACATACATACATACATACATACATACATACATACATACATATATATATGTATGTATGTATGTATGTATGTATGTATGTATATTTTGAAATATTGGAAGAAGTATATAAATATATGATTTTATATTGTTAAATATCAAAGCAACATAGTTAAAGTAGCATACTATGATCTAGTATTTAGGAAGATTTAGGTGTAATTTAAGAGATTCCTACTTATGAGAATTAGGAATTTATTGATGATATTGTTGAAAATATAATTTTTATATTATATAATACTAAAATAATATGATTACAATCTTCCTAGAGTGAAAAGCCATTATATGTGAGAATTTTTAATATTTTGATAATAAGTTAAAAAAAAAAAAGGATTTGGAATAGTTAGGTAGCATAGTTAGATTACCAATAATATTGAGAAATATAAGAAATGAGTGATATAGAATGTTATATTATTATAGTTAGGGAATGGATTGTAATATATAGAAAGAAAAATAATTAATGATCCTATAATTATAATTTATCTTTGTATATGGTGATATGAGGAGAAAAGTATGAAAAAATGATTATGCTAAGATTGGACCAGCATTATTAGATGAGTATATATCTCATCATTTAATATCTTCTTAAAAAAATTTTAAATATTATGAATTATATTTTCCTCATTATTAGCATTAATTCTATATGTCTATGTAAATATAACTGTGTAAGTGTAAATTCAAGTTCAAGGCATATTGAAATGACAATATTGGATCAAAGTGCACAATGAAAGTGCAGTGTTGTATTTGTGATAGAACTATGATAAATCATATTGTGAATGTTATAGATTTCGTGATTGTTAAATAGTTATTTATGTGAGCTTGCATTGAATTTGGTATGATGAATAAAGTGAAGCATTAGCAAGTTTGCTACATTGTGAATTAAGCCTTTTGAGGTACCAAAAAGTACAGAACTATGCTAGAGTAATGATATTGAATATTGTAATCTGTTATGAAGAAATGATATGAAGTCAAACGGGAAATTTCTGACAGATTATATGAGATGGATATGATATTGATTTGAAAGCCGAATGAGAGATTCTTGGTAAACAATTAGAAAATGTATAGATTTGATTATCAAATCAAAGGACAGCTACACATATGTTCATTATAAATTAGAATTATGTTTGTGACTAGATGTCATTGTTTAATAAGATTGTTTGTGATTAACTTCTATTGATGATGCAATTGTAATGATTTGTTTGCATTTGAGCCTTAATGACTATTTATAAATGTGACACCTACTCAGAATGTGTAGTATATGATTTTAAATTCTGATAGAAAGTTAAAACTCTTATAATTGTGCTATGAAGAATAGAGTTTAAGTCATGTGTAAGTGAATTTTCATTTTAGAGCATAGTTGCACAAATTTTAGAAATTTTGAAAATGAGTTTGCTAATGTTTTTTAATTTAGAAAATGATTATCTTATGATTATCTTATATATAAAATTGATCATCTGCAAGATAGTGGTAATTATATGCTCATTGAGTTCTTATAATTCATTTATTTAATTTTCAATGTTTTTAGGTTAAATAAGTTTCATCGAATCTTGTTACATCCATGAAGATTCAAGATTGCCTCATTTGAAAGATTTGATAGTTAGGAATAAAAATTGTTAATTTATTGTATGTGTGTAAAATTGAACCTATACTATACTATATGTATGTGTGATTATTGTCGTATTTGGAAATAAACAAGTTCAATATATTTAAAGCATATGACCCTCAGTAAATGTATAAAAATAGGGGAGACTCTATCTATTTTTTCGTAAATTTTTAAAAAGAAAATTTTAACTCTCCTTAAAATTTGGAAACTCTCGTTAGGTAAAAAAAGTAAAAAATTATTAAGGCTTGTGAAAATCGATAACGAAATCTACGCAATTAGGATGGGTCGTGACATCTTATATAGGATAGAACAAATTTTGCAAGGAATACTCTCTCACTTTGCAATTTACATTATGGTGTTGAGAGAGGCTTGACCTTTGTTTCTATAATATCCCAAATTAAATGCTTGTGATTATCTATTTTTATTTAATATTTATTTGATTAAAATTTGACTTTAAAACCTTTGGAATAATATAAATGATATTTATAATAATATTTAAAATTTATTTATTTTTTATTATTATATATGGCCATTATTAACTCGAGGCTTATTCAAATATTTTCTATAAGAATTTATGGAAACAATTGAGTTGATAATTTAAATAAAATTAGTTCATGAGAATATGTGTTAATTTTGGTAAATGATTTCATCTATTAATAAATTTAGGTGTTCGGAATTTTTAACAATCTAATATATAGGGTTGAAATATTTATGAGAAAATTGTAAACTTAATAGGAAAAAAATGAATTTTTTCAAAATGGCAATTTATATTATTGGTGAGGATTCATGAAAATTGATAGATGAAAATGTGTATGAGATTATAGCGTGTCACATGCACATAATCCTGCCATAAAGCTTGATTTTTATCTCTCTCCTATTAATTTTCGGTACCCTCTTTTTATTTATTTTAGTTGCTGCCTTTATCCCTCTCTCTCTCACCGCCATACTCCCATTTCTTTTTACAAAAAATTTCCAGCAGCTCCTTTTGTCCACACGTAGCTCGCCTATTTCTGCCCCTTTAACCGCCTTTATCTTTTTTTCTTAGAAAGACGCTTTTCTAGCTCCCTTTTTTTTTTTTTTTTGGTAGTTCCGTCACCTTCTCCCTGTAATTTTTCCTGTACTTTCTTCTCCTTTCCCCTCCTCCCTTCTTCTTCTCTTTTCCGCAACGCTCCTTCCTAGCTGGTTATGGACGGTCGGCACTCACGAAGACGCTACTATGTTCAAGTTCGGCGAAAGTGCTTAGCGATACGGCACAAGTAGCTCAGCTGTTTCTTCTAGCAGTTTCTCTCTCTTTCCCCCAGTTCTCAGATTAGCTCCACCATACTTTACTCTGCTGGGCGCAACTACTCCCCTGATCAAACCACAACACGCTTCATCTATATATTCTGGTGATAGCATGAGTTTTCCTTCTTGCCCTGCTACATTGATTGCACAGGGTTGCAACTGGTCCTTAAGCATTGACGAGAATAAACGGCAACAGCTGATCCTGACAAAGCTACAAACCCAACTCCGACACCAGTAGCTCGCCAGAAAAATCCCATCTGCTGGTAAACTTTTGTCCAATGCCTTCCAATTTGAATGCCCTGAATTTTCCTATCATTGTGCTGAGACCAATTTTGTACCATACCATAAATCAGCAACAATCGGTGTAAACTCCGTTGTTTGGATTCTGTTGTTACAAATAAAATTAACCATATAAGATTGGATCTTCTTCATTTCCCTTTTATTTCTCTATCAAGACTGGTCTCAAGTCGTGTTCACATTTTATTAGGTACAGATTATTTGATTATGGAATATTTTTATGATAGTTTTAATATTTTTTATGATCTTAGATATGTTAATGGTAAAATTAAATCCTTATGGATGGATGTCATCCTTATACTAATAAGAAACATCCCTTTAATGCTACCTAAGCAAGGAATTGAATATAAGATATTGTTACTGTTTTAGATTTTGTTAAGTATGTCATGTGTGGTCATGGTGTAGATATAGAAAGACTTCTAATAAAAATGATTAGAACGTAATACATGGGATTAAAGTTTCCTAAGGGAAAAGATTAAAAAATAAAAAAAAATTTGATAAATAAAGGAAATTGGAGTTGTGAGAGTAATATGATGAGTGTAATATAAAGAATTAATTGTTGGATACATGTATGACTTATATGAGTTTAGACATAAATGCTATCATAATACAAGAATATTATGGAAAGATAAATATAATTTTTAAAGGATGGTAAGAAAAGTTGAAATATGAAGATCAAATGATTAGGGATTTCTTTATAAGGAAAGTAAGGAAACTACATGATATTAGTTATTATAATTGGGAACATTATAAGTGATGCATTGTAGTTAAAATTAATTATTGTAATTTTTAATTAGGAAAAAGATAAAATGTGGAAATGAATTACTCCAAGCTTCTACAATGAATGTGTCCTACACTAGGTTGAGTATGTATCTCACTATTGAACTTTTATTTAAATAAAATGTGATTTAAATATATAAGTTGTATTCTTCCTGTTGATAATTTAGACCTTATATTTATTTATAAATTCAATTTCATAGTATAAGTACAATTAATCGTTAGAGTAAATGATAATGGATTAGAGTGTGTAACAAAAACATGGTGTTGATATTTAATACTGATTGATTGATTATAATAGATCATGTTATAATTATGTTATATGCTTTGATTACCCATAATTATTGAATAGTTATCCATGCGGGCTTGTATTGAATTTGGTGATATAAATAGAGTAAAACTTTAGTGAATTTATTACATTGTGAATTAAGTCTTATGAGACATTGAAAAATTGAGAATTATGCTAGAACAATAACATTGGATATTGTGACCTATGATGAGGAGATGATATCAAAAGCCGAATGAGAAATTCCTAAAAAAATAGATGATAAAAATATATACTTGATCCTGAAATAAAAAGATGGCTACCTACATGTTTGTTATAATTGTATGTGTGATTTAATATGTTATTAAAACTTTGCTTGTTATTAAATGTCATTGTTTGACATGATTGTAAAGATTTGATGTGGTTATGATAATTTGTTTATGTTTGAGCCTTACGAGCTAATTGTGAATACGATAATCACCCGAAATGGGTGGTAAGTGATTGATTGAGTTTACGATAGTTCATGATATGAGATATGGGATCAATTCTCACATTTATTTTCACAAATTTAGTGAAAAGGAAAATGACATCACTTAAATCTTCCACATCAATTATATATTAAAATTGACATCTAATTTTATTTTTAAAATGTTTAATAGTCAAATATAATACATTTATATATTCACAACTAACATCTAAATTTGAATTTTTCACATCAATTGAATTTAAAAAACCATCATTGCAACATGTTGATGTCAATTTTCTATAAATAACTAATGTTGTTTCTCTAGGTAGTTTTCTTTTCCTTTTTTTTTAACAATTATTATTGCTGTGGCTCGAAAGCTAATTCTTTTACAAGTAAACTCAGTAAGTTTTACAAGAATGATTCATTTAGCAACTCTTCTTAGACTAGTGTTAATATCTTTTTCAAGATATATACAAACCATTCATCTTACAAACTTTCTATTTTTTTCTTTATTGTAGTGGGATGTGTTTCCTCTAAAAAAATTATATGTTTATATATAAAACTTGATAAGAATACAAAATTACATCTTTTCTATAAATGTTTATAGAATTCAAATTTAAATGAATTGCTTTTTTTAGGGTTTTCATCTCTCTTCATGTGCTTGATCATGTTATCTATATATTTTATTAGAAAGTATGCACATTTGACATTGCTTTCTTGTATGAGGCATTGCAACAACCTCACTTAAAAGAGTGTTCATTTCCTATAATGATGATAAGTTACTATACTCGGTACCCTATCATGCATATTAATGTTCCCTAACATGTATTTTATCCTTAAAAGACTTGTCAACTATTCCCTTCCAAGTTTTGGATAAGGCCTTTTCCAATAAGTCAAACTAATATGTCATCTTACCCTTCAATTAAATTACAATGAGCATGTAATGGTGCTTATAACATTTTTTCATATCATAGAAAGATAACTTCTTGGAAATATAACTAGAGATGAAATAATCATCTTTGCACCCACGTACCTTTCATGTGTAACAAGAATTTTAGTATTTAGTGATGGAATTTTAGCAACAAATGATGCATTATAAAATTAATTGTCATTGCCAATTTTGAAAATGAAAAAGAAACTTAGAGGATAAGGAAAATGAAGAAGATAACAGAGAGAAAAGTGATGAAGAATAGCCTAATGAAGACAAACAAGAACTCCAATACAATGATACAGAGTTTTTTTGTCTTAAATTAAGTTATCCATAGTATACATAGATTAGGATTTTCATGTACAGGTTTTGGGTAATCTATATTGCAAATAATACTAACTCAATATTATTTTCATTTGTTGTAAGCTACTAAGTTTTTAACAAGCCCATATTAGGATATGGATTTAACACTCCAGCATGATATCTTTAGAAGTTAGGCATCTAAGAATTATCTTGAGATGATAAGTCATAACCTTTAAAATGTATTATTTGTCATAAAATGAAGCATGCATGTAAGGTAAGTTTCTTCAAGGAAGATAGACTATCTAAAGATTACAAAATTTAACAAAATTAGGGAGTCCATTAAAATCATGTTGTAAAATTTACAAATTAGTATCATGTGAATCTTTTACTGGTAAGGTCTATTAATGCAAGCTTGACTGTGCTATCAATATCCTAAGTTTTTGGACCTTTTTTTCAAGTACCTTTCTTTTATAACATTAAAAAGATAATCTTGAAACTTACATGGGACATTGATAACATAGATAAACTTGCATTAATAGACTTTGCTAGTAAAAGATTCATAATGCATTATTCTAAAAATTTAGTGACATGGTTTTGAAAGATTGCCTGATTCTATTGAATTCTATAATAGATAAAGTTTGAACAAGTAGAAATTTAAATGCCTAAAGGATTGAGAAACATGTAGAATTATCTTTCACATAAGAGAAAAAGGCATTTAAAAAGGTTAAAGAAACAAAATTAAGAATTATAAACCCCACTTATTAGGATTCTTATCATTTGCTAGAAATATTAGATTCAATTTTTGGTTTATGTATAGATTTTATTATTTTGTACTACAATTTTTATGTTAAATGACTTGACAATTGATGCTCAATATTATGATATTCAATTTTGGAAATTTGTCAATTGAATTTGATGTTGTTATTATTGAATTGTATTTATACAAGGATGTTTGTTGTATATGTTGCATTGAAAGAAAGTAATAAATAGTCAATATTTCCTATATTAGTGACATAATTACTAATAAATTTATAAATAATGATAACAATAAAACTTTAGAATCTTTTAGACAATACAATTCTATAATTTTTCAAATTAGTGATGAAAATATTTGTTACTAAATTCTAGGTTTGTGATAAAAATGTCACAGCCTAAAATTTGAACGATCATGACCAACGTAAAGATATTAATTGAATATATTTATAAGCTTTTCCAAACTAAGCTACTTTATAACATTAACTATTTTCTTAAAAATATGCATAATGCAAAAAATAAAAGTTAGAAAAAATTTCTCACTCTTTTTCTAAGGAATTTTTTGAAAAAGGATTTATGGTAACTTAGTTTGGAGTTAAAACCTAGGACAAATAGAAAGAATTTTCTTTTTTGATTAGATAATAATTTAAACATAATGACCTCATAAAAAAAGGAATATTAGTGAAGTGATTTCATAAACATATTTATTTATCAAAAGGTTATTACTTTTAGAATATTTTTAAACAAACAATTTTGGAGGTACTATTTTGAAAAGGGACAATTTGCTAGACAAGATTATAGGGAAAAAGCATACTTATGAAATTTGTCTAAATAATAGTTTTTAGAGAATATTCCTTAAGAAACCAAAAATATATATTTAAAGAGAACCCTTTGAATATTAACAAATGGATTTACTTCAAAGATTTAAACCATGGAACAAATACAATAGAATAGCATTAGGTTAGCAAAATTCAAAAAATTAAAAATTCCTATTTTGATTTAAAATAAATTGGAGATAACATCAAATTCAAGAAACATATTTGAAATAAATCTAGTTTAAGACCAGATGGATGTAATTTAAGCAAATACTTAGAAGGTTCTTTAGAAGAGATTTTTATTTACCTTCTATAAAAATGGAAACTAGTTTTTCTTTGGAGAGAAATTGTATAGGTATTCATTACAAAATCATTTTGCAGTAACCATTAGGTAATCAGAATAATATGAAAGACCATATATATATATATATATATATATATATATATATAAGATATGCATTTTATACTTAAATTAATTATACAAAGGATTGCCTAAGCCATGTAATAACCTAGTTAGTAAAGTCTCAATAATTATACAAAAAAAGATAGTTAGACTATAATTATATAATATAAACTTTTAAAAATTTGATTATTAAAAATAAATAAATATGATGATTATTAATTTGAACAAATCGTCAACTTTATATATATTAAAATTAGAAATTCCAATGTTAGGGAGAAAGATGGCAATTTCTCAAGAGTTATTGTTATTATTATGGCTATTATGGGATCCAAGGCCATTGTAAAACTCAAACTTATACTAACTAGATGCAATCTCCTACAATTGCCATCATGTAAAGTAAGTAATAAATTATTCATTAAGATAGCTATCACACAAGTTTTCTAACTAGTTTTAATTAAGAAAATCATTAATATAAAAGATATATATTAAAACATTTTCTTGCACGAAAATATTTCACATTAGCAATTTTGTATATTGCTCAATATAATTCAATTGCAAGATCAATTATAAGTATAATATAATCATTTGATTAACAATTATATAGAAGGTAACACAAAAGGGTTCTTTTTTATTATTCCAAACTAACCATAACCACACGTATCCCAGCCTTATGCGCTTCTCATTACCACATATGATTCCATATGACTTGAAATTCAAGGTGTGAGACTAAAACTCCCATCATCTCCATAAGGTCTCATATTGCATATAATGCCAAATTTTCACTTTGTTATATAGGCATTCAAGCATCAAAATCACATAGGCATGGCATAGAGCATTGACCAACTCATAAAGCACTTATTGGCCCAATCTTCGCATAAAGCATTCACTAACTCATTTTCTTTTTAACATTAGGACTCCTTGGCCTATATAGTTCAAAATGGGTAAGGTTAAAATTTCATAATTCATCCATAACTAAAATATAACAAGAGTGTAATCTATCAAAAAAGATTTTACAATTATCTTGTCACTTTTCGAATGACCATAACATATGTCAGTGCTTCCATTATATATACTAGATTACTCTACTACTTTCAAAAGCTCAATGCCATGGAGCTTCAACCATAGAAACATATTAGTTTTTACACAAGTCACATATTGATTTATGTCATTATCCATGCACTAATCATATAGTAAGCTTATGGCTTAATTATATAGCCTATAAAATAGTAACCATTTTTTTATAGAATACTTTTAAGCCAATTACCATGCATAATAATGTGTTATAAATCAATCAAAATATAAATAAAAATTAATATAGTATTTAGTTTTTTTTTTACAAATTCAAACTAGGGATTTATAACTTGAATTTTTTAAGTTCCATAACTTCTAATTACAAGTAGTTTTAAACCTTTGCTTTATATAAGAAAGAAAAATATTTTTTCTTAACTAATTCAAACAAAATTAGGTCCTATCTAGAAGTAATAAAATTGTAGAAAACTATCATTTACGAGTAACAAGTCAAGAAAACAACTACTAAACTCATTAGGTTTCAACAAGCATCCCTATCATGAAAATTCTAATTAAAATATCAAACTTTATTAAATTTTCCTTAAAAATTTCATATTTAATAATTAATGTTTAAACATAATTTTTGAACTATTTCCCTATGCAAAATAAGTTACATAAGTTACCTATATATCCAAGTATCAAAATTGTTAAAAATCTACATTATAAAGATTCCTATAATTATTATTTAAACATAAAATGACATTTTTCAATCATTTTTAGTCATAAAAAGTTATAAAATCCACCCAAACAATTACCGTTCTAAACTATTTGGAGGAGAACTTTACTTAATAGTTTTTTTTTGCACTATTCCATAAACTTTCAAACATGTTTGTAAACATGTTATTGCTACAAAGTCTTCATAAAATTGTTTAGAAACAATTCCTAAATAGTTTACAACATAATGTAATAAGTTACAAAAATATAATTTTTCTTAAGAAAATAGTAAAGAAGCCAAAAACTTATAAAACATGATTTAAGTGATTTTTGCTTGATAACCTTTGATGTAACCCTTCTAAAGCCTTCATATTAGAGTATAGTTAGGTTTCAACTTAATCTTATCTTGAAAAATAGAAAATTTCTTAAAGCACATTTTTGTGCAAAACCAATCTATTTTCAATTTCAAAATTGGATTTTTATGCATTCTATCATCTTTAATATAAACTAGTATTTAGTGTGACACCTTTTGAGAAATGAAAACATAAATTTCGCCCCTTTTGTTAAAAAAAAAAAAGACACATGAGTTTCAATTTGTTTTCTTGTAAAAAATTTTCTCCATTTCTATATAATCATTTTTTCCAAAACCTTGTTATTTTAAAGAAACCATTTTCAAAGTTAACTCCTTTGTCTTTTCATCATAAAGCTTTTCTATAAAATTTTTCAAACTAATCCAGCATGACAATCATAGCTTTAGCACACCATCAATCATAGAATAAGAATAACAAATAATCTGTTAAGAATAATCATGGTTTCAGTGCATTGTCAACCATGGAACAAGAATAGTAGATAATCCCCCATAAATAATCATAACTTTAACACATCATTAACCATAGAAATAGATATGCATCTTATATATAATAATTTTCTTGAATAAAAATAAAGAGAAAATAGTGATTTTTACTCACTCAAAAAAAGCTTGAAAAACTTGATTATTCTCACATAGAATTTAGGGTGTAAGATAAAAAAAATAACATAAAGTCAATGAAAAATCTAAATAAAGAACTATAAAAAAGAATGAATTCATAAGGTTTATAGGCTTCTACCTTCACCAGAAGATTAAGAAAGCTTCTATCTTAGATTAACTTTCAAGAAAACTTAAGAAACTAGTAAAGTTTCTTTAGAAAATAGATAAAACACCTAAGAACTTGATTTTTCTCTCTTCTTTCTCTCTCTAGTCATGCATGCTTGGCCTTGATTTTGCAAAATTGTTCATCAACTTCTTCTATTTATAGTGTGAACTAAATTAGTGCCCTATCATGCTTGCATCATTAAGATGACATCATCTTGTTTACCTAAGGTTTACATTATCCAAAAATATTCTATATGGCTTTTATGCCCAAATTTTGCTATTAAGTCCTTCACCAATTCTTTAATTGCTAATAAATTCAAAACTAATTGAAAATTACTATAGTGTCCTAAACTCATTTCATATTACCCCAAGACCTTTAAATTATGTCAAATTCCTCTTTCCACCCTTGTGTAACTATCCATTCCTTTAAAATAGATAGAAAATTGCATTTTTACCATCTTAGGTCTATTTTAAGATGTTATTAGTAAAAATACTAAGTTATTCCAAAATTCTATCAATCTTCAAGCTTGAATACCTTTAATTTCCTTAAATTTTTACAAATAACTCCTAATAAATTTTCTATTTACTAAAACTACTAAAGACTTCTAGTGGCATGAATGAGTAATTTTACTATGCTTATTAACAATAATTGTTTGACTCAATTCTACTTGTCTTTGACTATTGCATTTTTACTAGGTCTTATGAAAAATAGTGATGGATTTTTCCATCATTATATTCCATTTTATTGACAAACAAGTCACTAGTAAATAGTACATTTAATGATGAACATAGGTATCACTAATTCCACCTATCATTTATTTTTTGTTATTATTTACTCCTAAAATTGATGATGAAATATAGCAACAAGTGTTTTTTATATGTCACTAATTAAATTACTAATACGCTATTTACTATCAGCTTTTAATTTGTTACTATTTTTTTTTGATAAATTTTTTAATATTAGTAATAGATTTTTCTATCACTAATTAATTTTTTTTAATGATGGTGGTATAATGGCAGGTAGCATTCTTGTTTTTGGTCTAGTGAAATGGTGGTTATGTCCATGTGCTTATAGCATTCCTCAAGCAAGTTCCCTACTTGATGAATCTAGTATAAATCTAGGAAACCAAGGAAGGAATCTAATTCCACATCTTTAATAACATAATGCAATTACTTATCATTTTCATAATGCATGAGCTCAACTTCATAATGTCTAATATTACAAACAGAAGGAAGCCTTGACAAGTGAAGATGAACACGTGATCCAAATCTCTGTGCAACTAATATTAAACTCTTCCATGTTTAGAAGTTGTAAGATGAACTCATTAGTTAAATGTCATATTTTTCTTCCATAATTTCCCTTCTCATAAGTAATAGTATGATGATTGATCTTTCCATCCATCAATAATGGATTAAAGCTCTTGATAAGCTTTCCATTTTCCTTTTTCAAGGAATGACTAAGGATGAGTTGCAAAATTCTTCAATTCCTTGAACTTCCCAGTATCATTTTTGTTTGTCTCTAGTAACCTTTTACTAATTTCTCTTGGATGAGATACCTAAAATGTATTTAAAAAGTCAAACAACTTGGATAATATATATTTAATCATAAATAAAGCACTTAAAGAGATGGAAAACCTTACTTCTTTGCATAATGTAACAATAACCTTTGATTAAGTTAGGTATGTGCTAATCACTTGGGCCATTGTGGTGACCTTATTTATTGGTTATAGAGTATGTTATCTAGAAAAGCTACACTAATCACTACTTACCTAACAAGAGGTCTCACAAACATAAGTAAACATCTATGTCCACCCTGCAAGATCAAATAAACTAATTGATCATCATTAATGTAAAACTACAATATTAATGAAAGTACTTAAGATCAAGCATTTACTTATAGCAGTTAGGCAAAAGGACTAGGGTTAGCAGGGAACTAGTTACCCTATTATGTCATAGTAGTAGCCTTATGTACCTTATCCTCATTTTGTGAGGTGGTAATTGGTCTCATGGCATCCTTGCTAAACATAGCCCTTATCTCCTCCATAATGTCTTTCTTTATTGTCATGACTTAACTTTTGGACTATCATGACTAGCCTAAAAATAATAACTAAAAATTTTATAAATCTTTTTAAACCAACTAATTTATAAAATTAACTATTTTCTAAAATATGCATAATGCAAAAACATAATATTTATCAATTTTTTTATTATCTTTGCATATCCTTGATCAAATCCCTTTCTTTTTCTAAAAATAAATAGAAATTAAAGTAAAAAATCATTTTTCACAAATGATGAGGTTTAATCCTTTAAATATATTTCTTTTAAAAGAAAATAGTAAAACTAGAAAAAATATGGAAAAAAAGCCTTTTTTTTTCTTTTTTTTTCTTTCTTTCCAAATGAATTTTTGAAATAAGATTTATAACAACTAGAAGTTAAAGTCTAAGTCAAATAAAAGATTCCTTTTATGATTAGGACATAATTGAAATACAATGAACTAAAAAAATAGAAAATGCTAGTAATGTAATTTTAGAAAAATACCTATTTATCATAATATCATTACTTCTAATAGAGTCTTAAACAAATAGTTTTTCAGGAAACTATTTTCAAAAGAGATGTTTTGTTAAACAAGATTATAGAGGATTAAAATAGATATATAAAACTTGTGTAAATAATATTTTCTTGAAAATTATTCAAAAATCCAAAAATATATTTTGAAGAAAACTTTTTAAATACTAAGTAATAGATTCATTTCAAAAGTCCAAACTATGAAATGAATACAATAAAATAGAACTAAGCCATGAAAACATAGACAAATCAAAAGATCCCATTCTATTGTAAAATACTTTAGAAATGATATCAAATTCTAGAAATAGATAAAAAATAGTTTTAGTATAAAACCTAATGAATACTATTTAAGGAAATACTTAAAAGATTCTTTAGAAAAGATTTGTATTTATATTTGATAAAAATTAAAACCATTTTTTATTCTTTTTTTCCTTTGGAGAGAAATCATGTAGCCAACTCACTATTCATCACAAAATCATTTTTGTGAAAAATATAAGGTAATCAAAATAATATAACAAACTATATTTGTACAGAAATATGCATTATACATATATATATATATTAGTTATATGAAAATTTATTTAAGCCATGTAGTAATCCGATTGTTAGAGACTTAAAATAGATTAATAGATTAAGAAAAGATAATCAAACTATAATTATACAATTAAAATTTTTAAAGTAGATATTTAAAAATAGATGAAAATTACAATTATTAATCTAGACTAACTACTAGTTATGTGTATATTAGAGTCATCGGGGTTAGGAACATCAAGACTGAGAAAATAATGGCAACTCATTAGGAACTACTATTACTAATGCTATAACTATTTTAGGATCTATGGCCATAAAAAAACAAAATATACGCTTATACTAACCAAATGCAATCTCATACAAATGCTATTATATATTATAGATATAAATGGGTACCATCTGGGTCTATAGTATCAAAAAAATATATCTACAAGTAAAGTGAGTAATAGATTACTTGGTAAGATAGTTATCACATAAATTTTCTAATCAATTTTAATTAAGAAAAAATTATATGCAAAATATATATATCAAAACTTATTTTCTTACTAAAAAATGTTTCACAATTAGTAGTTTTTTATACTGCATAATATCACGTAATTCAATTATATAGATAATATAATCATTTAGTTAACAACTAAATGGCAAAGAGGTATAAATGGTTCCTCCTTATTACTCCAAACTAACCAAAATTGCATGTATCCTAACCTTATGCCTCTCTTTTTTACCTTACATCATTCTATGTGACTTAAAATATAGGGCACCAAGGCATTCTCTTATCTTTCCAATAAAGGTCATATAATCATGATAATGTCACATGATCTCATATAGCATTGAAAATGGTAAGCATATAGGCATGCAAGCCTTTTCACATGAAGTTTTTGCTGGAAATCGCGCATCATACATGCACAGCGGAATAAAATTTTTGCACGATTTCCACCAAGGATCCATGCGAATTTAGAATACCATAGATTAGGGATTAAGGTTTATACCTTTCGGTAAAAAATTTTCTGATCGCTACAGCAAATCCGATCTGCTTCCAAATCACGAACTGGAATGGAAACCAGTAAATCAAATCACCAGTACAATGTTTATATGGCTGCACCTCTGTGGTATCCACACGAACCCGTGGATCACCGATGAATGTCCACTACAAACACCGGTTGGAATTGATCTCCTTACACCTCGTAGTGCTAGCTACACCTCTTCAGAGATTTTGGTCAAGGAGAGGTGCTAGGGTTTTCTATGCTTTTGCTTGGGGTGCGTGAATAATAATAGTAATCCTATTATTACCCAATAAGCCTATTTAAATAGGTGCATAGAAAAACCTAACCTATTTGGGCCTTATTCCATGTATAATTATAGACTTACTATTAGGCCTTATAATTATAACATGAATTCCTAAATATTAAGCCCAAACAATTTGGTCCATTAATTCCAAATTCACTAAGCTCTAAGTGTGCGACCCTACAGGCTCTCATTACGTTGGCAATGACTATTAATCATATTAATGATAATAAACAATGATTGGTGTCTAGCAACACATCATTATTACCTAAGTAATGAGAAAGTCGGTGATTTGACTAAACCTTTACACGTGATCATCACTTATGTCCTTTTGTCCTATACATCTAGATTGAGCACGAGACATGGACCGTGTCATTCCCGTATAGCCCAATCTTAAGGTTTCTTGACTCCTAAGCAAGCTGACTGAAACAAATGTAATCAACATCTCATGTTAATTCATCTGAGCATGGCCATGCATTTTTTCAGCTTTACTTAATCAAAGGGCCCATAGATGTTACTCCAATTATATAAGAGGGACAAATCCCATCTTGATCACATAAACCCCTCCGCATGATATGTGACATATCAAATATCTACCCTTGCATTCACTTAACCATTAGTGACATAGAATAGTATCAAAATATGAAACTCACATGTAGGGAACCTTGGTGATCTCAGGTCAAAGGACCATATTAATAATGATCACTAAGAACCGCTTATGACACTCATATAACGATCCATGTAGTGTTCTTAATATGGGTCGGTCCAGTATACAAGTTCTCTAACTTGTATTCATGTGTAAACTTAATATCCCATATAAGTCTTCACACATGCTAGTCTTAACATATCAAAGCAACCTAATCCACAATGATATATGACTAGGGATATTTAAGAATACAATTATTCTAAGGTTATTATTATAATTAAATATATTACGCAGACAATATATATAAATATAATAATTAGAATTGCCATTAAAATAACATGATTCAAAATTACAATCACCAATATGATTGGTTTTAGGGCATATACACTAACAATCTCCCACTTGCATTAAAGTTAATCATCCATGTATCTAATACCTATGGATCTCATATGACTATCATGCTTTTGTTGCGTTAGGGCTTTTGTCAGTGGATCAGCGACATTATCATCAGTCGGTATTTTCCATATCCTGACATAATTTTTGTTAACAATATCTCTTATGAGATGATAGTGCCGGAGTATGTGTTTGGATTTCTGGTGAGATCTAGGTTCCTTAGCTTGCGCAATGGCTCCATTATTGTCACAATAGAGCTCTACTGGGTCAGCAATGCTAGGAACAACTCCAAGTTCATTGATGAACTTCTTAATCCAAACAACCTCTTTTGCGGCATCTAATGCTGCAATGTATTCAGCTTCTATTGTAGAATCAGCCACTGTCCCTTGCTTTGAACTCTTCCAGGTCACAACGCCACCATTAAGGTAAAATACATAACCTGACTGCGACCTGAAGTCATCTTTATCGGTTTGAAAGCTAGCATCAGCGTAACCATTTACAATGAGCTCTTCCTCACCTCCATAAATCAAAAACATGTCTTTAGTTCTTCTTAAGTACTTAAGAATGTTCTTGACAGCTGTCTAGTGACTTTCACCAGGATCTGATTGGTATCTGCTCGTCATGCTTAAAGCATACAAGACATCAGGACGAGTACATAACATAACATACATGATAGATCCAATCGCAGATGCATAAGGGATCTTACTCATGCACTGTCTCTCATACTCTTTGGAAGGACATTGAGTTCTTGAGAGACTTATGCCATGTGACATCGGCAAGAATCATCTTTTAGAATCTTGCATGCTAAACCTTTTTAGCACCTTGTTGATGTATGTACTCTGACTTAGGCCAAGCAATTTTCTCGATCTATCTCTATATATCTTGATACCTAATACATAGGAGGCCTCACCTAAGTATTTCATAAAAAAACAATTTCCTAACCAAGTTTTTACAGACTGTAGTATAGGAATGTCATTTCCAATGAGTAATATGTCATCTACATACAACACCAGAAAGACTATTGTGCTCCCACTAACCTTCTTGTATACACAGGGTTCATCTTCATTTTTTATGAAACCAAACTCTTTGATTGCATCATCGAAACGAAGATTCCAACTCTGAGAAGCTTGCTTCAACCCATAAATGGATCGTTGCAATTTGTAAACTTTTCCAGCATTTTCAGGATTTACAAAACCTTCAGGTTGTGTCATGTACACATCCTCAAGAAGATTTCCATTAAGGAAAGCAGTTTTAACATCCATTTGCCAGATTTCATAATCATAATATGCTGCTATAGCTAGAAGAATCCTGATGGATTTAAGCATGACAACTGCAGAAAAGGTCTCATCATAGTCAATACCATGGATTTGTTTGAAATCTTTTGTAACCAATCGTCCCTTAAAGGTACACACATTACCATCCATGTCAGTTTTCTTTTTGAAAATCCATTTGCACCCAATGGGTTTTACCCCTTCAGGTGGATCAACCAAAGTCCAAACTTGGTTTGAATACATGGAATCCATCTTTGATTTCATAGCTTCTAGCCATTTCTCAGAATCTGGTCCCATCATAGCCTCTTGGTAGGTTGTGGGCTCATCTTGATCCATGAGCAACACATCACCGTGATGAGTCACGAGAAAACCATATCTCTCGGGCTCACGACGTATCCTACTAGATCTACGTGGGTTCTGTGTTACATGAGCAGGTTCTTCCATAATTATTTGTGGAACCGGCTCAGGTTCCATCTCAAGTTCAATGTTTTCTCGTTGATCTTGAATTTCTTCAAGTTCTATTCTTCTCCCACTGATTCTTTTAGAGATAAATTCTTTCTCTAGAAAAATACCAGTTCGAGCAATAAACACTTTTTGCTCAGTTGGATTATAGAAATAATATCCTTTTGTTTCCTTAGGATATCCAACAAAAAATATTTATCAAATTTGGGTCCAAGTTTATCAGAAGCCTGACGTCTTACGTAAGCTTCGCAATCCCAAATCTTCATAAAAGATAAACTAGGACGTTTCCCAGTCCATATCTCATATGGTGTCTTTTGAACTGATTTTGACGGAACACGATTTAGTGTGAAAGTTGCAGTCTCTAGAGCATGTCCCCAGAAGGAATTTGGAAAGTCAGCCTGACTCATCATTAACCGAACCATGTCTAACAAAGTTCGATTCCGCCTTTCAGAAACACCATTCCATTGAGGTGTTCCTGGTGGAGTGAGTTGTGATACAATGCCACACTCCTTTAGATGATTAAGGAACTCTCGGTCTAAGTATTCACCACCTCGATTTGATCGAAATGCTTTAATACTTTTACCAAGTTAGTTTTGTACTTCATTTTTGAACTCTTTGAACTTTTCAAAAGACTTAGACTTGTGTTTCATAAGAAACACGTAACCATATCTACTGAAATCATCAGTAAAAGTAATGAAATCCTGATAACCTCCTCTAACTTGTGTGTTTAAAGGTCCACATACATCACTATGTATAAGGCTCAATAAATCACTAACCCTTTCACCTTTCCTAGTAAAAGGGGCTTTAGTCATCTCACCTAATAAACATGACTCACATACCTCATATGATTCGAAATCAAATGAGTAAAAAAATCCATCTTTATGAAGTTTGGAGATGCGTGTCTCATTTATATGGCCTAAACGATAATGCTAAAGATAGGTTGGATTTGAATCATTAGTTTTGACCTTCTTCGTGTTTATGTTATAGATTGGATTTTCAAGGTCCAGAACATAAAGACCATTCATTAATTGTGCATTGCCATAAAACATTTCATTTAAATAAATAGAGCAACATTTGTCCTTTATTATAAATGAAAAACTTTTCTTGTCTAAACAAGAAATAGAAATCAAATTTCTACTAGCAGTAGGCACAAAATAACAATTGTCCAATTCTAAAACTAATCCACTAGGTAAAGATAAATAATAAGTCCCTACAGCTAATGCAGCAACTCTTGCTCCATTTCCAACGCACAGGTCCACTTCACCTTTGGCTAATGATCTACTTTCTTTAAGATCCTGCACATTTACACAAATGTGAGTACCACATCCAGTATCTAATACCCAAGATGTAGAAGTAGATAAATTAACCTCTATAACATAAATACCTGAGTTGGAAGTCCCACTTTCCTTTTGCTTCTTAAGCTTTTCCAAGTAAATCTTGCAATTTCGCTTCCAATGTCCTGGTTCTTTACAATGGAAGCATTGTCCTTCCTTGGCCACGCCACCTTTGGGCTTCAATGCAGAGGAACTTGACTTGGACTTTCCATCAGTCTTGTCCCTTTTCTTTTTATTCTTGGCCTTAGACTTGCCTTTTCCTTTGCCCTTTTGAACCATCATAATGGAATTAGGCTTGGACTTTTTTAAGTTTTGCTCAGCAGTTCTCAACATGTTAAGCAGTTTAAGGGAAAGTCTTGTCAATTTCGTTCATGTTGTAATTCATGACGAATTGACTATAGCTCTCAAGCAACGATTGTAGAACTATATCAGTAGCCAATTCTTGCTGTAAAGGAAAACCCAATCTTTCAAGGCTATTGATGTACCCAATCATTTTAAGTACATGTGTAGCAACGGGTGTTCCTTCAGCCATCTTACACTGAAACAATGCTTTAGATATATCATATCTCTCATGTCTTGCTTGCTCTTGGTAGAGCTGTTTAAGGTGATCAATCATATTGAACGCCTCCATGTTCTCATGTTGCTTCTGAAGCTCAGAGTTCATGGTAGCAAGCATGAGACAACTGACATCCAGAGCATCTTCTAGATGCTTCTTATAAGCATCCTTTTCTGCTCGAGGAGCATTAGCAGCAGGCTCATTTGGAGTAGGTTGCTCTAGGACATACTGCTTTTTCTCATGCTTGAGGATAATCCTCAAGTTTCGATACCAATCGAGAAAATTCATCCCATTCAGCTTATCCTTTTCAAGGATAGATCGCAGTGATAAATTTGATGCATTTGATGCCATGGTTATCTACAATAGAAAAATATGCAAAATGAGAATCATGTATTTCATTTATTTAATAAGGTCTTTTATTAAATAATACTCCCACTATTTTTTCTCAAAATAATAGCCCTCACTATTATTTCAGAAAATCGTAGCGTTTGAGATTTTCTAGCGGGCCAAGATCCATGTTTCACCTAGACTTAAGTCAGCTTTGGCTGATCACTCAAGTTTTGGCTATTTAGGTAGGCAATTCCTTGCCAATTACATCTTATGTAACTCTTGGATAGTTGGGTGAACAACACTTGTTCAAATCCATCTCATGGACTTAAGCCCAACTCCATGCCTCTAGGCCCCCAATCCTATTGAGATGGCCTAGTTAAGTCAAAGCCCAATTATTGGCATTTGGATATCACTATTATCCTATCGTGTCTCACCAAGATAAACTAGGCACTTTGCTTTGGCAAACCTGCCTTATGTTGATCAAGGCCTTGACAAGTGTCATTCATTGGAAAGCATCACTTTTATTACCGACTTAATATTTGCATTGAGGGATTTAAATGTCTATTTTAGATCTCACCATTATTTGCCATCCATACATGCCTATATCTAACATATCATATACATTAATATAAAGCATGCAATAAAGCATAAAATAAATGTGCATAGTTATGGCCCAACTACTTTGATTTTCCCAAGCCAATGAGAAAACCAAAAGGTTAACCTAGGGTAAAGATATCTTCTTTAAGCATCTTCCATGGTTGTCCTCATATTGATTTTGGCTCCTTGTCTCCATGGCAGCAAGCTCCAAGCTTAAACATATTGTACATTTGAAAGTAAACTATTCTAACTTTACAATACATAATGAAGGAGAAAACTCGAGTTACATTCGAGGGGAGTAAGGTGAGAGAAAGGCACGATACGCAGGCCGTATTTAATTACAATAAAACTAAAACCAATAAATGAAATATAATCATACATTATGGTGTAAGGGCCATAACTATGCATCATGCAACAAACATCACATGTAAGCATACAAACAACCATAGGTATTTATTGAAATTGATCTTGTTTCCAATTTTAACTTGTTTAAAATTAGAAGGTTATGAAAAGATTGATTTTAAAACGCAGCTTAGATTTAGGCTATCAATTATTGCGCTACACAGAGTTAGTACGGCGGTGTGGCTAACCGGTTAGCGATGGGGGTCGAGGAGGGGCCGCCCCTCGCGGGGGTGAGGGGGCGGAGCCCCCTTCCCAAAAAAATTTATGCATCTTACGTTCAAAATTTTGAGGACTTTCGGGAAAAAATCCAAAATTTTTTGAATGTTTCAATTTCTATTTTAACCATTAAAACAATCAGCCAAAATTAGAATTTATCAAGAACCCTAATTCCAGAACTGTTATGAAATCCTACTTCTTGATGTTCCGCCATATTAACTCAAACATTAGTCCATGTTCTATTTAATTTAATCTCATTAAACGAAACAGAATGCATACATCACATGTATACAACCAGACATGTTTCTGTTCAAATTTTAATCTCATTAAAACAAAAACTTCATCAGCTACGTTTCCAGTTTTTAATCTCATTAAAAATGAATCATTAATTATGTACGTTTTAATCTAATTTTAATCTAATCAAAATCGATTTATCAACATACAAAATTACATTGATCCAGAACCCTAATTGCATCATGCGTGATCTGATTAAACACGAATTATCTAGATTTAAACGCATAACACAGAAAACTAATCTATGGATTAGCAAGTGGCTCTGATACCACTGCTGGAAATCGCTCACCATACATGCACAGCGGAATAAAATTTTTGCACGATTTCCACCAAGGATCCATGCGAATTTAGAACGCCATAGATTAGGGATTAGGGTTTATACTTTTCGGTAAAAAATCTTCTGATCGCTACAGCAAATCCGATCTGCTTCCAAATCACGAACCAGAATGGAAACCAATAAATCAAATCACCAGTACAACGTTTATATGGCTGCACCTCTGTGGTATCCACACGAACCCGTGAATCACCGATGAATGTCCGCTACACACACCGGTTGGAATTGATCTCCTTACACCTCGTAGTGCTAGCTACACCTCTTTAGAGATTTTGGTCAAGGAGAGGTGCTAGGGTTTTCTATGCTTTTGCTTGGGGTGCGTGAATAATAATAGTAATCCTATTATTACCCAATAAGCCTATTTAAATAGGTGCATAGAAAAACCTAACCTATTTGGGCCTTATTCCATGTATAATTATAGACTTACTATTGGGCCTTATAATTATAACATGAATTCCTAAATATTAAGCCCAACCAATTTGGTCCATTAATTCCAAATTCACTAAGCTCTAAGTGTGTGACCCTACAGGCTCTCATTACGTTGGCAATGACCATTAATCATATTAATGATTATAAATAATGATTGGTGTCTAGCAACACATCATTATTACCCAAGTAATAAGAAAGTCAGTGATTTGACTAAACCTTTACACGTGATCATCACTTATGTCCTTTTGTCCTATACATCTAGATTGAGCACGAGACATGGACCGTGTCATTCCCGTATAGCCCAATCTTAAGGTTTCTTGACTCCTAAGTAAGCTGACTGAAACAAATGTAATCAACATCTCATGTTAATTCATTTGAGCATGGCCATGCATTTTTTCAGCTTTATTTAATCAAGGGGCCCATAGATGTCACTCCAATTATATAGGAGGGACAAATCCCATCTTGATCACATAAACCCCTCCGCATGATATGTGACATATCAAATATCTACCCTTGCATTCACTTAACCATTAGTGACATAGAATAGTATCAAAATATGAAATTCACATGTAGGGAACCTTGGTGATCTCAGGTCAAAGGACCATATTAATAATGATCACTAAGAACCACTTATGACACTCATATAACGATCCATGTAGTATTCTTAATATGGGTCGGTCCAGTATACAAGTTCTCCAACTTGTACTCATGTGTAAACTTAACATCCCATATAAGTCTTCACACATGCTAGCCTTAACATATCAAAGCAACCTAATCCACAATGATATATGACTAGGGACATTTAAGAATACAATTATTCTAAGGTTATTATTATAATTAAATATATTACGCAGATAATATATATAAATATAATAATTGGAATTGCCATTAAAATAACATGATTCAAAATTACAATCACCAATATGATTGGTTTTAGGGCATATACACTAACAGTTTTCACTGAATTATTTTCACATAAGGCACTTACTGACCTCTTTTTCACATAGAGCACATACCAGACCACTTATTATATATAACAGGGGTAAGGTCAAATTTTCATCCTTTAACTAAATTATAACAGGAAGTATAATCTAGCAAGAAAGATTTACAATTATCTTGTCACTTTCCAAATGACCATGAAAAACATTTGTACTTCCATTCTATATTCTAGATTATTGTATCACTTTCTCAAAAGCTCATTGAAATCTAGTCATTTTCACAAAATTCATTCACAATTATTCTAACATGAACATACTAGTGCATCTTCAAACCAAAAAATTGTTTGTGCCATAATTCATGCATCAATTACTCATGTAAGCTCATGGTCTCATTATGAAACTTGTAGAGAATTATCCATTTTTAAAGGCATTTTCATCAACATTCAAGTATGCTTTTAGGCTATCATCATCACATATTAAGTATATATATATTAGTATGAAATCATCATGTTCCTCATGGTTTCTCCAACAAAACTACATAGAACACTACTTGATTTTTTTCAAGTTCTATAACTTTTGTTTTTAAGAAGATTTAGTTCTCTATTTAGTATATTATTCTAACAAGTGAGAAAACTATTTTTTACTTAAGCATTTAAACATGCCACCCAGTAGTAATAAAAAACTAATCAATTTTACCATACAATAACATTTAAAAGTTAAAAAGATAGTTACAAACTTGTATTAGGTTGCAACAAACATCCTTAAAATTGTAAATACAAATTTAAATGTCATATATTCCTTAAATATATTTTGAAAAATATAGAATTAAAAAAATGAGGTTTTAAATGACCATTTCATTTTCAAAACAATTCATCTAAAGTATCCTTGTATTCAATTATCAAAACACTTCAAAGGAGGCACATTTAACTTTGCAATTCCATATAAAATATCAAGCTAAAATGAGATCTTTTAAAAATTTTAAAAATGAATATTAAATCATAAAACATCTTTTTTCATCTATTTTCACACTCAAAAAAAGTTGCATCAGTTACGCACAACTATAATGATCAAAACACCATGAAATGGCTTTCCTTGGTTTTGAAAAATCCACTTTATTTACAAATCCTTATGAAAATTTCTAAATATTTTTAGTTAAGTTTCTCAAATTCTAAACATCATTAAAAATCCATTTTGAGTCATAAAGTTTTGCAACTCACCAAAATGCTTTACTAATGAAAACTAACTTGTAGGAAAACTTTTACAACTTGAAAATATTATTTTAGAAGATTGCATAAAATCAAACATTTTCAAGAATGATTTTAAATATATTCTTGCTATACTTTTAATATAAATATTTATAAGTATTATTAAAAATAGTTTGAAACATTGTGTAGCAAGTTATTCTCCTAAAAACAAAAATTTTCCATATATACCAAGGGGAAACCCAAAGGCTTCTTATTTGCTTTTCCAAAACATTTTTTATTTCAAAACTTGATTTTTATGGATTCTATCATATTTAATTTAATATTAAATATAGTGTAACATTTTTGGGTAAAAAAATAGAATTTTTCCCAATCTAAGCTAAAGAACTCGTGATTTCCTTTATGCTTTCTTACCAAAATTTTTCTTCCATTTCCATCTGAAATCATATTTTTCAAACTTGACTAAAAAAATCATTTTAAAAAAATCTTCCTCAAAACCAATCCTTTCAAACTTTTTCTTAGATTTTAAGAAAATATTTTTGCAAGTAATCCACCATGATCTCATGGCTTAAGCATAACAATAACAATCACATATACATCTTACATACAAATATCTTCAAAGAAGAAAATAAAAGAGGAAAAGAGTGAATTTCTACTTACTAAAGAAGCTTTCAAATTCAAAATTTCCTTGACCTAGATTAGAAAGTGCAGCATCTAAAGTTACACAAAGCATGTGAAGAATCTAAAGAAAGACCTATGAAAAAAAATGAATTCATAAAGGTTTATAGGTTTCTACCTTCACTAGGAGATCAAAGAAGTTTCTATTTTGTGCTAACACTTAAGAAAACTCAAAGAACTAATAGAACCTCACTATAAAATAGTAAGAATACTCAAGAACTCCATTCTTGTCTCTTATTTGTCTCCTTAGTAATGACTTTTTGTTAGTGCAAGAGTAGATTGAACTAGTGTTGGTTATTTATAGAAGAAATCTTGAGTATTAGTACAATTAAATAGTTAATTGACATTAGGTTTTTAAAAGATTAGACGTCGATATATGATTGACAATTAATCAACTACCCTTATAGAAAGTATTTTATGTTATTTTGAAAATAATCATAAATTTTTTTAACATTGTTGGTTATGATATAAGAAATCTAACATCATATCTTATCCTAGCGACATGGAAAGTAGCATTCATTGTTAATCATTTATAAATAACCAATGTTTAATTTTGATATTCTATTTTAGTTTATATTAATTATTGAAGTGGTATATTGTACCCCTTAATTTTCATAGTTTTATCTTAATCCCTTATTCTTTTTTATAATTTTCTTAAATTTTTTAGTTTTTGAATTTGTTTTTAAATATTTAAGTCCATTTCAATCACAAAATCCTTAAATATTAAGTCCTCATTTTGTTGTCTTAAATCCTTAAGTCCATCTTAGTCATAGTTTTGAGTCCTTGTTTTTTATTCTTGTCTATCTCCTTTCTTTAGTTGTTTGGTTTTAATTTTCTTTTGAGGGAAAAAGCCTTAGTTACTATGTAAGCACATGTGAAGTGTCTCAAAATTCAAATAAGAAGTGTGCTTTTGTGAGGGGCTATTCTTTATTTAACCTTTTCTTATAAGAAAATTATTTACAAGGATGTCCGAAAGTGGTGTAAACAATACATAATGAAAATTATTCAAGAACAATTAAGGAAAACTATGCAAGAATAATTTAAGAGAGTTAGGAGAATAAATGGAGAAAGGAGGGAGAGGAGAGAGAGGAGGCAAAATGAGAGATGATATGATAAAGGAGGAGGAGATAGTAATGAAGGAGGTAAGGAGGGTTCAACTTCATTTGATAGAAATAAGAGAAGAAAAGGTGAAAGAAAAAAAAAACAAAGAGAGAATAAAAAGTGATAGGAAAGGTGAGAGAAGAACAAATAAGGGAAAAGATGAAAGGATAGGAGGATATAGGTGATGCATATTCGCAACACACCAAAATTAAACTAAAATCACAAAATTATAGTAAGAGTGAATTGAGTCGATCCCACTAAAATTAGGCTTCAATTTACTTTCAAGTTAGTTTTGAAACAAAAGGGGTTTTCAAATGCAGAGAAATAGAATTAAAGAACAAGAAATAATAATCTTACAAATTATAAATAGAAAATAAAAGTAGAGTTTACTCATAACAAGATGGATTCCGGTTCCAAGGATTTTACATCAATATATCAATTTATTATCAATTATAACACATAGACATTGCTTAATTAACTATTCAATTGATGAAAATAACCCAAAAACAAGCAATTATTCCCAAATTCTATTTTTAATGTGATTAAAATTAACAAATCAAAATTGATTAATCAAACACAGTCCTTATTAGGACCTAATCAAAATCAAAATAGAGTAAGGATAAGAGAAATTCAACTAAAATAGACTAGAATATTTGAGGAGGAGGAAAATGGCTCCCTTACCATCTCATCTAACATATCTACATACTTGCCAATGTGTAAAAGTAGAGCAAATTGAATTCTTAAACAAATTGTATTAGATGAAATTGTAAAGGAGATATTTTTCCATCCTCAAATACTTAGGAGTTAAATAATAGAGGCTAAGCCATCACCAAGATATTTTCAAATGAAGAGTGAATGTAAAATATATAAGCAATAAAAAAAACTATAGATGTTAGTTATTAACTTCAAATCAACATCTTAAGCATGCCCAATTATGAAACAAATGGTAGTTGTACTACCCAATAAGACTTCTGAAATACCTTTAGACGTTGGCTAATAAGAAAATTAACATGTAAATATTTTTCATTTTTCATGATGACCTTTGAAATGCCTCTTAAATGATAATCTCTTAAGCAATTGATGTCTTATTCTGATATAAAGTTAGTTGATTAAGTAATTATGTTTCTTTACAAATCATTGTATCTAATTTTATTCCATTAAAAAAATCCTACATTAAATCACCAATATGACATAATCACCATATATCTAAATTTACAACACAAAGAAAAAATTTTATTGCAAATTCTCATGTGTTGAAGGAAGGTTATTTTTTTTCCTTGTGTTGAAGTGTTCATGTAAATTCTAGAGATATCAGCCATGGAAGCATCCATCTAAGTCTCTGATGGCTCTTGCACAAATATTCTTTGAAAAGGAGACATTAGAGTCCTAAATAGTATGCTTTGATAAAATTTGAACCATTTCAAAGAATTAACCCAAATACAAATACACAAAAAAAGTAAGAGTAAAATTTTAAACTAAGAGAAGAAATAATGGACATCTGTTAGTAAAGGAGACTAACATCATATATTTCAGCCTTTCAAAGCATGAAGTTAATAGTCATAACTTTCACTTTTAGTTACTTTAAAAACTAACTTGTAAACATTTTCAAATGTCTTTTTGGATGATGATTAAAAAAAATCAATAGCAAGATTCCCACTAATTTAAAAAAAAAATACTACAACATTAAAATAGACATTAGTTATATTCTTTGCCTATCATGTTAAACTTTCATATAATTTTTAAAATGTCATTAAATTAAAATAAATATTGGTGATAATATAAACTAACATAAATTAGCAATTCTATAATAGTACTTAGGTTTAAAAATTGAGAAATACTTGCATAATTCATTTATGACATGTATCCTTACTCTTACTCAATAAGAAGTAGTCAATCATCAATATTGTTCTTTATATATCAATTTTTTTGGAATTCATATACATTGTGTATTGTACTTTTTAATTTTCAAAGCATTACAAATTACAATTACCTTCTTCCTACTGCAAAGGAATAAGAATAGGTTTTATGGTTTCAATATATAGGTAATTTTTTTTTCGAAATAAACAAATCTAAGAAACAAAGATTTTTATATCATGACATTTTGTAGGTTTTTCTTTTTATAAATTTTTTTAATTTTTCATAAAAGTTTGCCACTTGTTTTTAGAGTTTTGAGATATTTTTATGTTCATATTGTAACTTTTAAGAAAAAGTTAGAATTTTATACTATAAACATCTACAAACCACAAAACTTGCTTCAAAGTCTTAGCAAAGCAAAACCTAAGAAATAATAAACAAGTCAAAATAAGGTTCAAGAATATTGCAATTTAAATTGAAATTCACCATTCTTTGATAGACTATAAAACACAATTTCTTTTTAATTTGTTATATGTAAATTACTCATTCTATTTCCTGCTAAAGGATGCAAATGAAACAATTACAAGTTATCCATGTTTGGCCCCACCTGATTTATTTAACAAATAAATAAATTTGAATATAAAATTAACCTTTTCTAGATTGATAAATTTCAGATGATCATGAATCCAAGAATATATGCCATCTCGTTATAAAAAAAAATTGCATATGATATGTACAAATTATATTATACTTTGCTGTGTAAACTTAATGGTGGAGGTCCTGGCGGCTTTGTGCCATTGTACTTCCATTTTTAGGGTTATCCATGTGGATAGATCTTACTATTTTTACGGTCAGGTCCATACTCCATCCAAATAAAAAGGTTTTGATGGCACAAAATCACCAAAATTATTATGCAACTTATTTTCTTATTTGTTTATGTGTATTTGCATTCGATTAAATTTTATTTTTTTAAAAAAAGTATACATTAATTAAATAAGCTAAACTTTAAGTTTTTACTAATATTAAAAATTTTAAAACTGAATTCAATTGGATTGTATCCTCATAGTCTTGATGGAAAGTGCAAATTAAAAAAAAAAAGATAAATGAAAAAAAAAGAGTCAAAGTCCTTAGATTGCTTGCAACCAGTTAAAAACACACATTTATAAAGGAGGCACTCCCATGTGTTATGTCATACTTACCACATGTATTGATACCAAAAAGAAAAAAAAACCAATATTGAAAAAGTGTCCCATATTTGTTCATTCAAAAGCAGCAGATGCTGAGAGTGGAGGATCAACGAGAAATATATCAAGAAGTTGATCAATGGATGTGTACTTGTAGTCAGGATAAAGATTTGAAGCCTCAATCTCATTTTCCCCCAACTCAAAGTTCACAAGGTCACCTTTCACAAATATGCTATGAAGGATGGATATTGGTATATTCTTCGGAGGAGGCAATGCTGCAACAATGTCATAAGAGTTACCATGCTTTAATTGAAACATTAATATAAAAAACAAAAGACTTGTGATGCCCTTGATGGGAGTAAAAATGGTATACAAAAATCTGATAAATTTGAAATAGGATTATTTTACAAAGAACTTAAGTTTTCAAAAGGTTGAGTGATTTATTGTTATATTCTCATTTTAAAACAAAATTTATATTAACATTTAAAAAAAAGCAGTTTAATAATTAAAGACTTAGCCTCCAAAAATTTTGAGTTCTTTATAAAAATCATCTGAATGGAACATATTATGTATATATTCCATGCCCACTATCTATATATCTACTCCTACAACAGTGCATTCTAGGAATTAGATATGCTTATACATAACTTCTAATATTTAATTCCTACATCGGGTATTCCTATATCGGCTAGCGTTTATTAATTGTAACATATTTGTTACTTAGAAGGAAAAACGTCATGAGTACTGCTAGTATATTATTTTTAAAATTTTTATTCTAGTTGCTCTATTATTATTTTATTTGTTAAATTAATACCTACATATTTTCTTCTTATATTTTAAACTTACACTTATCTTCTGTGTTAATTTCATAAAATTGTAAGGAAAATAAATATGTGTGTGTATTAAAGTAGAAGTCTTTGAACATGGGTGGCTATTCTGTCTAAAAAATTTTAAAATCATGTATCAATATTGTGCAAATATGTGAAAAGAATTTATAAAAGTTTTTTTAGATAAGTTATTTAACCTTAAAATTTTAAGAAAAAAAATCATAATCTTTAAGTGTAATCAAATTAAATTTTAGCGAAGATAAAAATAATTGGTCAAGTGTATGAGTTAAAGCCTTACTCTGGGAAAGCTTGACAATCTCATCCTCAGAAATGAAAACTCTGTTAAAATGCTGACCTGTCTTCTTCTCCCACAATGATATAAGTTCATTTTGTGTTACAAGATTTTTTGAGAGCCGATACACAACAACCCGATTGCATGTTCTCTGATCATTTGCCACTTTGATGGTGTACATTGCTATGTCTTCTTCATAGTTTAGAATTGCTACATGCGACGTCAAATTTAAACATGAGTTAGGAACATGGTAAAACCTTTGCACATTGATTCTTAATAATATTAAGTGCATTAATTTCCTAGTATTAAGTCAATTAGAAAAGAATGACAACATTATATAGAGGAAAAATAAGGTATTAAGGTACAATAAAATATAATGCAACCTTTTTCCTACGGTAAAAAAAAAACAAATTACTCAATTTCTTATTCACTCATAATCAATATATATATTTTTGAACAAAGTATAATTATATATATGATCCCTTAAATTTAGGGATAAACACAACTAAGATAAGGGAATGAATAGGCAGTTACAAATAAAGGTATAAAGAGATCAAGAGATATTTACAAATAAAATGGATAAAGAAAAAAAAGGCACACAGTTAAAGACAGGATTTCAAATTGTTGTAGTTGCGACACTCACCACAATAGCATTAAACACCAACTATGGTTTTTTAGAAAATCACGGATCTAGTAGTGAATTTTGGCCATAGTGACCGCAATTCCTTTTTTTTGTTTACAAAATAAAAGTTAAAAATCTTAATATTTTGCCTAAATAGATTTTGTTTGATACGGTGTAACATTATCTTAAATTAAAAGAACTAATATCAAATAATTTAATTTTAATTATATGTTATATGAACAAAATAAAGGTTCACGATCACAATGCTTGCAATTAGCATTTTTACCCTTGCAATGTCTGCGATTACAATAAATGCATTACAATTGCAATTGCGATGACAATCATAATTTAAAATCCTAGTTACAAATAAACATGCCAAGTATTATTAGATAAAATTATATATGATAATATTCTAATACCTCCTCAAATTGGAATATAAAGGTCATAAATACCCAACTTGCATGACAAAAATTGAAATTGATCTGAACCCAATGCTTTATTGAATATATTACAAGTTTTTTCATTGATAGATTATGTTATGAAGATCAAGAGACAAAAAGATATTACTCTAATAATTTTCACTAATATTATTCTCTTGTTCATCATAACCTAATCTATCAATAAATAAACTCACTCATCATTTTTTTTCAATAAATATTCAAAGTGGTCATGGTTACAAGCATTATGTCTCCCTAAATGTTAATGAAAAAATGCTTATTGTTCAAGATATGAATATACAACATCATATCTAGGAATGTTGATTACCTAGTGTAAATTTTTGTTAGAAAAATATCATGATGCAAAATTTGTATTTTTCTAAAAAAAATAGTTAAATAATGTTGGTTATTTATAATAACCATGTGGCTTGGCAAAATTAGAGTAGACACCATGTTAATTTTTTTTATCATAACTGACATCTAAAGGTGCATAAACAACTAGCTAACTTGCAATAAATATTTATTAAATTGTAATAATATTTACCAATACACTGTTGATGGCATTTACAAGGTGCATTGCATTAGAAGAGGAAAACATGGATTATAAATACTAAGCATTATCCAATAATATGTATTAGGAAACTAAAAAAAATTATGTTTTAAAGTATATCAATAGTTAAGTTTTATGGAATAAAATATAAGTAATATATTAGTTTTGGCTAATGATTGATGTCTAAATCTCATTATAATGCCTATAAATTTTATTTTCATTCTCCATTGGAAACATTCAGTAATGCCTTATCAATGATGTGAAAATTGATAAGAAATTGGGGGGGGGGAGTAGTATGGCCATTCTTCTACTAGAAAGCTTGACTTTTTGAGTTCATTATAAGGTTGATTATACTTCTCAATCATCAATTAGCTATTAATATACCCTCTAAAGCTTTCTTTATTGTTCATGTTCTATCTCATGAATCATAAGAAAATGCAAAAATGAGAAAATTGTTAAGAAATTGTAGTGGGAAAAATTAGTGTAACCATCCTTGCATTAGAAGGCTTAACCTTTTGAGTTCATTGTAAAATTAGTTATACTATCTTTTTTTTACTATAGTTTATTAATAGTTAAATTCTATCTACATCCTCCAATTTAAAAATCCCCAAGCAATATAAAGAAATCATAAGACAACGTATGTCACTTTACACCCTTTCATGCAATAATTTTTTAAGTAAAAATTTATATTTTATAGTTTTAATCATTTATTAGTTTCTCATTAACCTTAATTATTGATCATTATAAATTATAGTTTATCATTTGTTAGATTTTTTTTAATTTGTTAAAAAAATTAATATAACTAGCTTGTAAAATCATAAAATTGTTACTTGAAATATAATGGAAAAGCAAAAGATATTGGTTTATCATGTTAGTTTTTATTTAAAAAGCAATGTTTAAAATTTTATAGTTAAATGATGTCATTTTATTATATAAGTCAATTTTTTCCTTACTAACTAACATTTAAACTTAAAGTAATGTGAAAAAAATGGCATGAAATGAAAATTAAAAAAAAAGTGAATGAATAACACTATTTGTAAATTTCATCGTAAAACTCTTCCAACCCTAGCAAATTTTATCATGAAACTATTCCAATCCTGAAATATTTCTCTTTCTAATGAGTTATTCTATCATTCCAATCTCAAAATAATTTTCTTTAATTTTATATTTTTACTCGGTAATTATTTTGCAAGATTGAAGTTCCATTAGCTTAAAACTAAATATATGGATTTTGTGCTCATTGGAAAAGCACAAAAGCACAAAATATAAATGTAAGGATCTTTTTTTCCTTCTTAGCATTATGTGTTTATCCTTGAAATTTTGTCTCTAATTTCATAAGCGATTATATTTTATTGCCTTTTACTTTGAAACAGCTTTTACAAGTTTAAACAAGTGCGAAACCTAACTTGATTCTTCTTTTTTTGGCATTTAGATAATATCATACATGAAATTTTTATAAAATTTCCTCATTGCATTTGTAGGTATTGGATGTGCTTTTCTAAGAAGTATTAATCTTCTATATTGAGCAATAAAGAACCCTTATCTCTAACTAAAGTAACTTTTCATCATTTTTAACTTTTTCCTCACTTTAAATTGTTAAAATTAAAATGGTGATGTTAGTCTATTTTAAGTGTAGGACATATAGGGAATGGGCAGGATGAAAGGATGACAACAAGTTAGGGTTCATTAAGTTTTAGGATATGGGTGTGAGAATGACATACCACATCAGTTGTTTATAAAAACTAATGTAATTTTGTAATAAAAGTTCTTTATATAATATTTCAATGAAGAAATTCTAATGGCTTATAATTATGGAAACCAATGTTATTTTAGCTTTTTGTGTTGATTAAAAAACTAAAGTAAATTGTCTAACATAAAATGATGGCATATATACATCAAGTAAAAGTTGACATCAAAACCTTGAAATAGATGATATTAAAAGGCATTTCTATAGTAATGATAGTAAGATTGATTTAGATTAAACTTTTTTGTAGCAAATCAATTTCACACAATAAAGACATAAATACTAACACTAGTTTATGTTTCTTTTGCCTATAAATCCATGGTAGGTTTTAAATTGATTTTTAAAATTTTCCATTATACTATTTAATTTAAAGCCTTATAATAGGAACTTAGGTCATTAAAGAGATTACTATCATATAGTGAGAAGTTGTGTTGTTGAGCATAAGAAAATGAGATAGTTTACACTCCAACATGTTAGATTCCATTAATATGTCCAATGTCTATATGCAGTAACTAAGTAAAATGCTGGTAATTGAGCAAGTAACCTTTTAGCTAAGAAAATATTTTAAACATTTAAGATCTTTGAGGTGGAAAGAAAGTATTTCTTAATGATGTCATTATAGGTAGCATCATTACCTACAAGGATCATATCATTACTATACATAAGGATCGTAGTGAATGAATTTCAGTAAAGATAGAATAATTAACCTTGGATTAGATAAACTCAATTTTAATCAAGATGGTGGAAATTTTGTCAAACCATTGCCATAAAACTTGATAAAGACAAAAAAAAAATGATTTTTGTAACTTACAAACATAATTATCATTAAGTTCTAAGAGTTTAGATGGAGGCATTGGTCATGTCTAATCGATTTAGTAACCACTTGTTACCTACTAACAAAACAAGATGAGTAAAGTCAACTCTTTCAACTCCAATACAACCATTCATAACAAGATGTGCCATATATCTCTCAATGATTCCATCTTCTCCATGCTTGATTTTGTATACCTATATGGGACCACTAATTTCTTGCTAGGAAAAGTTGTTATAAGACCTAATCTTGTTCTTTTCTAAATTTTCCAATTCAATAGTTATGGTCTTTTTCCATTTTAAATCTTCATTAGCCTAAGAAAAACATTTTAGTTTATCTTGGATGAAGATAGCCAAAAGAATAATTTTATGTGAAAGGGAAAATATGAATAAGAAAGGTGATAAAAGATAGGATAAAGTTTATCTATGGAAATTATATTAGATATAGGTGAGATAATGAATAACATTTAAGGAAGTTCACAATAATAGTTTTTGAGGTTTGGGCATTAATGATAATTACATCTTAGCCTTTCAAATTGTGTCTGCTCATTAGTAGAATTCAAAGTTTTTTTTTTGGGTAAAAGAGTATTTCATTTTTAGATATTAATGTGTTGGGAATAATTTGAATAATTTTATGATTTTCATTTTACGTTGGAAAAGGAATTACAACTTGTAGTGCTCCCAATATTCTTACATGAGTGGTTTGAAAAGGAAAATGATATTTACAAAAAATAATATTTTATGAAAAAATAAATGTTTAGTATTCAAATAATAAACATAATAACCCTTTTAATTGAAAGGATAACCAACAAAAATA
The DNA here is from genome assembly GCA_020226215.1 of Sindora glabra. Lineage (NCBI taxonomy): Eukaryota > Viridiplantae > Streptophyta > Magnoliopsida > Fabales > Fabaceae > Sindora > Sindora glabra. The sequence continues at coordinate 43,289,569 of CM035234.1, forward strand.
CATGATTAAGAATGAAATTCAAATTTATCCTTTAGTTTATTTAGATCATAAACATAACAAAGGTACTTACTAACTTAAAAATGAGCATTAAGATATGGTTTCCCTAACAAAACTTCAAAAGGAGTTTTTTCCATATAAATTTAGAATAGGAATGTATACCACTATCAAAACAAATTCTCCCTAAAATTTATCCTATAGAGCCTAAGCCACTTCAAGAATTTGGTGATATTTCCTTTCTTCCTCTCTTTTTTATCATGGTGTATGAATACAAAAAGTTTAATGTATAATTCTTTTTTCCTTAAAAGTTTTGATAAAGATCCTAAAATGAATTCTAAGGCATTATCTCTTTAAACTTGTTTAATATTTTGTTTAACTTGGGTTTTAATCATGGCATAAAAATAGACATAATCAGGATAAGCATTTAACTTATACTATAATAAATAAACCTAAAAGCTTTTATTGTAATCATCAATAATAGTGACAAATTAATGTACAGTGCTATGAGAAGTAGCTTTATAAGGCCTTGAAATGTCAATATGCACTAAATTAATAGGAGAAAAGTATTTATTAAAACTTAAAAAGAAAAGGTGGCCCATACTTGTTTAGTAGTGCTGTATGACATATGATATGTTCACATAGGCATGCCATATGGAATTATTCACATTGTGAACCTTGATGAGATATTCTTACATTGGAGATGAAGGATTTAGCACTCTCCTATAAATAACCTTACTCTTCTTTAAAGAATAGGCATGTGCTTATAACTATCTAGCAACAAAAATAACTAAAGGCTCTAATTGGGTTAATCTTTCAGGGTTATTAATAAAGAACCTTGATATTTGAATCATGAAATTGTCATAGGAGACTTTGGTAGCTATTTTGTAGCCTCTAAAGAAATTTTATCAATGATCTATTGATTGAAGATTGACTTAGAAGTCTAATGATCTAAACCAGATCTATAGATCAGAGTAGAGAGGAGTGAAAATGTGTATCAGGATCATGATTGAAGCCAAGGTGATTAAAGCTTTTATTAATGGATCTAAAACTATTAAGATAATACTTGAATCTTAATTTATCCCAATTTTAAAAAAACTAATAATTAAGATGACAAATGTCACAGCACTTATCATGTTTTTCTTTAACTGATAATTTTGAAAAGGAAGAAATAAGAGATAAATGGTTAAAAGATAATATCCTAAGTGTTAATGCCATAAAATGAGATTAGAATTTGAATGATGATAGCTACGTGATAAGTGTGAACCCCTAAAAATAATATAAATATGATGGTATTCTTGAAATTATTGGTATAAATAAGATAATGGTTTAAAATAATTTGACATCTATAGTTAATTGGTAGCATTTTGAAATTTTCTAATGAAAACTCAAGACAAGGGTTAAGTTAGGAAATCATCATCCAAAAGGCACTTAATATATCTTATGGGAAGAAGAAAATATTCCATGTTGGTTTTGATATCAATCAACATATAAAGGCATTTAAAATTTTTTCTTAGGTAATGAAATGAGACTTATTTATAATTGAAGCAATCCTAAAACATTAATTTTGATTTAATAATAGATATATTCAAATAACTTTTTACACCTAACAAATGAATTACACTTTCACCCTTATATGGGTCAAGTGATCAATGTGTTAGTATTCCTTATAAGTTAGAAGGAGCTAGCTTAGAAGAATTGTTAAGGATATGTAATTCCTTAGTTTTGCTAGGCTAGGCTATGGCAAAAAATAAAATATACAAGAAACTATGCTAAAGTCATCTTGTTTAAAAATAAGGTTGTACCATTCCACTTTTGGTATAAATTGTGTCAAATATGATACCTAAGTGATGATCTCAAGGAACCTAAAAACTCACCCATTAATTAATGATATTTATAGCTTAGTATATTCACTATATATTTCACATTTACTCTACCTTTAAAAATATTTTAATGATGCCTTAACCTTTATTATTAAACTCTAGCATGCATTTGAGTTAGAGAAATATAACTTGTAATGTCCCGAATTTTCAATTCTATTATTTGAATTTCTAAATTCTGAGGCTGTAGAAACAAAGAGCATGATTGAATTAGCTTAGTGGGTGAATCTTAAGTTGAAAGGAATTAAGTGTAAAGGTAATCAAAATTCTGAAGGAAAAAGGATAGTAGGGAAAAGAATTTATTTTCATAAGCAGTATAAATGATCAAAGGAGGTTAGAAAACCCTAAAAAGGGAAGTTGTTTTAGTCTGACAGTGTAAAGAATTTTAAACAGACAGAAACCCTATGGACTAAATTGCAAAAGTGCAAAATCGGGTGTGGTTAAAGTGAAATAACCAAGGATTTGGGATCTAATATGAATAACTAAGATTTTGGGGTGTAATATGTGATTTTATTTAGTATGGCCAATAGAAACATGACAAGTGTCCTTGTTAGAAGAAAATGGAAAAGTGTCCTTAATTGAAGAAATGGCAAGAATAGCCTTACTTTTGGTGAAAAAGGACTAAAATGCCCTTGGAATTGTCAAAAATGGCAAGAATGCCCTTGAAGCTTCATGAAAGCTCCTTCTTTTTATCCATTCCACCTTGTAGCCGGGGAAGACTCCATGAAAGCTGCAAAAAACGTGCAGGAGAGAGAGAGAAGAGAGGGAAAGTTTCTTTTGAGTTTTTCACCCAAAAATAGTGAGATTTAAGCTTAGTGGTAGAAGGGAAAGTTGTTCTTCTTCTCAAGCTCTATCCATTGGTGTGCTTAGAGTGAAGAAAAGCTCAAGTTTGATTAAGTTTGGAAAGCTCCAAGTTAGGATTTTCAAGCTGCACCAAGAGGTAAAAATGTTCTCCTCTAAGAGCTCTTTAATGTACTCTTCTTAGTTTCTTGAAATCTTGAGGTTGGTGTGGTTAAGGGTGATTGAATATGGAGTTTAGGATGATTGGAATATGTCTAATGGTGTTTTGGATGTTGTTATGTTGATTTATGGCTTTGGTTTGGTGTAAAAATAGCAAGAAAACCATGATGTACACACTTAGGTTTTAGAGGCATAATGGTGCATGTGTAGTCTTGGCATGATATGTTTGGAACTTAGTTAAATTGGTAAAGTTAGAATAATTTTTATGAATTATGAAGCTTATGGAAGATGAGATTTTGAATTTATGAAAGTGTTTGTATGCATTTACCCTTTTGAGAAGCTAAAACCATAATATGGAAAAGAAGGAAGGAAGGAGTTTTAGTGTTTAAAGTGTTTTCGGAGGATCAGCAAGGTACACGGGGTAGAACACGGCCCGTGTTGTACCCCGTGTTCCTCGTCGAAACTGATCAGTGTGCTACACGGGGTGCAGCACTCCCCGTGTTTATCTCAGGACTGAAGGGCAGTAAGGTACACGGGGTAGAACACTGCCCGTGTTCATCCCCGTGTTCTTCTCTGAGTGACCTGGTGAAGCCTCGAAGCCATCCAGTGAGAAACACGGCCCTGAACACGGGGTATGGGACCCCCGTGTTCTTTGTTAAGTAAACTTTTTGGCTTGATTTCTTCAGGATTTGCATGGTTTTACCTTAGGATCCTTTTCTAATATTCATAAGTGTCATTTCAAGGCTTGAAAACAAGACATAGAGCATCTAAGTATGCATTTATTTAAGTGAAGAAAGTAAAGAATACATGAGGATTAGGGAAAGTGATAATGTTCTAATATAAGTTATGATGTGTATTTGTATAGACTAAAGAGTGACAACTTGCAAAGGCAAGAGGAAATATAAAGGAGTTTTTAAGTGAGAGCAAAGGGAACATCACATTGGAAGCTTGTGAAAGGTAGTTAGCTTTATCCTTAAGCTATTTTCTATTTACATGATTTTCTGTATTTTATGTCATTGTATGGAATGTGTATGAAATAGCTGTGTTGTGGCACAACCCGGGAAGACAGTATAATACTGTGTTTGGCCTATGGCTCGAGTTCCTCCGGGATAATAGTGCAATTGCTGTGTGCGGTACCTAAGGCCAGATACCTCGGGAAGACAGTGTGATACTGTGTTAGGCCTTTGGGCTCGAATTCACCCCGGGAAGACAGCGTGATGCTGTGTGAGGCCTAGGTACGATTGTTTGAGATGGCCATCTAGATGTTGTGATAAGTCCTTGAATGGGCTTGATAATTGCTGTGTGCTGCGCATATTTCTTACAATGGTATGATATTGAATATGATGATAAATGATTACTTGATTTTGAAACGTATGTTTTATTTGCTTAAGGATCTGGAATGGCTTAATATATTTTATGGCAATAGCTAGCTATTGGAAAACTTTGTTTCTTATGATTTTTCTGTATCGTGACTAACCGTGCCAGGCGATGCTTCCAAAGGCTCTCATGACAGAGGACAGTGATATTTCGAAGTTATATATTAAAAATGATTGTATAGTCGGTAATATTGTAAGTAATGGATGTACGAGTTGTAAATTGAACTCTTTTTGTATAAATATATGTTTTTGCTCATGTGTATGAAATACAGAAGTTTGAGATATTCCGAGTAGTTTGGAGTAGAAGGAAAATTAGTATGCAATAATTACCTATATTTTGAGGAATAAGGCGTTAATAAGTAAGGGAGTTACATAACTCCCCTATCATTTCATTTAACACCTTCAGAGATATTATAGAATTTAATCAACATCGTCTAAATGTTCAACTAAGATGATAGGGGAGCTATGTTCTTATCTTCCAACATAAGTTAGTATTGGTATTAGAGCTAATGTATTACCTAAATCTAAGATTTACCAATATCAAAATTTGATAGATGGTTATAGGAAATGGCACCAAGTTTAGCAATGATAAAAGAAGACCAAAATGCTATCTTTCTTTCTTTATATAATGTTATTTTCAATTTGCACTTATTAATATAACAATATACAAAATGAATAAAATTGCAAAATAAATTTTTTTATATTTGTGTCTTCTTTCTTATATTTTTATGTATTCACATTAAATATGTTGGTATTTGCATCATTGTAAGAGAAATATACAAAAAAAAAAACATATAATTTTTCTCAAATTTATGGTATTTAACAAAATTAAGTAGACATTCTTTATTGATTTTGAAAATAATATTCTTTTTCTTTCAAACTTATGAAAAACAATGTCTGGAAAATAAAGTAAACCTTTCATGTAGTATATACAAATTTCAAACTTTCTCACACTTGATCTGTTTCCTAGGAAGTTTGTAGAATAGTTGCTTTGTTTTCTAATAGTCAAAGTAATTTTCTAAAACTCAATGTTTTATATAAATTCGTTAAAAATATATGGAAGAAAGGATGACTATTATTTATTAAAATTGACATTGTCTATGAAAATTAGATTCTTATACCACGTAGCTTTTTATCATAATTTATGTCTAAATTTAACATAACAGCTAGCTAACATATAATAAATATTTGCTAACTCGTATAAATATCTATCAATATAAAAAATGACATTTAAAATTCTCTAGTTAAATGTTGTTGCTTATTTATAATGTTAGTTTGTTAATTATCAAATGATATAGAATGTCCTTTACTGCCTATAAATTGCATCTAGATTTTTTGTGCTCTTACACTCCTTATTTCATTTAAGTGTTCACTCCATAGCTTTTATTTCATTCCATTTTATTTATGTAGCATAAAAGGACAATACAAAATCAATGTTACTCAATCATTTACTACTGAAATGTAAGTTTTGCTCCTGTATACAATTATTTATAAGTTTTGTATCATTTGTATGAGGGTACTAGTATCAAGAACAAGCAAGTATATGGTTTCTATTAATAAGGAAATTTTATTTATGAATCTTGCATCATTCATATGAGGGCATGTTTTGTTAAAATTTGTCATGCATATAAAAGAAAAAGGAAAGGATTGCTTTATGGATACTATACAGACATTCATATCACATTTTTTTAAAGTTATAAGATCAAATAATTAATTACAATGTTATTGTATGATGTTTGCTAGTTAGTATTGATAATACTATTAGAATAATGATTTGTTATTGTATCTATTTTTAGACAAATATAAGAATGCAAAAGTTATAGAAAAGATAAAAAATAAACAAACTATGTCAGACAAACTATGTCAGTTATTTACTATAAAATTAACGTGGTATAATTAGATAATACGACATCATTTATTTGACTAAATTGACATATAAAGATGTAACACCTACCACCTAATTTTAATAAATGGTAGGTAGTAAGCATTTACTAACATTGACTTCTTACGTAGTATTGGTGTATGACATCGATTTTTTTAATAACTGACATATAAAATATGGTATACGATGTAGGAACTTTATTAAAAATAAACATAAAAACATGATGGTTCATTTACATATTATGATGATTTATTGATAGTTTGTACTTTATGATGATTCATTATTGATTTGTTGTTGGTCTATAAATAAGGCTCTTTTTATCTTTTTGAAATAGTTATCAAGATAGCTCTCCTTAAGGTACTTAATTGCTTCATTTGCTATTAGCATTTAATTGTTCTTATTTTTCAATGCAAGAATCAACATGTTAATTATTCTATATGATGCGTCAAACTTTGATACACATGGAACAAGTAATACTATTCTTGCACTAAAAAATAAGAATACTTAAATGCTTAAAGCAAATAATTGATAGAGCAACTCATGATTAAAAGATAGAAAAATATGGTATTAAATTTTGATAGATTGCAAAGTGATCATAAATTGTTATAAGAAGAAGTAGCATCTCTAGTTTTGTGTTGGTATGCTTAAGTACAATGTAAGATTCTTCATTTTTTACAATATAATTTATATTAATTTGTAACTATCTACATCACTCAAAAACCCTTAAGCATTATCCCACTTTGAGAAAACACAAAGATGATAAAAATTAATGAGAAATTATAATAAGAAAAAATAACAAATTCACATTTGCATTAGAAAACTTAAGTTCACTGCAAAAATGGATGTATTGTTTCTTTTGGTTATAATTTATTATTAGTTTGCTATCCAAAACATAATTGAGAAGCTTTTAAGTAATATAAAGGAATTTTGAGAAAAGACATCTCACTTTTTTCTTTTATTTAAATTTTATTGTTCATTATAAATTATAATTTTTTATTCATTAGACTCTTTATTTTATTGTTGTTTGTATCTACATAATTGTATAAGAAATTGTTATGGTTTATAAAATTTCTGCATTTATTATTGCTGTATTTGTTATTATTTGTTAGATTAATCATTTAAGGTCTTTTGTATCTATTACTATTATTATTTGTATCTATATAATTGTATAAGAAAACATGATTATTCAATGTAAAAAAAAATTAATGTTACCAATGTGTAAAATTATAAAATTTTTACTTGAAACATATTTTTAAATAAAATATTTTGGTTGATAATGTTAGTTTCTTTTTAATTAAAAATTAATATTTAAACCTTTATAGTTGAATAACATTATTTTACTATACACATCAATTTTTTCATAGGAGCCGACATGTAATATTAAAATAGTTTAAATCATAAGGCACAAGATGAAAATAAAAAAGGTGAAGTCATAGTGTCATTTACAAATTTAATCATAAAACTCTTATAATCCTAAAATAATTATCTATCTACTAATGCATGCTCACATTCCAACCTTAAAATGATTCTATTCATTTTTTTTAGTTTATGCTTACCAATTATTTTGCAATATTGAAGGCCTGTTATCTTGTTAGTAAATTTGTGGCATTGTGCATTCATTGGAAAAGTGAAAAACTCTCTTAGCTTTTATGTTTTGTTCTTATAATTTAGTCTTTTTTTAAGTTTACAATTTAGTGTCTTTTTTTTAGGTTATAAACACAATTAGTTAATTTTTAGTTTATATGGCATGTTGAAATATTTAGATAATGCAAGTCCTATTTGAGAGATGCACATGAATAATAAATTAAGCATATTTACATATAATGATATTAATGACAAATTAAAAAGTAATTTTTCTTTCACCACAATAAACCTTTCCCTTTGTAGTTGTTGTAACATTTAAATTTTTATTTATTCACTTTATTTCCTTACATTTTGAAAATGCTCTACAATATATACCATTTAATAGTGCAAATCATTAGGCATTCCCTAATATCATACCTAAATTGCATGGAATTAATATAAAGGAAAAATATGGTTATTTTATTTGTTATGAATTGCATATATTAAATTTAAGATTGTGTGCTATAATTAAGATGAAATTTACATTAATTTCTACTCAATACGGAATCTATAAGTATTATAACATTGTAGTATTATAGTTTTGGAGATTCTAGATGTATTTCAAGTTGAAAGGAGTGCAGTAAGAAGTATTATAAGATGTTATATAGAATGGAGAAGGTATAAGGAATAAGTTTTTCTTGAGGAATATAATATAACATTAGTTATATTAATAATTGAAGTAGTAAATCAAATATTCCATATTGATTAATAAAAGAAACCGAAGTTATACTACAATTTTTAATTATGGTTATAAATATAAAATTGTCATCATTAAATGTGATTGTTATTGAGTGGTATAACCTACAAAAAATGATGATAGTTTACTTATTCAAGAACTGACATAATATTTTTTTCTATGACAATTTTATAATTGATATTATAAAATATTTATTACAATAGTCTATAAAATGATGATTCAAAAATTGACATTTAATCTCTTAAATAGTTGACATAAGACTATTTTGTATTAGTGAAAGGAATATAAAAGTACTTATAAATGAAAGGATAAAGAGATCAAAAGATATTTATAAATGAAAGAGATAGAGAGATAAATAGTAAGTTTATATACAAATATCAAATATTATATATATATATATGATAATAGTCTATTACTAATTGATTTGGTGTACACAAGTAAAATTCTTACTTATCTTGGTTTCAATTCTTTTTGTTTTACAAGCAAGTCTATAAATCATCTTAAAGGCATTTGAGTAGGTTTTGCATTTGAGTAGTTTCACTAAATTTAAAATTAGGTTTTCATATTTTTTTTAATTAAGTCTTGGATTTTGTTAATGTAACTACATCATTTAGGTGCCGATGGTCGTTTTATTAAACTAAATGAAATGGCAAATTAATTTCAATTGGTATTATATTTTCTCAAATTACTAACTCCAAAATTTTTTTGCATGATACAAATTTCTAATCAATGTTAGAAAATATATAAAGGTCTATTTATAGTTTTTCTTTTCTTTAATAATTAATTTTAATTATAAATTTAATGAAGTAATGATGAAAAGAGATTTCGTTAAATCAATATTTATCCCTTTTTTATGTAAAATTGATAAATCATTTAATACATAATATATGTTTGATATAATAAATAAATTAATTTATAATTTATTAATTTAATTAATAAGTTATAAATTAACTTTTAAGGATTTAGTATATTGGAAAGTAATAACTTTTCAAAAATTTTCCAAATTTTCCCCTCTTCTTTTTATTTAAATGATAACTTTTGTTCTAATTACATAAATAAATATTTGACATATCCTCATTAATTCAATATAAATAAATAAAAAATAAGTAAATAAATATATGATATCATAAAATATAATAATTAAAATTTAAGATATCCAATTATTATTTGAATAATAAGTAAAAGAAAATTAAATAAATAAATAATATGTAATGTCATAAACATAATTAATTAAAATTTGGATAATTATATTCTTATGTTGAATATTTTGAATACATTAATGTAATTTCATTTCAAAATAAATATGAATTAATTTAATTGATATATCAATTGAAATCAACAAGTTTTTTTTATGTCATTTTATATTTTTCAATTAGTTCAATAGTAAATTTTGTCAAATACTTCTAATATGATTACCTAGTTTATTAACTATCAATTATCAACTACAAATTAACTTATTAGTAATTGCACTAAATAGAGCCCTATCTAAACTTAAATTCAAGTGTCTCACATTAAGAAGAAATGTTCCTATACTACCATAACATATGTTTTTACACTTGTCTAATAGAAAGTAATTAGTTATAATTTTTAATACCTTGAAAGTTGTAAAATACAATTTTTGGTGCATGTGATTTCTATAAAACACACATATAGGCAATAAAATTGGTGACTACTTTTTTTTTTCTTATTTGTTGACGTGTGTAAGTACATACATACATGCATACATATATATGTCTATATGTGTAGTGTTTGGAGTGATATTTAAATTCTTTTTAGAAAAAAAATATAAAATAACCCCTTTAACTTTAGAATAGTTGGATTTTACTCCTTTTTACTTTAAAAACTTGGATATCACCTCATTAAACCATATAAAACTTAAAATTAATATCCACCATTAACTTATTTTAACATTTTATCAAATTATATAATTTTTAGTAATATTTTCAAGCAAGAATCATAATATTATAGTATTTTAGTTTATCTTGTTATTTTTTTATAAATAATTTCTATGTTATATAATTAATAAGAATTAATTTAGATATATAAAGTTTTAATTAAATAATAAAAAATGAATTGCAAAATTATATGTGAAAGAAAGACAAAATAAACCAATATACTATAATATTATGATAGGTGTTGAAAAATTCATAAAAAAATCATATAAATTGATAAAATGATTAATTAAGTTAATAATGGATGTAAAATCCAAATTTTGTAAAGTTTGAGGGGATAATTTCTAAGTTTCCAAAGTATGGGGGGTAAAATCCAACCACTCTAAAGTTGAAAGGGTATTTTGCATTTTTTCTTTGTTTTTATATAACTTTCTTACTTTCTTTAAGTTTTAAAATATTTATTTTAAATAATTGTACTACCTAATACTATCTTGTTCAATCAAATTTTTGGATAACTAAAATTAACTCTACATACATACATATATACATACATACATACATACATACATACATACATACATACATACATACATACATACATATATATATATATATATATATATATATATATATATATATATATATATGTATGTATGTATGTATATTATTTTCTAAAATGTTATCTATTATACTCTATAATAAAATTCAAAAAATTTAGAAATTTTCTTAACAAAATATGAAAAATTCTACTTATTTAAATAAGGATTTGGTTGAGAATAAATTAAATGATTTCTATGGTATGGATTGATGAATATAAATATTTTAATAGATAATTTTTCAAAATTACAAAACTTTTAAGATATTTACTTTGAAACTTTTAAACTTATTAAGATACATAAAAAATTAATTGGGAAATAGATTTAAGATAATAAGGTTAAATTATTATGATCAAGAGTTGGCCAAGAATGGTGTCAATTAATGGTTACCTACACCTTAATGCACTAAATCTCCTCCTTCCCCTTTTCTTGAAAGTCAAACAATGAAAGGTTAAGATGTGCTCTTAAAATGAGCTTACATTGCAAATGAAACACTTAACCAAAACCTTTAAGAAACCTTTATCTTCCCTAACTTTTTTTTCTCTCTCTCAAATATTTTTCCCTTTTCTACCCTTGAAACTTCTCTTTTTCTGGGAAATAATAGTTGTTTTCTAGCATCCTTACTTGCTATGCAATATCATGGTCCACTTTCAACCATCGCATGCTTCCCTCTAACACCAACAACATCCTTGATACAAAAAGCAATTGTGCATCATGACTAAGTCTTTAGCTATTATGGATAAATCAGAAGAACAAAAAGAAGAGTAGATAAGAAAGAGATCAAAGAAGAATAAAGGAAAGAAAAGGAATATCTCTATTAATAATAAATATAAAATAATAAATTAGATGCCTCTTAACAAACTTAATCCTTTTTCTTATATCTCATATCTAATTCTATTGCAATTAATAAATTCCCTTAGCCTAGCCTATAATACATTAAAGCCTATAACATTTTATTGCTAGCATAATTTTTATTTATAAGAATTACCCTATCTTAAACAAATCCTTGTCTTTAAGGATTTATACATGAATGGTATTTCTTAAGTAAGTCATAGTAAAGCTCCCAAGTTGCATCCTTTAGAAAAGTATTAGTCTATTGAACTAGGACTTCAATAACAACTTTGTTTCCCCTTTTTATCATCCTTCTAGATAGAATCTTTGAAGGTTCTTTTGCTATGCAGCTTTCTTTACCAACTACCGGTAGTTATGGTTGTGAAGGTTCCTTTCCAATGTGCCTTTTCAACTAAGAAACATGGAAGATTAAGTGTATCTTAAAGTTAAAAGGAAACAACAATTTATAGGTGACCTTTCCTACCTTTTTCTACCGCCTTCTATAGCCTAATGTACTTAACAACTAGTTTGTGGCAAGATCCAGGCATAACTAAGCTTTTTCTATGAGGATGCAATTTGAGATAAAACCAATCCCTAACACAGTATTCTTTATAAGTTCTTTTCTAAATGATATATTGTTCAATCTTATCTTTATCTTTTTCCTACTTTCTTCATTTCTAAATCGCTTGCTAAGTAAGGTAAATGTAGAGGACAGGGTTAATTGTATACAATTTCATAAAGGGTAGTTTGAATGGTAAAATGAAAGGTTATATTATACCACCATACTATAAGAGCTAACCAATTACTCCATTCTTTATGTCTTTCCTTAGTCATGCATCTTAAATATGGTTCCAAGAACCTATTTACCCTCTCAATTTGGCCATCAATTTGAAGGTGATAAGCTATAGAAAACTTTAATGGTGTGTCAAGCCTTTTAAAACTTCTTGCCAAAAAGTGCTTAAGAATACACTTTCTATAAAAAACAATGCTAGAAGGAGCTCCATGTAATTTGTAGATGTGATCGTAAAATAGTTATGCAATTATGATAGTTGAGAAAGGGTGTGCTAACCTAATAAAGTGAGCATATTTGCTCATTCTATCCACTTTTACTAAAATGACATCTTTTCCCCCTAACTTAGGTAAGCCTTCTATGAAATATAGATTGATATTAGTATTAAATTATATTAGGTATAGATAAAGGTTGTAAGAGACCTGTTGGAGTAATACTTTTAACCTTGCTATTTAAACACACTTCACACTTCTTAATCTACCTCCTTACTTCTTTTCTCATGCCTTTCTAATGGAAAGTGCTAACAATTCTACTAATAGTAATGTGGATCTTTGAGTGTCCCTCACCAAGACTATCATGAAAGTATTGAATGAGTTCTTATGTTAAAGTTAGTTTACTACCTATAACTAATTTTCCTTTCCGCTTTAGCAAGGCTTCATGCCCAGTGTATTAAGATGTCCTTGGTTATTATTATTATTGTACTCTAGAGATAACCTTTCATAAAAGTTAGCTAGTTTCCCAAGGTTTTTTAATTCTAGTTGATAATTCTATTTGAATAGTTACTATTAACATCAAGCTTTCTTTTTCAATAGTTAGCTATCTAAATAAAAAATTAGCTACTATGTTAAAACTTCCTTTCCTATAAACAACTTGACAATCATACCCCAACATTTTGGTAACGTAAGTTTGTTGAGTTGGAATGATAGCTTGTTAATTTGATAAGAGCTTTAAGCTATTATGATTAGTTTTAATTTTAAAATGCCTCCCAACTAAGTAAACATTCCATTTCTTAACAACCGTCAAAATAGCCAACATCTCCTTCTCATATACTAATAAGGCTTGGTGTTTTAGGATTAAATACTTGCTAAAGTAAGAAATAGTCTTCTATCTTATGAAAAAATGGCTCCTACACTAGTCCTTAAGGAATTAGTTTCCACAATAAACATGTTTTTAAATTTTAGTAAGATTAACATAGGGGAGGAAGTCATAACAACCTTCAGTTGGTCAAAAGCTTGAAGCTTCTTTCTTGAGTAAATCAATGACTAGTCTAGCTTAAAGACCATACTCTTTTATAAACCTTCAATATTAACCAATTAATCTAAGGAACCCTATAAGAACTTTAATTATTTATAGGGTAGGCTAATATTGAATACACTCTACTTTTTTCTTATCCATAAAGACCTTTTATGCATTAATAATCTGGCTAAGATATTCCACTTTGAAAGTAGCAAATTGATATTTACTTCTTTTAAGGTACAAGTGGTTTTGCGTTACAACATTAAACGCATATCTGAGATGCTAAAGGTAGGATAACCAATCCTTAAAATAAATAAAGATATTATTAGAAAAAAAGGACACATTTTGAAAGTAAGGATTTGAATATGGAGTTCATATGATTATGGAAAGTAAAGGGAGCATTAGTGAAACCAAAAAGCATGACAACAAACTTATAATGTCCCTTATAAGTCTTAAAGCAATTTTATATATGTTTGTTTTATGCATATTTACTTAATAATAACCATACTTATGGTCTAATTTTAAGAAGTATGTGGAACCTATTAATTAATCAAAAGTTCCTCTACCAAGGGAATTGGAAATTTATCCTTGATAGTAAGGTTGTTTAATTCCTTATAATCTATACAAAGTCTTTAAGTACCATTTTCTTTTTCATCATGACACTAAGAGAAGCAAAAGCACTAGTATTGTTCCTTATAACTCCTACTTCTAGTATTTTGATTATCATATTTTCTATCTCATTTTTTAAATGGTCTAATCAAATCTTAATAATTTCAGTTTCATCTTTTAAAGGAATTTTATAGTCATGAGGTCTAGGAGGGGTAAGGTTTTAAGGTTTTCAAATAAGGCTATAAATTCATATAACAATTGTTATAAATTAGGATATAAGTGTTGGGAGAAGTACCAATCATAACTTTAAGCTGGGTAATTCCTTTAGTAGCAAGTAAGAATGCATAGAGGTTGAAGTGATCCTTGGTGAGTAACATTACAACATTTTCTAAGCTTATTTCAAATTAAGGTATCTTAACACTATTGAGATGAATACCTTGGAAAGCAATCCACTTATGATATTGTTAAAACTATAGGGAAAGCCTACTAAAGTCCCAAAGAATTCGTCCTAAGGTGACTAACCATTATATTCGTAAAACTATATCATATCTCTTAAGAGGTAGAATGAAAAAAATCTACTTGAAAACTACAAGGTCCAGCTTTCTAACACAACTTAGGATAAGCACCTTAAGTGAAAACTTAATCACCATTAATGATTGTCACTTCTAACTTAAAGTAATGGTGCATAAGGATGTTGATAAATTTGACCAAAGCAAAATCAATGAAATTACATGTACTACTAAAGTCAATTAAGATAGCCACATTATATCCTTTAAATTGACCTAAAATTTACATAGTTTGATAACCAATGGTTCCCAACATAGCATGGAGAAAGAGTATTAGTACAATATTATTATCAAGTTCAGGAAGTAAATCATTAGGATTGTCAAAGCAACTAGAGAAGATCTCATTTTTAAGGGGTCATGAAGGTTTTCAGTTATTATTCGATAGAGTTAAGATTTCATACATTTGTGGTCAAGGGTGTACTTAGCTCTATACCAATAGCAAAGACCTTTTTTGTGTCTATTTTCAATTTCAACTTAGGATAGTCTCTTTAAAAGGTATTTAAAAGGTGATGGAGTAAAGTTGTTGGACTAGGACTTTGAAAAGAAGTGAGTAGCTAAGTAAGGATTAGGTGGAATTTTTAGTTGTGGTAGTAGTAAGGGTAAAGAATGATATTAAGAATGTAAATTGGTAAGATGATTAAGAGATAAATATTATAAGAAGGGTATAGAAAATGGGGATATTGTATATAAGACAAGAAATATCTATTTTTATAGGAAATTAGTAATTTATAGGAAACATTATATAGTATGGATCTTGTTTGCTTGGCCAAATTGAGGGCAAATTGTATAGATTAAGGATATAACAAATGAACTACCTTAGCAATATCATCTTTCTAATAGATAAGAAATATACTTAGAGTACAGTGGTTAAGGAGTTATAGTAAATTAAGTAACCCTTCAAATTCATCATAAAAATCCTTAACAATAGTAGTTTGCTTTAATAAAATGAGATCAACCATTGGATTAGCATACTCATTATTGGTGAACCAACCTCATATTTCTTGCAAATAATCAAACTAACAAATGTTTTGGAAATATAATGTTAAATCCTAAACCCTAAACCACCATAAGTACAACATAATGTTGATGCCATTGAAGTGCTCTACCATCTAAGTGAAGTATAATGATATGAATTTTATCATCATTAATAATGCCTTCTGCCTCAAAATGTTGAGTGAGTTTGAGACATCACCCTTCAAAATTAGAACTATCAAAATAGGTAAAATCTATTTTAGGAAAATGATGAAAAAAAGAAAAACCAATAATATCTGTAGAATTTGTCTAATGATTAGTATCACCTAAGGAATATAAGTTAGAGATAAATTCTAAAAGAGATTTATTTCATAGTGAAAAGCATCCTTGAGCTCTTTAGCTATATTATTCACTTTGTCCTCCAACCATGTGATGCTAATATCAACACATTTAAGCTCCTTCTGAAGAGCGGCGATGCATGTAAAAACACCTTTGAAAGTAGCCATGATCATTGACTAATACCACTTGTTATGGATAAATCAAAAGAACAAAAGGAAAATTAAATAAGAGATAAACCATAGAGGAATAAAAGAAAGAGGAGGTATATCTTTCTTGACAATAAATATGAACTAACAAACTAGATACCTTCTAACAAAGTCAATCCCTTTTTTTATATCTCATAACTAATTCTATTAAAATTAATAAATTCCCTTAACCTAGCCTATAGTATATTAAAGCCCATAAAATTGAATTAGCAACACAATTTTTATTCATAACATTAGCAAAATAATATACTTAGTTTTGCTTGATTTCTAACGAATTCTTCTTTTTCCAATGCTAGTGAGTTACTAATGACCTCCATAAAAAGATGTCAATTGGTTCTAAGCAAAAATTTTAATATTTTACTTGTTCAAGTTCAAATTAGAAAATCTTATCTAAACATACACCCTATTTTCTTAAACTAGTTTTGTAAAAATAGGAAGATGCTGATCTAGATTTTCATAATATCATTATCATAGCCTAAAATAAGGATTCTTAGAAGAAATTAATTAACAAATGTATACTTATAGATTGTTCTCTTTGCTGCTCAATAGGAAACTAAAGAATTAAGTGTAAAAGCTTGGGATTCTAGGAAGGAATGGGCATTTTGAGGTGAGAATATATATCTTGCCTCAGCTCATATTTTAATTTTATTTCTTATTTTTCCTTCTACCTATACATACAAAATAAATGTGTATATATGCATATATATATATAAACCTTATTGATGCAATTCTATATATGTTAAGTGTGATTATACATATAATGATGTGGTTCTAATTATCTATAATTTTTTAACTATGGCTTTGTGAATTAGTTTATATTCATCTAAAAGTACATTGTTAATTTCTTCTTTGGGCTATACAATAAAGGTTATGTAATTATTGTTGCTAGTTATAACATTTTAAGGTGTTATCCATGTCAATTTGTTGATAAATGTTGGTTTATTGGTTGTTATATTTATTATCATGGTGAGACATAAGTGATAATGGTATATATATCATGAAACTATGGTATGATGTTTATGTTGCCATTAGGGATGTTTAACATGATGAGATAAGGGTAAATATGATTATGTAAAGTAGTACCAAATTCAGGAAACATTTATGAAGAAATAAGATTGGTCCTGAAGGAATAAGGATTGATTCGTGAATGGATAAAATTGACCCAAGAGTCACATGGAGGTTTAATTATTTTTTTCTTCATTGCTATATATCTTTAATTTGCAAATGTAAATTTGTGTAATTGATAGTAGAATTAGAAATGTATTTTTACTTATAATTGAATAACCTAAAGAAGTGTGAATATTTAGTTTATAATGTCCCTTAAGGAAACTCTTTCTAGAGAGAATGATATATTTGAGTATACAATGTGTTTCCTTTAATTACAAGAATTGATGTTGGTGGATAGACTATAGAATTTCCTTGAGTTCCATGTTTCTTCCTTCAAGTTATGCTAGATAAGTTGACTGAGAGCTAGAAACCTCAAGTATGGAGCTTGACACCACTATTCATTTAATAAATTTATTTAGTTACTCAAATTACTTCTCATTTATTTGAATAATGCTTGTTATAGTGAGTGTATGTGTATACTTATTGAGTTTATAAAACTCATTCCTTTATTTTATTTGTAACTCTTTTAGATGTAACTTGATTCCACAAGTTAAGCTACTTTCTTAGAAGTTTAAGGCACTTTGGCTAAAGAATTTGGCAATTAGGTATTGATGTTAATAGTAAATACTATGTTATTAGTTGTTGTATGTAAATAGAGGAATTACAGTCTTTGCAAGATTTTAGATGGTTTCTTGTTGATTCAAAAGTTACATTTTAGGAAGATATACATCACAAGAATCTTTAAATAGAGAGAACTCTATTCATTTATTGTCATAATGATTTAAGTCACATTTCAATCCCTATGGGAATAAAGGCATCCCTTTCTAACCAAGTTCTACTTAGTAAATAGATTAGTGAAATTAGTTAATGAGCTCTATGTGCATCATGAACATGGTGGGTGGGTTCTGAGATATATATATATATATATATTCTCAGCACTAAAGATGTTAATGCATCATTAAGCGGCATCTTAATGGTACCACTGCCTTCCTAAGATGTAATTAACTATAACAATAAACAATTAATTCATTGGTAAATGCAAGCAAAAACTAATCCTCAGGATTGATGGCGTACCTTTGGCTTCACCAGTACCATATACAACAATGTCGTGAGCTTTGTCATGTGGATGAAGCAAGAAATTGACAAAATATGCAGCAAAGGCATTGGCTGAAACAAAAGTGTAAGGAATACCAGCTGCTTCGGTGGCCCTTCTGATTTCCCTTTTCTTATCAAGAAATTCTTGGAAAGGAGGAAGTGGGTTTATTCTATCCTCTTCACAACCGAAATCAGAAGGAAGGAATCTCTACACAATGGAAAGTTAGTGTGTTGGCAACTTTTATTATTTTATTTATATAAATAGTAGTCAGTTAGCTCTGTTGATGATTTAAGGACATATATAACAATTTATAATTAAAATCCTTAATTCGACTGATGTATTTCAATGTGATCCCTCCACTACTTACTTAAATTATGTTATAAACATTTCTAATACAAATAAGGATTTCTCATCTCGAAATTTCTCATCTCCATATTTATATGACAAGGTTGCTTTATCTCAATTTTAAGGAAAGCTTGCTTTAGATGAAAAATCTTTAAACTGTATTGATATGATCAATGTGTTAAAATCCAAACTGGTTAATGAACCAGAGTAGAGAATGATTTAAGGTTTAATAATCCCATTATGGTTGAATTGTGATTGAACCAAAATTTTAAATTTTAAACATAATATATACCACTATATAATATATGTGATGTATAACATATCAAATATAATATTGTGATATATATAACTATTAATATGTAATATATAAATATATACTATAATATATATATATATATATATATATATATATATATATATATATATATATATATATATATATATATATATATTTGATTTTTAGAATACATATAATATTTTTTTTAATCAAGCACAATTTATCGGGGAAAAGAAACTTCATAATTCATATCCATTGTTAAATTGTTATCTTCTTTTTTGCATCTAAATTTGAATTAAAAATAGAACAAAGGAAAATACATCAATAGTCAATGTGAGTTATTGAATTTCCTCAAAGAAAGAGAAAAATACGATCAAGAGTTAATGGAAGTTATTGAGTTTCCTTCTCAGTTTTATTTGTTATAAATGACATAACGTAAAAGCCGTTTACATGGAGATGGAGAAAGCGATCGAAGTGCTGAATATCCTTTCCTTTGGAAGTCCCCCACTGGGCATGATGCAGAGGAAAATTCATCGCTCTCAATATAAAATGCCAACATCGAAGGGCAGTGCCTACTGACTTGTTCGGCTTGGAATTTTTAGCCAGTTCCCTATCAGGTGGTAGTTTCTAACTAGTTCGCTGTTTATTAAGTGGTCTTGTCGATTCAGTCTAGACCCTGGTTATGATATTTTCTATCAATTCATGAAAAGCCTGGTTGGTAAACTTTATCGCCTTCCATTGATATAATTAGAGTTTCAAATTAGTTCGCCCTCATGAACTTAAAACTTGCTTTATGATTCATTGATGCAGTAGTATTGCCCACAAGTCTTGTGGGTACTCCTCATGGTCAATTTTTTTTGGGTAAAATACATGCAACCTCCTCATACTTTGGGTTATATGTAAATTAATAACTACCTGACCTTAGACAAAGTGCATGTCACATCCTGTTCTTTTCTTCTTTACGTACACTTAATCCAGCACCATCAAATTTCCATTAATTAATCCTATAGAAGAGTTATGTGAGAAGCATGCACTACTTAAAACTCATCTTTTTTTGCTTCAAGTAAGAGAAACTTGAACCCTAGGTCTACGATTCTCGGTTTTTATTGTTAAACTCACAATTTGAAGGTCAAGGCATTTGTTTTTTCTGTAGATATATGACAAGATAGTGATTTATTGAAATTTCAAATAAATGCTTTTTTCTTAATTTATGGCATTTTACTTCAGTGATGTTTTTGTGAATCTCAGGATAGAAAATTTTGTGATGTCATCGCTTTGACTGGAATCTATCCAGTTAGGGTTCATATATGTTTATTTGATTTTACATGAAAGTGATGAATTTGCTTCTCACATAATTGTTGTGATTATTAGTAATTTTAACAAAAATGGGATAAGTGCATGCAGAATAAAGTATAAGAGGTTAAATGCATAATTTCAAAGGTCAAGTACGTGACCTAAAATATATGTGGTTGTGTGCTTTTTAATTTTTATTTTACTTTCTATTTCATTTGTTGTGGAATTACCATCATCAAATTGTTGTAATAGGAAAGAGATGATAGGAAGAGAATTAAAAAGAAACTATATTAAAAAGAGATGAGAGGAATTACCACCATTGAATTTAGTTTTCTGTATGTTTATTTATTTTTTATAATATCCACTAGTTTAAGTCATTAACGAAAAACAATTAGTCCAAATGTTGTAAACATGGAAAACTCTGAACAATTTAACAACTGTGTATTATATGCAGGTATTGAAAAGTGAGGTTATGTAGTAACAATTGATTGGATAAATTATATTTCTTTGCTTTCGATTCAATAATTGCAATAGTTTGGGAGTTGCTATTTAAAACAGGACTTCAGGTGAAATAACAAAGTTAATTCTTGTGAAATACAAAATAGTTACAAGATAACTGCTTCTTTCATCTTTAAAAAATGTCAATAATAAATTAAATAATTCTTAATACCAAAATAAATCAAATATTTCATGTAAAGGAATCATAGTTGTATCAAATTTGAATTCAGCTTGAATTAAACTTATAAATTATTTAATTGAGTTCAATAATTTGTTAGTTCATTAATTTGACCTGTTTAGTTCATTTGATTTAAAATTATATAAAAGATTAAATACAGTTTTAATCTTTCAATTTTAACCTCATATTTAAATTCATTTATTTCCATCCTTTAAAATACTTAAATCTGTTAGATTTGGTCTTTACAACAATTTTTCCAGCCCAAGAATAATGGCATAGGTGACGCATGCTTTATCCCTTCCCCTACATAACCAATGTACTAAAACTAAAATTAGATAAAATGAACCAATATGAGAGTGAAATAGAATAGATCGTAGTTCAGTTGAAACAAACCAAGGTTCAATAAAAAATATCTAGAGATCACAAAACCAAATCAGCAACAAAAATGGATCCTTTACTTATTGATTTAAAAAAAAATAACTAAAAAGGATGATTTAAAATTCAATGGGGACTTGAAATTATCTTGAAGAAGTCAAGCTAGAAAAGACCAAGAAATAGGCTCTGTTGCTCTTCCTAGATGCCGTTGTCCATCTTAAAACAGGGGAGGTAGATGATACCAAGCAACCCCTTTTCTTTGTTCAATCTCTGCTACATGGGATAATAAACGAAGAAGATAAATTCAGAGGGGAACCCAAACCTTTACAGCTACATATCCCAGTTGGGACGACGATTCTTCACCGTAATAATGAAGAAATGGAAAAATTTTGGATCCAGAAGAAAGAGTATTTGTGGAAGGGAAGGATCACAGTGAGATGTGATGGTGTGATGCAGAATGGTTGACGGTGAGAAGGAGAATAATGGTAAAAAGAGAGGAAATCGAAAATGGAAATGAAAATACTCCTAGCCTTAAAAAAAATGGAAATGGAAACAAAACTTTGAGAGACAAGAGTATAAAGAACTATGAAGAAGATAAATTTTTTAAATTTAACTTGGAAAGAAATTAAAAAATTAAATTTTGAATTGTTTAAAAATTTTTAATTACACTTTTTATTTTTATATTTTTCCCTCTTTTTCTTTCTTTTCATTAAAAAAAGAATAAAATTTTAAAATTTTTTTCTTCATCCAAATAATGGCGAAAAGACAAAAATTGAAAGGCAATTGATCTAGCAGCTCCGTGATTTAAAATAATACAATTGGGGCAATTTCCGTTAAGAACCAACGGATTGCAGATGGATCCAAACTAATCCATTTAAACATTTAAATAGATTAAAATAAATTAATTTAAATACAAGGAATTGAAATTATATTTAAACGTATGAAAATTGTTATTAAGATCAATATAAATACGTTCAGTAATATAAAATATTATATTTAATATCATAATTTATTTCATAAAATTATTAAAATGTATTTATAAATATAATAAATTTATTAAATGAGTACATCAGATTAATCTTAAATTAAATTTAGTTTATTTAACAACCGGGTTAACCTTAAAAGTTCAAGTTCAATTTTTTTAGCTTATAAATTCAATTCATTGAACTTATTTTTGTATCAGATCACAAGTAATTTACCGGTTCTCTCGATTCATTTCCAACTTTAACCTTGATTAGACTTTTGCTGTCAAATAATATATTGAATTGAAACCATAAGAAGCGTCGACCATGAGAGAGCTTCACATTTTGATGCTAAAGTAAATTTTCCTTTAGGTAAATATAGTAAAATTTTGATTCAATTAATTTATTTAAAAATTGGGGGAGAAGATTATTAAAATTAAAAAGAACTAAAATCAAAATAGATTTTAAAGCAATACAAAGTAAATTAAAATTATGCTTAAATTCTCCTTCTGAATATTTATCTCTTTTCTTTTTTTCTTTGATGCCATTTGTTGAATAAAAAAATTTTATTTGTGACAACAATGTATGTCTAGAAAAATAAAAATTTACATTTGTATAAAAATAATAAATATTTGAAGGAGAGTAAAGTATTTTTTAATATTTTTATGTAATTTTCAGTGCATGTAATAAGTAAAATTTTAAATAATTTAACTTTACTTTCAATTAATTTTTTTCTTTCAACTAAAAAATAAAAATGAAAGATCTTGTATTAGTTGCGTAAACCATCTATATGATTAATGTATGTCTAGAATTGTTCTTTTTTTCTTTTATTTGTGGGATAATTGCTTCTATGTTATACTAAATCCATCTTTAAGGGGATGAGAGCCTTTAACTCTATTGATATTTAATATTTTTTGAAAGTTTTGTACCATTCTTAGCATTTGAGTTCAATCCTTAATTTTTATATGTATAAGTCTAATGATTTAATTGTTAGAATTATTTCAAATTGGACTTAATAATTCAATAATTATGTTTAAAATGTTAAAGTGTTATAACCTAAAATAAAATGACAATTAAGTTAGGCTTAAGCAGCATTTAAGCTGGAATTAAGGTAATGGGTGGATTTTGATAATGGACCTATCCACTATTAGTTACAAATTTACTTAAATAAGGTTACTCTTAATTCCTAAGCAGATTGCATACTCCTTATTAGTTGTAGTAGTTCTCCCTCCTTAAATACTAAAGTAACAGTTAGGGTTGAAAAGAGGAGTATATGATGTGAGGGTTTTAACACATAGATTGGGATCAACTAATTGTAACTGTGATTGTTATCTATTACCTAAATTACTTCATTACATGGATTCGACTGGAAATGCAAGTAATGTACATAATCTACATAATTGTTTGATTTACATATGATTTGTGCCTATTTTCATAATCTTGGCAAATAAATTTTTAACCAAATTTAACTAAAGGTAATAAAGCCCATAAATCATGTAAATATAGTCAATTTGTATACAAATTTTATTTTATTTTCTATGGTTCCTATGATATTTAAGAAATCTATCTATTATTGTTATAGGTTTCAAAATTATTCATGCCTTGTCATGCTAAGTTTATTGTTTGATTATGATTATATGATTTTTTGTATATGATCTACAAAATTGTCCACAGCAAGTTCGTGTATATGATCTGCAAATAAGCAATTTTGTGTAGGCTTAAGCCTGTGCAGGCTAAGCCTATTTAAGCTTATGTTATTATGTTTTACATTTCTACTTACACCAAGGCACACAAAGGTGCATAAGGTGTGTGCTATTGTGCACTATTTATCATGTTCCCTAACTGGTCAAGTCTATAACTAGGTTAACTTGACCCAAAGTGACCTGATTCTAACTTAGTATAAAATACACTATTTTAACAAGATTTCAATGTGATTTTTTTTCCATTCTAATCCTAAATGTGTTTTAATGCATAATAAAAGAAAAAAACTTTCCTAAAAGTGCATTATAAATCCATTTGTATTGAGAAAAAAAAAAACCTTTTCAAGAAAACTTTAGCTTTTTTTAATATTTTAAAGTAGAAAATGCTTAAGTTTAGTAACTTTTAAATGTGAACATGTATTGATTTTTTTATCCTAGATAATGTGCTAATGTAGAAGGACTAAAAAATTAAAATAAAATAAGCCACAAGCCCATGGATTAGCCCAAAATTGTGGTAATTTGCCCACACAGATCTTGGCATGCATGGTGTGGCTCATTTGAGATCTTATTGAAACATAAACATAAAACTAACTTGGCCTTGCATCCATAGATAGCTTGCAAGCCCATAACCCATTTTCTATGTCTAGGCACATGTAATCTATACACTACCACCTTCACATTAGATAATGGTGGTGATGGTGTTAGCAAGCTCCACTATCTAAGACTGAATTTTTGGATTTTTTCTTGATTTTTTGAAATTTAAAAAAAATTTAGTTATTTTTTACCCATTTTATTCAAGTATCTAATGGAATTTATTTTGGATTAAAATTTTACCATGTGATTCTTGTTATTTGGGTTATCATATATATATTTATTGTGGAATTTTACATTGTCATTTTTCCCTTCAAATTTATTTCGCATATATATATATATATGTAAGAAATTATTTTGTAGGAATCAATTGAACTAATGCTATATCATAAAATTTTATATAATTACAAACATGTCTATCATAAACCTAATTGCAAAAAATTTTGTTAATGAATAACTAAAATGTTACTTGGATTAAGAAGAATATTATATTAATAATATTTAAATTTCATATCAATATGATATTATTAATATAACTTATTAGCAATAACATGAGGTTAGACTAAAATATTGTATTTTAAAAAAATTTTAACACCTTATTAATGTTAAATTTTAGGAACATGATATTTAGGTTTTTGTATTATAGTATAAGGTCTTATATGCCTTATTAGTGTTAGATCTTATAGTATAATATTATGTATAATTGCATAGTTTAAAGAGAAAAATTCAAAGTATGATTAAAGTAAAACATATGTTAATGTATTGAATTTTTTTCCTCAACTCTTTTGTTTATACACTTAAATGATATTAGGCTGTTAAATTGGATAAATTATGAGGATGAGGTTAAGCTATTGAAACTCTATCTAACAATCATAACCTAGATGAGGTAGTTAAAGAAGTGGAGCCCACTATTGATATAACTCTATTGTAGAATAAAAGAATAAACATAGGAAGTAAACCTATTCGAATAGGGTATGCCTTATAGTAATGAAACATTCAATGGATAAAATCATCAAAGAAAACACCTCTAAAAATGAAAAATGCAAAGGCATACATAAATTCTATGGCTAGGAAGTATGTTAGATTCAACAATGTTGAGAAGGAATGCTACCTATTATTACTTGAGAAAATAGAATACAATAGAGTTAATGGAGTATGGGAGCATACATTAATGTTAATTAACTATTACAATAAGCTAACAAGTATAAAAGTTAAATTAGGTGATAGTTATCTAACTTAGCAAGTACTAAAGTTTTTACCACATTAATTTGATGTTTTAAAGAGATCTTACAACTCTAAAATGAATGAGTAGATTATAAATGAGCTTATTTTTATTGTTACTCAAATTAAAGAAGATAAAAAATCATGTAGTTAACTACACTACATATGGTTCAACATTTAAACAAATCATGAGCTTGAATAAGAATGATTGCAAAGATAAGTATACCAATGGAAGGAAGAAAGTTAAGATGATTGGGCAATGCTAGAAACCTAAGAAAGCCCATTTCAAAGGCAATTGTAGGTTCAAGTAAGAAAAAGAAGAAACATACCTTCTCTAACTCTAGTGTGTTTTAAGTCCAATATTGTTTATGTGTCATCAAACACTTAGTGATAAAATACTAATGCAACCATTCATATGATGAATTATATATAGGAACTAATAAACTTGTTGAAGCTAAGTGAAAAAGAAATGGTTATTTGACTTAGAAATAGAGACAAAATAGAAATGGAGCACATTGGAATAGTTTCTTTAAGTTCATCATTTAGACATGAGTTGCATTTGAATAATGTTATTTATATACCTTCCACAAAAAGGAATTAGATTTCTATAGTTATTTTAGATTTATCATTTTAGAAATGAAAATTTTGAATTGATCTATAACTCTTTTGTTATAGGTATTGATTCATTGTGCGATAGGTTATATTGAAAAGATCTTGATCCCCACTTTGACAATTCTACAAATACTATTATTGGAAAAAAGAAAAGCAAAATCGATGAAAGTTCATTAATGCTATAGCACAAATGTTTAAGGCATATTTCTCAAGAAAGCATATAGAGCTCCTAAAGGAGAAAGTACTTCATGATTTGAATTTGTCAGATATTATGATAAGTGTTAACTATATCAAATAAAAGATTCTTACTAGAACTAGGAAAGAGAAAGGAAGCAAAAAAAGAAAAAAGAGTATATTACAATTGATCCACATTGATATTAATGGACTTATTACACCAAGTGCTGTGAGCTTAAATAAATACTTAATCACCTTTATCAATGATTATTCCAAATATAGATGGGTGGAACTACTCAATAAGAAGTCAAAATCATTTAAAGCCTTTAAGTCCTTTAAGGAAGAAGATAAAATCAAATTGGGAAATAAAATAAAGTATGCTAATTCTATTAGAGGTGATGAATTGATATGTTAAGAATAAAAGAAATATTATTCATTTTACTAAATACCAACAAAAGTGTGAAATTGAAGCAAGTTGCACATCCTTGGCACACCAAAGCAAAACAGAATAACAAAAAGAGAGAATCAAACACTCATGGACATGATAAGGTGCATATTAGCCTTTTTTTTCATAACCATAATTCTAAGAATGCTACATATATTCTAAATCAAGTTCTCAATAAGTTAGTACCTAAAACCCCTTATGAGTTATTATATAGTAATAAGCCTAGTCTAATGCACTTTTATGTTTAAGGTTTTAAAGATGAGGTAAAGATATGCATTCCCTCAACAAGGAAGCTTGATTCAAAAATTATCATTGGATATTTCATTGGGTACTACATTGACTCAAAGGGTAACAAATTTTATTGTTGAACTCACTTAACTAGAGTTATCAAATCAAATTAAGTTATCTTCTTTAAGGATGAGTTGGATACTAGGAGACAAGTACCACACATTATAAATTTTATTGAAGAAAGCATAATCATTCCATTAGCACCTACATTAAAAGAGTTATCTTTTGTTGTTTTATAAGATAATTTAATGCAATTGATGGTAGAAGATGTTAAACTAAATGAAATAATGAGATTCCTTCTAAGAGATCTCATAAAGATCACATGCTAATGATAGCTAATGATTAATAGTTTATATACATGACCATAAGTATGACATAAATAATGATATTGATCATATCATATTTTCATAAATGGTTCCTAGTCCAAACACTTCCAAATAAATAAATGCTATGAATGATGAATTGATCATAATGCATAAAATGAGGCATGAGATCTAGTTGTATTACTAGTAGGATGTAAGTTAGTTGGATACAAAAAGGTCTTTGTGTTGGGAATTTGGATTATCACATGCAGCGAAAATTCAAGATTTAATCTGAATTCTACCTAGGATCCATGCAAAAAGCATATATCAATTATTAGGGTTTTATCTATTAGGTACTTGTGTTTCTACTGATCAAACTTGAGAATGGATGAATTAAATGCCGGCCGAAAGGTCCAACGTCTCTACGGTATCTATACGGAGTGAACAACAACATCTCACCCTCCACGAATCTACTAGGATGCATTTTTCTTTCTAGGATTTAGGATTTGATGTTTTTTGAGTAATTTAGGGTTTTATGGAAGCTTATGAGTGTGTATTAAGTGCTGCCCTCAAGTCCCCTTTTATAGAACTTAGGCAAGTTACAATCTTAGTCCTACTAGGATAATGCCTCTAAAAATCCTAATCACACTTAACAACTCATCTTATTCTTATCTTAGAAATAATAAGGAGAGATATAACTTATCTATTAATCATCTAATATTAGATAATAATATTATCTCATAATATAAATATCTTAATATTAGATAATTGCATATAGTTATCAAATATTAAAATAATATTATCTCATAATATATTTATCTAATATCTGATAATGTAATTATTTGATATTACTTTAATATCAAATAATATCACATAATAATAATTATATTTATTACATGAAAAAAATATATTATTATTTAATAATATATATGCATGAAAATAAGTCTAATTAATTGGATATTGATCTAATTAAACTCCAATAAATTTTGGTCTTATTCCTACTCCTTTTGTGTGACCCTGTAGGTTCTTACAATGTTGACAATGACTCATTATTGAGCCATAGACAGTGAGCGGTATCTAACAATACATCACTGCCACTCAAGCAGTAAGAATGTTTATGATTCGACATCCACCTAATACATGATCAATATTTTGCATCATAATCTCTTTTGTAATAATATCAAAATTGAATTGGAGGTATGGAATGTGTCATCCTCGTTAATATTTAATTTATATTTCTTGATACTGAGTAGACTTAAAATAAATGATTAATATCACATATTAATCCAATTGAGCATAGCCATACATTTCTAAGTCTCACTTAATCAAAGAGCCCAAGGATATTTCTTTTCTATACAAGAGTAATAAAATTTCATCTATATCACTCACTTCCCTCCGCATGATTCATGACATACACAATTAATGCCCTATTCGTCATCCTGATTAAAGGTGACATAGGACAATATTAAAGTGAGTAATTCCTCATATAGGGAATCGTAGTGACTTCAGGTTAAAAGTTTATGTGTATTTATGATCATATGAGAATAACTTATAACACATCTATCCATGCAATATTCTCATAGTAGGTTAGTCCAGTATATTGTTCACTAATAATATACTCATGTATTGACTTGATATCACATATTCATGATTCGTAATCACCAGTCACTATACATGTTAGTCTCGATGTATTATTACTATCCTTTTCATAATAATACTTAACGAAGGGTATTTTAGGAATAGCGAAGCTATTCCAAGGATAATTATTATATTAAGTTATAAATCGCGCAGAATAATAATAAAATTATGAAAATAAAATATAATAATTATATTACCTAAAATAAAATATAATACATTGTGTATTATTTTAATCATCTATATGATTAGTTCCTAGGACACACACTAACACTTTAGGATACAAAAAGGTCTTTAATACTAAAAAGGATACTTGAGGTAAAATTGAAAGGTATAAGGCCAAATTAATAACTAAAGGTTACACTTAAAAGTAAGACATAGATTATAAAGAAACTTTTTTCACCAATTTCAACTAAAAACTCATTTATAATTGTTATAGAGATGGTGGCTCATTTTTACTTTAAGCCATATCAAATGGATGTCAAGACAGTCCTCTTAAATGGTAAATTGTTAAATACTATTTACATGAACTAGATAAATAATTTCCAAGAGAAAGGTAAAGAGCACCTTGTGTGTAAGTTGAAGAAGCCTCTATATCACTTAAAGCAAGCATTTAAATAGTGGTACCTCAAGTTTGATAAAGTAGCAACTCTTTTTAAGTTTAAAAAGCTTTGATACATATTAGTTTAATTAATAAGTGTAGGCAATTTTGTAATACTAGTACTATACATTGATGTTATTCTTTTTACTCGTAATGATGTGAACATACGAACTCAGATGTAGCAAATGTTTTCAAAGTTTTTTGATATGAAGGATCTTAGGAATTCCTCATATGTACTAGGTATAGATTCATCATAATAGATCATGGGGTTCACTTGATTTATCTTAGTAGATGTATATTGAAAAAGTACTAAAAAGATTTAACATATCTATATGCTCTCAAGTTTTTGCACCCATTCAAAAGGATAAGATTTTCTCAAAGGCTAAATGTCCTCAAAATAATGATAAAAAATGTCCCATATATATTGGTTGTATGTATCTTGATGTATGCTCAGGTATATACATGTTTAGATATAGCCTATGATATTGGGGTATTACGAAGGTATATGAGTTATCCTAGTTAGAAATATTGGATTGATGCTAAAAAAGTTATGAGGTCTCTATCATATATAAAAGATTATATGTTAACTTATAAAAGATCGAGAATCTCAAGATGACAAGCCACTCAAACTCAGATTTTGTTAATTATCTAAATTATCATAAGCTAACATCTAGGTATATCTTTCACTACTACAAAATTGGAATTTTGTGTTAGTTAATAGAAATTAGTTAAAAGAAAAATTGGCATTTATATTGATATGGTGGTATTATTAAAATTATTAGGACTAATAAAATAATAATTAGTAAATATAATCGATGTATATTTTAATGTGGTGGTATTTTTAAAAGCATATAAAAACTTAAGATGATCAATCATTAATATAATTAACATTTATCTGGACAGGGAGTGACATTTTTAAAATTATTAAGAAACTTAAGATGATAGCTCATTAATATAATTGATGTCTATTTAGACGTAATAATATTTTTAAAACTATTGAGGAACTTAAAACATTAATTTTCTTTACTAAATCGACATCAAAATATATGCATTTAAAGATCACTAAAATTGAGGAAATCTATGAACTCAATTTTTATATAATCAATGTTATAGGGGAAATACAAAAGTTTAGTGAGAAAATATTAAACTTTAACACATTAATTTTAAACTTAACCAATATTTAAAATTATAATATTTATAAGATCTAGGAAGACATGAAAAGTTAAGATGTTGATTTTTATATAATTGTTGTTTAAATGCATTTCAAATGTCTTGCTAAGAAAATGTAAAATGTTTACACATCAATTTTAGACATTAATAACATCTAATGGTATAACGATTATCAACTTACTTAGAAAAGGATGATATATAAGACATTAATTCTTAAAATAACCAATGTCTAAAGTCACAATAGTTATGGCATTTTTGCACTATAAATAAAACATATATTATATTTTTCCTCATTATCACTCCTTTTTTTTCTTTTATTTATTTTCAAGCTCAATCTTTATCTCTATTTATGTCCCTTTACAAAACCTTAGGTCTCACTTCATCCTTTATGACATATTAGTAAATTACTGATACTTATTTAACTAACATTGACTACGAAGTAAGTGCCCTACTCTAAACCACTAGTCCAAAACATAAGAGGTGCTTTTATTATTTTTATTTTTCAAATCTTCACCTTTCTCACTTTTTTAATTTTTTGCATTGATTTTTTTAAGAGATTTTTGTTTAATTTTCCTTTGTATAACTTTTGAAGCTGTATATGAGTCTTAGATGCTTATTATGTTTTTTTAACAAAATATTGTAGTAAAGATTGAAGCTAACTAAACAATAATTAGAGATGAAGAAAAAATGAAAAAAAAGTTTATGAAAATGGTTGTTTTTTAACATTTTATAGATGATTAAATATCGAAAAGTTACATGAAATTGATTTAAAATTTGCCTTAATCAAATAACCAAAGTTGAAGTTATGGCCTTTCAAAATTTTTAAGTTAAAACATACATTTTTTGCAAGATGTTCAGTTTATTCAATTTTTAGTATAAATATTCTAGCTCAAAACCTAAAAATCATCATTACATAAAATTTATGCAAACATTTCGCATCAAATTTTTATTAAAAATCAAGGTGAAATGTAAAAAAAAATATTTTGATAAGAAAATTTGTCAATTTTTTAGTAAAAAAATTGATAATATTTTAGTTTTTCATCTTAGTTTGTATAACTAAGGTTATAAAATATTTACAATAATATTTGATAAAGTGTTGACCAAAACTGACTAAAAATTTATATGTAATCAACTAAATACCCAATATCTATTAATAATTCTATAATAGTCTTTATAATAGTAGGATAAGCTTTGTCATGGAAAAGTATCAAACATTTTCTTACAAGAACTTCCATTATGGAAGCAAAGTATATCTTATGTTATAAAGCTACTTGTGAAGCTATGTGGTTAAAGAACTTTATGGTTAGTTTTAATATTATTAAAAGCATTTTGAGGCTCTTAACCATTTATTGTGATAATATTGTTGCTATGAACTTCTCTTGAAATAAAAAAGTTTTTCCTATATGAAATATTTTAATATGAAGTACCAATTTGTGAAAGAAAAGATGAGTTAGCATATTCTTGTATTGAACATATTTCCACATGTCATATATATGTTCATAAATCCACTAATCAAAGGGGTATACTCAAAAGACAAAAATAAACTATGAAGAGATTTTCTTACCGTTGTTAACAAAGATTCATTTCTAGTTATCATGACATTATTAGCTCATTTTTATTTAGAGCTACACCAGATGAATATAAAGATAACTTTCTTGAATGGTGACTTGATAGACATAATATGTATGGAGTGGATAGATGGTTTCCAAAAAAGATTAAGGAAAACATGGTATGCAAATTAAAAATATATGGCATGAAGTAGGTATCCAGACATGGGCATCTCAAATTTAATGAGATAGTAAAGTTTCTCAAATTCAAGAAGAATAATGCACACCAGTGCATATACATGTTCATCAATGTGAATAACTTTGTGATCATGGTGCTATTTATAAATGACATTCTCCTTACAAATAATGATATGAATATGTTGGTTATGACAAAGCAAATGTTGTTAATTAAGGAATGCCTTTTTTGTTCTAAGCATTGAGATTTATCATGATAAATCATAAGGTATACTGAAAAGATTCAACACGTCAATGCATTCTTATGCTTCTTCACCAATTCAAAATATTGAAATTTTCTTAAAAGCCTAATGTCTTTAGAATGATGAAAAAAAAAAAGAAAAGATGAAGAATGTCTAATATGCGTCAACCATAGGTATCCTAATGGATGCTCAAGTGCATACACACTTTGATATTGCTTATGTCGTGGGTGTACTTAGGAGATATATGAGCAGTCCTAATCAAAGGCTAGATAACTAAAAGAGTATTAAGATACATATAAGGTACAAAAGACTATATGCTAATCTATAAAAGGTCTTATAGTTACATGCTACTTAGACTCAAATTTCATTAGTTATCTAGATAACTATATGCCTACATCTGGATATATTTTTATGATAGTAGGAAGAGTTGTATTTTGAACAAGTGTCAAGCAATCCCTTACAATGACCTCCACTATAAAAGCATAATATGTCGTATGCTATAAGGCTACTCATGAAGTTGTTTAGTTAAGGAATTATATTGTTGGCTTTAATCTTGTTTAAAGCATTTAAAATCCTTAGACCATTTGTTACAACTAAATTCCTACTATAAATTTCTCTTTGAACAATAAGAATTATGCCCATACAAAGCACTTTGATATGAAATATTAATTTATGGGATAGAAAATATACGAATATATCACTTGCATTAAGAGTACTTCCTTGGAGTGTATGGTCGTAGATCTACTAAGTAAATGCTTAGTAGTAGGAATGTACAATGATTATGCAAATCATATGGGTTTGTGTAAGCCTTTTTGATGTTCTGGTCTAGTGAGACTTATTTGTATTTGATATGTTCATTTTGTATTCATTGTTTAACTTGATGTTTGTTTAATGACATATATGTTTTGTGTTGCCATATATTTGTCTCATTATTGTTTTGTGAATGATGATTTTCATTATGTATCTTAGGCAGATGCTAGAACCATTAGATGAGAGATTTATATACAATTAGGTTTAAAATTATATAAATTTTACCATGCACATTTTAAGCTAATATCCCTATTAGATATTTTTTTTGTCGATGAAATGTAAGCATGTGAAAAGCTTAATGCTAAGATCCTTTTTTGATATAATATTATGCATTATTGAATATTATGATCTCAATTTAGACCTATGGATATAATAATACCATTTGATATTGATACTATTTTAAAATGATTGCTGTTTATAAAATATGTAGGTCCAAATAGAAGATTGTTGGAGTTTTCTATTGGACCTTACCATAATTTATGAATCAAAAAATTAATGTCAATATAATTTTAACCTAATAAATTAGTTATGGTTATGAGTATTATTTTTGGTACTTAGACTCAACTAGTTTTTATAGGTATAGATTTTTTAATAGTTAAGATCCGTGACCCAATTTAATTATTAAAAGAGATCTCACCTCCCTAACCCTTAAAGTATTTGCGTTTATTCCATCAGAATATATTAAAAATTATATCTCTCCTCGAAAATATATGTGTGAAAGTTTAGTAGAGGGAGAATACCCTTTACCCCTTTGTTTCTTTTTTGCTATTTTGTGAAATTGAGGAAGGATTCCATTATTCGTGTGTCGAAAAATTCAATTCATTCCTAATAATCGAAAGCAGCCAATCAATAAGTAAATTCATGGATGCACCAAAGTCAAGTTGGAGTTAATTTCTAAAATCTCATTAATTTTTCTAAGTTTTATCTATTCTTATGTTGCTCCATTATCTCATGCCACGATTCATAATTACTGAGTCGAGAATTATGTAAATTATAAAATTATTACAACAAATAATTCTTTAAAAAAATTTCCTGTACATAAAAGTTATAACTTTAATGAAAAAGCTTGAAAAACTAAAAGTTTTTCATAAAAATCGTAAGAATACATGTCGAAATTTGTTAAATATGTATGAATGTATAACTTTTATTAATATGTAGTATCCGCTCTTTACAAGGTTTCTGTTTCAATAAGGCGAGATTTCAGGTGAGCAGAAAAATTGACCACAGTAAAAGAAAAGGTAAAAACTGTTACAAAAAGTAAAAATAAAATTGCTATACTCACATTTATAATTTCCACACACCATTTACTCTTTTACACAAATAGATGAGATTCAGAATTCCATTTACTCTTTTTCACAGACAGGATAAGATTCAGACTTACTGATTTAGGCTAATTGAGACGTATGATCTATGATGGCATGGATCCCTTCAATTTTTAGAAGAAATTAAAGGTATGAATTTGAAAGTTTAGAGAGAAAGGCGGGAATATCATGACAATCAAGTAAAAATAAGTAAATAATATATTCGAAACTTATTAAAATAATCAAGAAAGAATTAATATTTAAATGGAAGTATAGATCCATCACCTTTATATTGCCAGCAACTTTAATGGCATCTATGATTTTGTGCTGCTCTAGAACTTGAGGGTAAGCTAGTGTAGATATCACAATATCTACTTTTTGAATTGCTTGCACAATCTGATTATGCTCTAGTTCTCCCTAAAATTCAATTAATGAGTCTTTTATAAGAAGCTCCATTAAATTGAATACATCTTCTAAATCATTTTTAATAGCAAGCAATCATTTTTCTAAGACGTGTTCGTGGGTGCGCGCACACACATATATGTATAATCAAATTTCACATTAAATATTTAAATTAATACAAAAATATATAATATTCACTTATCACATTCTCATGTAAAAATACTCCTTTTATTTAATATGTCTCACACATATATCTAGTTAGATAAACGCTACCATCTTAGAGATAAAATGAAAAATTATATTTTTTAAGTGATTATATAACTTTTAATTATATTTTAACAATAACAATATATATATATATATATAGAAAGAGAGAGAGAGAGAAATGCTATATGCATTGAAAATGAAATCTAAAATTAAATTTTAAATACAAATTAAAAGCCATTATTAAATATAAGATAATTAGACAAATTTTTAAAGTGTAACTTAATAAATATAAAATATTTAAAATTTAATTTTAAATTTTATTTTCATTATGTATAACATTTTGTATATATATGTGTGTGTAATCAAATATTTCTCTGCAATCAAACAAAATATCTTTTTAATTGCTTCCTGAAGTAAATTATATTTTTTTTACAAGGAATTGTTGCCTTGGCAGTTATGCTAAAAAATATATAATATATATTTAATTACAAATTACAACAGTTGTAGCAATTTTGTAGATTGCAATGTTCATCACAATTGTAATTTTTGTGATATTACTTTGTGATAGGTGATGATAATGAAGCATGGTTCAACTTTGGCATGACAGATAATAAAAATATTTCCTACAATTGTTAACTTTTTAAAAGGAAATATCTTAAATAAAATTTTTAATAAATTAGATCTGGACTCTTTTAGAACTTTTCTCATACTTTTAATATCATTTGCAAGATTCATATTTCTATGTATTTATTTGTAATTTACTTAATCTGAAAATAATTGCAATTAGGACTACACCGAAAGACAGAATTTAATATATCACCTGGACAAGGGTGACGCCCATGGAGCTGAATTGCTGGCAAAGCTGAATCTTAGAAACAGGAGTGTTTGCATTGAGAGGGCGTGTATATGCAAAAGTAGGATGACCCAAGGTGATGCTTGCTTTCACCATATATCTGCCTATGTATCCAGTTCCTCCAAAGATGAGAATCTTACTCTTGTTCTCCATTTTTCTCTCTCTTGCCTTTCCACTCGTCTCTATGTATTGCCCAACCCCTTAGTTTGGAAGTGCACTTCTAGTACTCTGTTTTCCCTTGCAGCTCCCACATAAACAAACAAGCAGGGATGGTTAGCATTTAAAAACCTCGCCGAGTTTTTCTTTTTAAAAGTGCAACTTAATTATGAGGAGACTTCAATGACATATTAATAAATTGTACCATGCTTGACTGCCTTGATCCTTATTCATTATTTAATGTAGTATTAGAGAAAAAATTTATTTTCATTTATTTATTCTTTAAGAAAACTAAAAAATTATTTATTATTTATTTTTAAATATTAATAGTAACATGTGATTCATATATTTGATCTCACTTAGTAAAATAAAACTTTATTATTATTGTTATATTTATTTTTAAACATTATTTTTATTATTTAAATAAATATTTAATAACTTTATTTATCAATTAATTTTTAATATATGATATATTAAAAAATTATAATTTATTTCTTCTAATATTATGATTATTTATTATCTTTCTTAATTCTTATTTATTTATCTTAAACGATGTTTAAAGAAGAATGAATGGAGTAATTAATACATCAACATTTTCAAATTTAGTTGGGTTTACTAAATCATTCTAATATCATCAAAAGTTGTTTATGAAAATTAAACTTTTAAAGAAATTACTTTCTATGTATACTTTCAAAAAATTCTCAAAATTATTTAGTTAATATTGAAAAATTGACACTTTTTAAGAAATAACTTCTTATATTTTATTTGATTTGACTTTGAACTTTTAAGGAAGTGTTAATAAAATAATAATTATATTCTCAATATTATTTTAATACATATCAATAAGTTTAAATTGTTTTTAGTTCCTTTTCTTTGACATCATATATGCACTATCCTCTGCATTTTAATTTTTATTAACTCATAATTTTATATTCTACGTAAAGAAATTAAATTAACTCATAATTTTATATTTTCCATAAAAAATTAAATTAACACATAACTCACAATTTATATATTTTTTATTTCAAAAAACTATATTACTTTAAAAATACATATATTACACATCTAACTAAAATGATTTAAAATTAAAAAATATTTAATAGATAAATTAGCCATATTTTTTTGAAAGAAATATATTACTTAAAACTTTTATTTTTGTTTCTATATATTTCATTAGTTGTAAATAAAATTTTCTATCAGTTTTAAACAAGCATGGTAAATCACTTTTCTGTAAAATGAGAGGATAAATTTTTTATTAATCAACAATAATAAAGGTAACATTATATTTGTAATTATAAAAGATATAAAAAGTAGAATTTATTAAAGAATAAATGTGTAAGTTACGTCCTACATTATGTACGAAGTAAAATTTTCTCAAAATTTTCATTTCTCTCATTTTATTATTTAGTAACCAATTAAATAACTAAATTCTTATTTATTTTTTTAAAAAAAAAAACTTGTGTTCTATAAAATTTTTGTGGATCAAATAACTCCATGTATTACTGTATTCCTGCGTTATTATCACCTTGCCGACTTGCCATTCCATTTTCCTCGTTCACTGGTCTCTATCGGTCTATCTCTTCACATGGCTATGCGGCCAGGCATGGCTTATATGCCTGGGTACGATGGATCTGTGCGTCCCCAATCATTTTATTGTCATTTTATCTTAATTTAAAATAGGTAGAGATACAAATTTTTATTTAAAATACATCATTTTTACAAAAAAAAAATATATATTTATTTTTCTCGCAATTATATAACATCAATTTTATTTTTATTTTTTTTGCCAACAAGCAATCCAAGTTCGAAATAGGATGATTGCTTCAAAATAAAAAAGAATGCAAAAAAATGAAATACAAGATTTTTCTTGTTTCAATGGAATATGTTTTCTACAAGATATATTTATAAGATAATAAGATTAAAGAAAATAATTTATTTATTTATTTATTTAATATTAAATATCATAATTTTAAAAAAGTTTTTTATTTTAAAAAATCATTTTTTTATTATCAAATTTTTAAATATCAATTATTTTAGCAAGTACAAATGACATAATATTTCTTTTATTTATTAATATGTATATATATATGTATAATATTTTTGTATGAAAAATATTTTTATCATAAAATAAATTAAACCTAGCGTACCAACGTGGAATTCTTCTAAGCCACAGATAGGAGTCTCGCATGATACCTAAAAGTTAGCTCTTACGGATCAAAGGTTAAAATTTAAACTTTGGCCCCGTTTGGCTGTCAGCGTTTTGCGGTCAAACAATTGTTTGACCGCAAAATGCTGGCTTCTCCAGCGTTTTAAAACAGCGAATTGATGCAAGTCAATTCGCTGTTTTGCTGGTCAAACAGCTAAACGCTGGAGAAAAAATCTTTTGCCAAACGCGGGCTTTACTTATTTTGATAAAAAATTTATATAAAATTTTATTTATTTTTGTATAAATGAAATAGAACATATTAATTTCATATATGGTATTAAAAAATAATATATATAATCATCAAAATCAAAAATAAATTTCTTTTTAAGTAAACATTTATTTTTTGCCAAATTTTTTCTATTTAATATTAAATTTATAAAATATAATTTATAATTATATTTTAAAAAATATTTTAATAATAGACAGGAAAACCAAAGTACATGTGCACCTTCAACATCAATTTCATTTGTGACAACACTAGAACACCATGATTTAATTTCAGGAGTACATATGTAAAATGGGCTCAAAATATGTAGGTAATATGAGTCGCTTACGGTTACAGAACGAATTGAACTCTTTATATTGAAATTTGTGTTTTTAACGAATTAATATGAGCAAGTTTTAAACAAGCATGGTAAATCACTTTTCTGTAAAATGAGAGGATAAATTTTTTATTAATCAACAATAATAAAGGTAACATTATATTTGTAATTATAAAAGATATAAAAAGTAGAATTTATTAAAGAATAAATGTGTAAGTTACGTCCTACATTATGTACGAAGTAAAATTTTCTCAAAATTTTCATTTCTCTCATTTTATTATTTAGTAACCAATTAAATAACTAAATTCTTATTTATTTTTTTAAAAAAAAAAAACTTGTGTTCTATAAAATTTTTGTGGATCAAATAATTCCATGTATTACTGTATTCCTGCGTTATTATCACCTTGCCGACTTGCCATTCCATTTTCCTCGTTCACTGGTCTCTATCGGTCTATCTCTTCACATGGCTATGCGGCCAGGCATGGCTTATATGCCTGGGTACGATGGATCTGTGCGTCCCCAATCATTTTATTGTCATTTTATCTTAATTTAAAATAGGTAGAGATACAAATTTTTATTTAAAATACATCATTTTTACAAAAAAAAAATTATATTTATTTTTCTCGCAATTATATAACATCAATTTTTTATTTTTTATTTTTGCCAACAAGCAATCCAAGTTCGAAATAGGATGATTGCTTCAAAATAAAAAAGAATGCAAAAAAATGAAATACAAGATTTTTCTTGTTTCAATGGAATATGTTTTCTACAAGATATATTTATAAGATAATAAGATTAAAGAAAATAATTTATTTATTTATTTATTTAATATTAAATATCATAATTTTAAAAAAGTTTTTTATTTTAAAAAATCACTTTTTTATTATCAAATTTTTAAATATCAATTATTTTAGCGAGTACAAATGACATAATATTTCTTTTATTTATTAATATGTATATATATATGTATAATATTTTTGTATGAAAAATATTTTTTCTCATAAAATAAATTAAACCTAGCGTGCCAACGTGGAATTCTTCTAAGCCATAGATAGGAGTCGCGCATGATACCGAAAAGTTAGCTCTTACGGATCAAAGGTTAAAATTTAAACTTTATTTATTTTGATAAAAAATTTATATAAAATTTTATTTATTTTTGTATAAATGAAATAGAACATATTAATTTCATATATGGTATTAAAAAATAATATATATAATCATCAAAATCAAAAATAAATTTCTTTTTAAGTAAACATTTATTTTTTGCCAAATTTTTTCTATTTAATATTAAATTTATAAAATATAATTTATAATTATATTTTAAAAAATATTTTAATAATAGACAGGAAAACCAAAGTACATGTGCACCTTCAACATCAATTTCATTTGTGACAACACTAGAACACCATGATTTAATTTCAGGAGTACATATGTAAAATGGGCTCAAAATTTGTGGGTAATATGAGTCGCTTACGGTTACGGAACGAATTGAACTCTTTATATTGAAATTTGTGTTTTTAATGAATTAATATGAGCAAGTTTGAGTGATCTTCCCATGGTCTTAGGTTTTTTTTTTTCTATATATTAAGATTTTTTATAATCTTTTTAAATATTTGAAAATTTTTTTAATTCAACCAATTCTCAATTTATTTTTAATTCATTTTTTACAAAATTATTTAATTTTTATAAAAAAATTATTTATTTTTCTCATAATCATATATCATCAATTTTTTTCCAAATAGCAATCCAAGTTCGAATAGGACGATAGTTTCCGCAAAAAAAATAAGAAAAAGAATGAAATACAATATTCTATTTGATTTAATGAAAAAAAAATTTTACAAAAATATATTTATAAAATGTTAAGATAAAATAAAATATTTTATTTATTTAATATTAAACATGATAATTTTAGGAAGAGCACGTTCTTCTATTTTAAAAAAATTACTTTTCTCTACTATCAAATTTTTAGATATTATTTTTAATTACTAATATAAATAATATGTAATTTTTTATTAATATATAATTTATTTTATAAAAAATACTTTCCTACAACATAAACTGAATCTCGTGCGCTAACGTGGGATTCTTTTAAGCCATAGACAGGAGTCTCGTATGATATTTGAAACTTGGCTATTGTGGATCAATGGCTAAAATTTAGATTTTATTTATTTTGGTGAAAAATGTCTTTTTATAAGAAATTTTGTTTAATATTATATAAATGAAAAAGAACATATAAATTTCATATATTACGGTTAAAAAATAATATCTATAATTATTATAATAAAAAATAAGTTTTTCTTTAATAAATTTTATATATTTAATACTAAATACATAAAATATTTATTTATTATTTTATTAGTTTATAATTATAATTTTAAAAAAGGTACATTTTGATCTTCGGTAGGAACAGCAAGGTACATGTGCATTTCTTTTGTGACAACACTATGAATACCGTGATTTGATTTGAGAACGAATATCTACCATGTAACCTGAGTTTAAAGTTTGTCGGTAAAGTGGACAGCATGATTATGAAATGGATTGAATTATTGAAATTTGTATTTTTTTTAATTAATACAAGTAAGTTTAGATGATTTTGCTTGCTGTCCTAAGTTTTTTTTATATTAATATTTTTAGTAATTTTGAAATATTTTGAAAATTTTTAATTCAACCCAATTTCTAATTCATTATTTAATGGACTAATATAATTTTTAATCTTAAATGACTAATTTATTAAAAATTTAATTATTCAATTGTAATTTATAAAAAAAAATTATCTTACCCAATTTAATATTTCTTGAAAATATTTTTCTTCTTTTACATCTTAGACTCCACCTCTAATTATTACGTATACATATTTAATAATTTAATAATTTTTACTAATAAAAAAACACAATCTAGTGCTCATAAATTTAATAATTTTTTTCATATTTTTTACGAATTTGTATAGATAACTCCATCCATTTTAAATACCTAGAGGCATCGATACGCTTTCCTTCTATAATTGCACGGAGAATCAACACATTGCGATAACACTAGGGGCCGCCATGATTTGATTTCAAGAAAAGATATCTGACATATGATATACTTTCCCCCTATTAAATGGAGAAAATAATTTTACGAGAAAAATAAATATAAAAATATTTTAATTAAAATAATAAAAAATAATAATTTTTAGAATAAAAATTATATTTTTATTTTTGTAAAAATCATAAAAATTAAAATATGATTTCAATATCTGTTAATTTATATTTATTTTATTTAAAATTGGGCGAAAAATATTAGCATGTTTAATAAAGTTCGCAAAAATCACACTATTTAATCTTTTTGAACAAAAACTATGAAACAAAAATAAGAGATAAGGTATGAAAATAATTTGTAGCGAGTATGATCCAAAAGACGTCTGAAAGAATACCAAGCGTCCAACTTTTGTCACCATATAAACCGTTCAATTCTACCCACACCAAACTTATGGGTTCAAAACATGGGTAAAGCTTCGTTCAAATGCAATACTGATAGCAAGTTTTATAAATTTTTATTAAATGTTTGTAATTTTTGGTCCAGACTTCAATACCCTGGTGATTTATCAGAGCATGAAGTCCTGCTTGCGTGGCAAGTTGATAGCCATATATTTGCTAATGCTAACATGAACAAGTGAAGGACCTAACTAAAAAACTTTTGCATTTTATTCCCATCCCTTCTATCAAGAATCTTGCACAGTGGCCCCTGCATCTCATTCGCACATGTGGTATTTTGAAAGTGCAGAACAATTGGAGGCTTTGGGAAATCCTAACCCAAGGACAGCGATGGCCATCGATCGTCGAGTGAAGAGGGTGCTAATCTTACCCACGCCACCTTACTATCCTTCCAAGGTTTGTATTGTTTGATTCTCTAGATTTAGTACGGTTTAGGTTATTTTTTAGTTGTCTACTACATCTGGTGACTTCCCTAGTTTACGAGAATCGGTATCTAATTTATCTTTAGGTTTTGATTAAACGTTGCATGATTACAATCTTTGGGCATTAATATTCCCATCTCGACCTGTGAAGTCTTTGCTAGGACCATTTCAATGGTCTTGAGGTGAATGCTTGCATGATTTAGATGTTTTCAAAGATTTATTGTCTAAACTAATTTGCAGGATTAAGCAACTTTCTCTCTCTAGTTTATAAGCACCACGATGTTAATCCATCATTATATCCTTCAGATATCTAATGTAATGGTATTGCCCCATGCTCCATACACTCGAGTAGCCATGAGCCTACACTCATGCATGCGCGCACGCGCACACATGAAATAGGTCACTTCTTGTTTGAAATTAGGCTTGACTTGCAATTTAGCATTTCCTGTCATTCTCTAGATCCTAACTTAAGCTTCATAGCCTACATAGCAATAATAGATTATATGTAACACTGATAAGCTGGTATGGTCCTCCTCACAATTGAAACTGCCAGCTAGCTCAACACTCTTTGTGATAAATACTCTGGCCATCTATTAATTCACCATCCCACTATACTTGATCACAGTAGTTGTAGATTAGCTGAAAAGACTATTTATCCAACTACAAAGCAATAACTTTATTTGGCATCTTGAGCTGCTTGATTCAATCCATTATCATAGTATAGGACCACTAATGTCATAACAACCATGTTAATCACAAAAGCCTAACTAATTGCATAACTCTAGAGGTTAGTGTTGGATAACTTTACTGCTTGGCATCTCGACCTATTTGATTCAATCCATTGTCATAATATAAGACCACTAACAGTATAACAACCGTGTTAGTCACAAAAGCCTAACTAATTGTGCAACTCTGGAGGTTGGTGTTGGATGACTTTACCGCTTGGCACGTAAATAGTAACACGTCACCGTTTGTCATGAAAATAGTAACATATCATCTCTTTGTAACCTCATCATTAATCGTACTCAATATAAATTGCTTACTCTGCTTCTTGATCAATGCAACTGGTTCGTGACCAAACAGCAGAGTCCAAATCATAGGAACAATGTGTTACTGTCCACTAGTAGACAGTAACATGCTCTTTTCCCATAACTTAGTTACTCATCGCAATCAATGTATCCATCTCCAGACCAAAAAAGAACACGA
Organism: Sindora glabra; assembly: GCA_020226215.1. Classification (NCBI taxonomy): domain Eukaryota; kingdom Viridiplantae; phylum Streptophyta; class Magnoliopsida; order Fabales; family Fabaceae; genus Sindora; species Sindora glabra. The sequence continues at coordinate 43,334,450 of CM035234.1, forward strand.
CTAACCAAAACACCAATGCATTACTGTTGGTGCCAAAAATAGTAACACATTACTTTGTTATCAGTTTTGTTATTGACGAAGCTTGAGTTATCAATTGATCTTGTTCCTGATCATGTCACTACTTCCTCACCATACTATAGTGTGTCAAATGAGGTAAATAATCTCTTACTCTCTAGTCCAAGGATAGTAGCTCGTGGTCTCCTTGGTTGGTTTTGGGTCTAATGATGTTTGATTTGTTAATCAGTGTAATTCCTATTCATACAAAGTTTATGTTAATGTCTAAATTTTTATTTTATTTACTAACTTAGAATGGCACGTTAAACTAATCAAGCACTTTGTTTGTATATAGGTACTGACTCGAACGATCGAGTAGCTTGGTAAATTCAGTGGACATTGGGAAAGGAAAAAGATGCATAGCCACGCAAGTTAATTTGTCCATCAATGTCAATTGCACTAGTATTGATTGGGATCATGTCTTATATGGTGAGTCACCATCTTTGCGATGCATATTTACGTTCCCATGACCTATTAAAGGTTTAATAGTCAAGAGCAAGCATGGATTCTAAAATCAAGTTTTAGTTTGTAACTTATTGATGTTAGTTTTCCAGGTTAGGCCCCTTCTAACAAACTTTACAATAACTCAGTTGAACAGTTAGGAAGGATATTGCTTGGCATGATGTTACAAGTAGTTTCAGTCTACAGATCCTGTTGTTGTATTGATAAGTGTTATTATTTGTTGCAAAGGTTTCTCTGACTTTTAGTGAAGTCACTCTTCTTTTGGATTAGCTGAGGTTACTTCTTGGATCAAAAACTGTAACATGTGACTCCTTCAATATTATTGTTATTCATTCTTGATTTTCCTAATTATTTCATGGGTGTTGTCAGATCAAGGCAACTTTACATGTTACTATTTGCAAAGCACAAACTAACACATTGTGTGCTCACCGCCATATCAATAATGGCAATCAATGTGAATGTTTGCACATCTTCTCGTCCAAACAACAATGCCCAGAATGCAGGACCAACTTGTTATTATCTTTCACAAAAATAGTAACACGCCATGCTCCAACATATATATCACCTATCTCACCTGATTCATGTGTCTGCTCTTACTAGTGTTTTCTCTTCCCCCATTTTTTCCTTTAACTTTTTATGTCAACGCTATTGTACCCCAAGTGAAACATTGAGAGGATGGATTAAGAGAGTAACATGCTATTATTTATGTCCCAAAGAGTAACACGTTGTGTGCTCTCCTCCTTATTGATAATAGAATGGATGTGGAATATTTGTGCATCTTCTGGTCCAAATAGCAATGCCTAAACCGTAGGTCCAATATGTTATTGTCTTTCACGAAAACAATAACATGACATGTTCCTGCATCTATATCACCCATCGCACCTGATTCATGGGTTTGCTCTGCTTTATCATTTCACTTCCTCCCTTTTTTCCCTTAACTTTATGTGGCCAAGCTACTGTCCCTAATCGAAACAATAAGACAATGGACTAAGACAACAATACGCTACTATTTGTAACCCAAAGAGTGACATATTATGTGTTCTCCTTCTCATCAATAATGGTAGTTGATGTGGAATATTTGCGCATTTTCTCATCTAAACAACCACTCTAAGACCACAGGACCAACATGTTACTGTCTTGAATAGAAATAGTAACACGACATGTTCCTGCATATGTGTCACCCATCACACTTGATTCATATGTCTGCTTTGCCTAGTGTTTTCTCTTCCCCTAATTTTTCTTTAACTTTCTATAGTGATGCTACTATTCCCAAGTGAAACATTGAGAAGATTAACCAAAAAAGCAACATCCTACTATTTGTATCCCATAGAGTAACATGTGGTGTGCTTTCCTCCTCATCGATAATGGCAGTGGATATGGAATGTTTGTGCATCTTCTGATCTAAAGAGCTGTTGGGATTGAGAGCCATACAAGCACAGCAGAATTGGCCAATCCTAGCCAACGGATCCATGTAAAATATTATATTAGAATAAAGATTCAAGGAATACCTTTCAAATGATTTAAGAACTCATTCGTTGATAACCTCTTCGATTTTCTTTCGGTCGAAGACTCTGAGGTATCCATACGAACTAGCAGATCATTAATGAACGTCCACACGAACACCGGTTGAAATTCTTTTCCTTTGCCTCGTAGTGCTAACTATACCTCTTTGAAGGTTATAGTTAAGGAGAGGTGCTAGTGTTTTTCAATACTTGGGATGTGTGATTCAATCCTGTTATTACTCAATAAGCCTATTTAAATAGGTGCATAGAAAACTCTAACTAATTGGGCTTTGTTCTACGTATAATTATAAGCTTACTATTGGGTCTTATAATTATAATATAAAATTTTCAAATATTAGGCCCAAATAATTTAGTCCATTAATTCCAAATCTGCTAGGCTCTAAGTTTATGACTCTACAAGCTCTCATTACATTGGCAATGACCATTAATCATATTAATGATCATAAATAATGAGCAGTGTCTAACAATACATCATTGTTACCCAAGTAATAAGAAAGTCAGTGATTCGATTAAACCTTTAGACGTGATCATTATCAATATCCTTTTGTCCTGAACATCTAAATTAGGCATAAGATATGGACCGTGTTATTTCTGTATAACCCAATCCAAAGATTTCTTGATTCCTAAGAAAGCTAACTAAAGCAAATGTAATTGACATCCTATATTAATTCATTTGAGCATGGCTATACATTTTCTTAGCTTTACTTTATCAAGGGGCCTATAGATGTTACTCCTATTATATAAGAGGAACAAATTCTATTTTGATCATACAAATCCTTCCGCATAATATGTGACATATCTAATAACTACCCTTGCATTCACTCAACCATGAGTAACATAGAATAATATCAAAATATGAAACTCACATACAGGGAACTTTAGAGATCTCAGTTCAAAAGACCATATTAATGATGATCAATAAGAATCACTCATAACACTCATATAATAATCCATGTAGTATTCTTAGGGTAGGTCAGTCCAATATACAAGTTCTCTAATTGATACTCATGTGTAAACTTAATATCTCATATAAGTCACCACACATGCTAGTCTTAACATATCAAAGCAACCTAATCCACAATGATATATGACTAGGGACATTTAAGAATACAATTATTCTAAGGTTATTATCATAATTAAATATATTACTCAGACAATATATATAAATATGATAATTAGAATTGCTATTAAAATAACATGATTCAAATTTTACAATCATCAATATGATTGGTTTTAGGGCATATACACTATCAACAGCAACGCTCAGATTGTAGGTCCAACATGTTACTATCTTTCACAAAAACAATAACACGACGCATTCTCACATCTGTGTCACCCATTGGACTTAATTCATGGGTTTGCTCTGCTAGTGTTTTCTCTTCCCCTATTTTTTCTTTAACTTTCTATGGTGATGCTACTATCCCCAAGGAAACTATTAAGACGACAGACTAAGAAAGCAACATGCTACTATCTGTCTCCCAAAGAGTAACATGCTATATGCTCTACTCCTCATCAATAATGGCATTGGATATGGAATGTTTGCATATCTTTTGGTCCAAATAGCAATACCCAAACTGCAGGTCCAATGTGTTACTGTCTTTCATGGAAACAATAACACGACGTGTTCCCGCATCTATGTCGCCCATCGTACTTGACTCATGGGTTTGCTTTGCTTTGTCATTTCACTTCCTTTTTTTTTCTTTAACTTTCTGTGGTGAACCCATTGTACTCTATCAAAACAATAAGACAACAACACGCTACTGTTTGTAACCTAAGGAATAACACATTATGTGCTCTCCTCATCATCGATAATGGCAGTTGATGTGGAATGTCTGTGCATCTTCTTGTCCAAACAGCAACGCCCAGATCGCAGGTCCAACATGTTACTATCTTTAAGGAAAATAGTAACACAACATGTTCCTGCATCTATGTTGCCCATCGCACTTGATTTATATGTTTGCTATGCCTAGTGTCTTCTCTTCCCTCATATTTTCTTTAATATTCTGTGGTGACATTACTGTTCCCCAGTAAAATAATAAGATGACGAACCAAGATAGTAACATTCTATTGTTTGTAACCCAAAGAGTGACACGTTGTGTTCTCACCACCTCATCGATAATGGCAATTAATATGAATATTTGAGCATCTTGTCGTCCAAATAGCAGCACCCATATCGTAGGACCAACGTCTTACTGTCTTTCATGAAAATAGTAACACAACCTGTTCCCTTATATATGTCGCCCATCTCACCTAATTCATGTGTTTGCTCATTTTCTCTTCCCCTATTTTTTTCTTTTTAGTTCCTTTCTATGGCGACGGTATTGTACCTTAGCGAAACAATAACATAACAAACCAAAATAGCAACATGTTACTATTTGTAAGGTAGATAGTAACATGTTGTTTACTTATGGCCTCATTGATAACAGCACTCTCTGTGGATTGACTGTGCATCTTCTCATCCAAATAGCAATGTTTAGACCATAGCATCTATGTGTTACTATCTTTGACAGAAACAGTAACATGTCGTGTTCCTATATATGTGTCATCCCGTCTCACCTAATTCATATGTTAGCTCTGCCTAGTGTTTTCTCTTCCCCCATTTTTTCTCTAACATTCTATGGGGACGTTACTATCCCCCAACGAAACATTAAGACAACAAACCAAAAAAGCAGCACGCTACTGTTTGCACCCCAAAAAGTAACACGTTGTATGCTCTCCTCCTCCTCAATAATGGTAATCGATGTGAAACGTTTACGCATATTCTCTTCTAAATAACTATCACAATCCAAACAGTACCAACATGTGACTATCTTTAATCAAAATAGTAACATGTCGTGTTCTCGCCCATGTGTCTCTTATCACACATGATTTGTTTTTCTTCTTTGCTTTGTCTTTTCTCTTCCCCATTTTTTTCATTTATGTGGCGACGCTATTTTTCCCTAACGAAACCATGACATAATGAACCAAGACAACATCACATCACTAATTGTTCTGAAAATAGTAGCACTAACACTTCGCAATATACTAGCTGGCTCTGATGGAACCTTAAGCTCCCTGCCCAGAACCATTATCCTAACATAGGATCACCAATGGAAAATAGCTATGTTGGCTCCAGAAGCCTAACCTTTGCTATCATGCGAGCCATCCTAAGGCTGCATCCTTGGTTGACACTACTATTTGTACCTAAAATAATAACACTTTGTCTGCCCATTGGCTCATTAGTAATCGCACTCGATGTGTAACTCACTTATTCATTAACACCTTAATCCTCATTAAATAGGTAATTATCGCATACTAATTTGCCTTCTACTCTAAGCTAGCTCACAATACCTCAAATTTCTGTATTTCATACAATACAGGCAAGGGTCATGTCATTATACAAAAAGTTCAATTTACAAAAATATACATCCATCATTTACAATATCACCAACCACATAATCATTTATAATACAACTTCAAAACTCTACTCTCCTTTGTTAAGAGGGTCTCTAGAAGCATCACCTGGAATGGTTAGTATAATACAGAAAACATAAGAAACAGAGTTTTCCAGTAGCTAGCTATCATTGTAAAAATATATTGAGCCATTCCAAATCCTTAAGCAAATAAAACATACTTTTCAAATTCAAAATCAATTAATCATTTATCATCTCATTTCATACCATTGTAAGAAGTGTGCATCACACATAGCAATCATTAAGCCCATTAAGGACTCAAATAGATATCTAGATGGCCATCACAGATAATCGTACCTAGGCCTCATGCATAAGAATTTCACTGTCTTCCCGAGGTATTCGGGGCGTAGGCCTCACATACAGCATTTCACTGTCTTCCCGAGGTAATCGGGCCATAGGTACCGCACACAGCAATTGCATAATCACCCCGGGGAACTCGGGCCATAGGCCTCACACACAGCATTTTACTATCTTCCCGGGTTGTGCACACAGCTATTTCATACACATTTCATACAATGGCATAATATACAAAAAATCATGTAAATAGAAAACAGAGCTTAAGGATAAAGCTAGCTACCTTTTATAAGCTTCCAATAGTGATGTTTCCTTCACCCTCACTTAAAACTTCTTTATAATTTCTCTTGCCCTTCCAACTTGTCACTCCTTAGTCTACATAAATACACATCATAGTTCTTATTAGAACATCATCATTTTCCTTAAACCTCATGTATTCTTCACTTCCCCCACATTGATAAATGCACGCACAAATGCACTTAAGTTCTATGTGTCTCATCATTCATCTACTTAGTATGTTGTGCAAAATGATTAAAAGGGATACTTAGATGCTCTATATTTTAATTTTAGGCTTTAGAATAACACATATGAGCATTAGAAAAGGATCCGGGGGCAAAACCGTGCAAAACATGAAGAATTGAAACCAAAATGTTCACTTGACAAAGAACACGGGGTTCCCATACCCCGTGTTTAGGGCCGTGTTTCTTTCTGGATTACTTCGAGGCTTCACTGAATTGCTCAGAGAAGAACACGGGGTTAAACACGGGCCGTGTCATACCCCGTGTATCTTACTGCCCTTCAGTTCTTAGGTAAACACGGGGAGTGTCGCACCCCGTGTAACATACTGATCAGCCTTCGTTGAAGAACACGGGGTACAACACGGGCCGTGTTATACCCCGTGTACCTTACCAATCTTCCAAAAACACAATTTAAAAGGCTAAATCTCTTTCCTTCCTTCTTTTCCACATTCATGGTTTTGGCTTCTCAAAAGGGAAGTTTCATACACACTTTCATAATTCAAAATTTCATCTTTTTAACCAAATTCCAAACAAATCATGCCAAAACCCACACATGCACCATTATGCCTCTAAAACCCTAGTGTGTACATCATGGTTTCTTGTTATTTTTACACCAAACCAAAGCCATAGATCAACATAACAATATCTAAAATACCATTAGACATGTTCAATTCATCCCAAAACTCCATGGTCAACCACCTTTGACCACACCAATATCAAAATTTCAAGAAACTAAGAAGAGTACATTAAAGAGCTTTTAGAGGAGAACATTTTTACCTCTTGCTGCAACTTGAAAATTCTCACTTAGAGCTCCACAAACTTGATCAAACTTGAGCTTTCTCCAATATAAACACACCAATAGATAGAGCTTGATGAGAAGAGCAACTTTCCCTTCTACAACTAAGCCTAATTCTCACTATTTTTGGGTGAAAAAGTCAAAAGAAGTCTTCTCTCTCTCCTTTCTTTCTCTTTCACGTTTTTGGAGCTTTCATGGAGGTGTTTTGCAGCTTGGAGAAGAAAGGAGAAGGAAGAAGAGCTTTCATGAAACTTCAAGGGTATTTTGGCCCTTTTTGAAATTTCCAAGGGTATTTTAGTCCTTTTCACCAATTAGTAAGGTTATTCTTGCCATTTTTTCTAAGAATGACACTTGTCATGTGTCTATTGGTCTCACTAAATAAAATCACATATTACACCCCAAAAATCTTGGTTATTCATATTAGATCTCAAATTCTTGGTTATTACACTTTAACCACACTCGATTCTGCACTTTTGCAATTTAGTCCATAGGGTTTCTGTCTGTTTAAAATTCCTTACACTGTCAGACTTAGACAACTCCCCTTTTTAGGATTTTCTAACCTTCTCTGATCATCTATACTGTTTAGGAAAATAAATTCTTTTCCTACTATTCTTTTTCCTTTAAAATTTCGTTTACCTTTACACTTAATTCCTTTCACCTTAAGATTCACCCACCAAGCTAATTCAAACGTGCTCTTTGTTTCTACAGCTTCAGAATTTAGAGATTCAAATAATAGAATTAAAATTCAGGACATTACACGATGTGGACCGCTTGGTCGTGTTCTCGCCCAAACAGAGATAACTAGATCATCGGACTAACACATTACTATCTTCCATAAAAATAGTAACACACTGTATTCCAACATTTGTGTCACCTATCACACCTAATTTTTGTGTCTACTTTGCTTTTTGTTTTCTTTACCTTTATTTTTTCAATGTCTTGTTAATACATCACAACACTTGATGTCGTATCAATTAAGTATATCATCATGTTATTGTTTGTTTATTAGATAGTAATGTCAAATTTTCTCATCCATTTTATGACTAATGATGCTTGATGTCTCAATTATTGAAAGAGTTCGTATGTTACATTATGTTTTATTCCCAATTATTCATATGGTTTAGGTTTAAGGGGGTTGAGGATATTGATGATGCATACAACTATTACACATGCAACCAAAACTAATGAATTTTGCCAATTTTCCTTTCATGTCTTGTAGTTCAATCGCATTCTAGAAACCTCTCTAATAAAGAAGTTGCATATGTTTAGGCCATGCACTAGCTTATGGGGCATGGCTTACGGATGCAATGAGGAAACTGCACTCGTCCCGCAACAAAGGAACACAGCGACTACCCCTAGGCATGTAGACCACAAACTTAGAATTCAGTCCACGGCACATGAACTTAATCTTTAATAGTATTTGTTATAACCTAAAGCATTCTACCTTGTGGGCTTAATACCTTATTTCAACCATATTACAAGTCAGAAACATGCTGACCATTTCAATTAACAGTTACAAAATATATGAATAACAAAATTAGCATTAATCATTACATTGCTATAAATTTCCTATGACCATTTACAGGTTTACCAATAATGTTTATACTTGTATTGTACATGGATAATATGGGTGTCAATGCTATAAACTTTCACAAGAAGATAATGTCTTCATGCTTGGTCTAGAAATCTTTTGCAAAAGCCACTACTTGATCTTTATTAATATTATTTTCACCCAGCACCAGGTTCAAAGCAAGCCGCACGCATCCATAAGCACCCCTTGGTTGCATATTTTCCATTAAAGTTACTGTCAAGCAACATTTTCTAGCAAGATAATAAGGAACATACAAAATAATGACATAAAGTGTTACCATTGTTCTATAATCTCCCCATATGGCATTAAAAGTCATCTAGCCACCCACCCGAACTCCATAGTGATAACTACATAAGATATTTGGTTATCAAATTGTATATTATATGAGAATTAACTGAAGTGAAACAGTATAATGGAATAGTTTACCTATAAGTCATTTTGCTGTGGAACTTCAGGGGGTACCACGATTAGCCACCTTAATATTTCAAGGGCAAAGTTCCAGCAAGTGCTATGTAGCCTACTATCTATCAATAAGGTCTCCACGAACTTTGCCTGAAAAAATAGAATTAACAAACCAACACTTGAATAGGCAACAGTAGGAATTCAAAATGCAAATTAATGTTAATGTAAAATAAAGCCACCATTCGATGAATTTTCTTGTGTCTGCCAGCTTTTGTTGCAAGACTAGGGGCAAAATTGAGGTACAATAATTTCCCTTCTCTGATTAAGATCACCAGCAAGAACCAATGTACATTCCCATCATTGATAGAAATGTATATCATCTGTAGGCTGCTCACAATGGGGGAATGTATAGCATAAAATATCCCCTCAAAGTGCGATCGGGTGTGAAGGTGTTTTCCATAATTTGCTATTGTATACAAGAAATTTCATGCCATTATGCTAACCAGGAATGCACACATACTTAGAAAGAAACCACTAACACAGTATGGACTAACTCTATTTCTATATTGCACAATCTTATTAAGAAGGTGGCTACAAGGTACCAATGGCGAATAATATCGTTCTTCCTCTCTTCAAATGTCATCTTACAAGCAACCATAGACAACACCTACGGATAATAATGTAGAAAACATCAGCTATATCATAGATGTTTCAAGTTACACAACAAAAAACTCCAAATATTCATCTTGAGCTAGCTTACTTGTCCACAAACCCAACGCTCTAGTGCTAAGGAATGCAACTTCTTCCTATACAAAAACCCAGCTGCACAGTCCACAAGTACCTCACTACATGCAATTGTTACAATAAGGTGTGTGAAAACATTGATTGCTACAATAAGCCTGATACGTGTGCACAATAATATTGTGTGTTGCTTACTCTATTAACTTATTCATGGAGAATATATAGACAGCCACCTAAAGCTCTAATAATGTCAGTAACATTGACCTTAGAAGGTAGAACACTACCTCCAAACCTTCTGGCATATACACCTCGTCATCCTCAATTGGACAACTGTCATCCCCTTATTCAAGTCGAGGCTGAGTGGACTCTTCCTCAATTGAATCATCAAAAAATAGCTTATGACTTAGCATATCAAGATGCTCAATGCACGTCCCCTTCACCGTCCCTCTTTCCTTGGCATGTGAAGGTGTTGCAAATGAGTACGGTGGCTGCAGTTTCAAGTAAAGCAATTAAATAGTAAGTGATATGTTATATTAATTTTAATACACATATAAGTTATTTCACCTCCATTTCTAATGGAGTAAGGTTAATCGTGGACTTCCCCTTGTCTAGAAAATATTGTGTTAAAGACTTATGCTGGGATAATAGAGTGTCCATAGGATACGGCTCTGTTTCATTAAGTGTAGATTTCCTACCTTTGTCACCAAGCACATTATCCAACCGACACTCTATTCTTGTGCAAGAATCCTGCAGCATCTAAAGCGTTTAGCAAACGTAACCCTTGAATAACTAATCACTTTCCCTTTGGTTATTGCCCTATCTTGAAATTCTGGCAACATCAGCCATAAAAAGTGCGATAGTTTTTTTTTCATTTTATCCATCCTATCACCCAGCTTCTGCACAAACATTGAATTGTATAGTGAGGTTCAATTTGTATAAATGTATGTAAACACAAAGATAGCTGTTTTACCTCTCTCATTTTGTGCTTGGGCACCTTCTGCTTTGATGCATCATCTCGTGATAAATGCTCCATGGAGGAAAGTGTTTCACAAGTGTTAATGGCGCTTCAACCTTGTTCATAGAGGTGCTTTGAAGCTGCTCAGCCCAACTGTGCTTGCATTCTCATATAGACGTAGGATTGCTCGGTTTGAGGTATACTTCACCCCCGCCCCCCGAATTTATGACAACCTATGCAAATTAGTTAGCTTACTTAATAATCAAGAAATCACAAGATTAGACTATACGAAAATGACACAGTCCATGTCTCGTACTCAATCTAGATGTTTAAGACAAAAGGACATAAATGATGATCACGTGTAAATATTTAGTTAAATCACTTACTTTCTCATTACTTGAGTAACAATGATGTATTAGTAGACACCACTCATTATTTATGATCATTAATATTATTAATGATCATTGCCAACGTAATGAGAGCCTGTAGGCTTGCACACTTAGAGCCTAGTAAATTTGGAATTAATGGACTAAATTGTTTAGGCCTAATATTTAAGAATTTCATGTTATAATTATAAGGCCTAATAATAAGCCCAAAATTATACATGAAACAAAGCCCAATTAGTTAGGGTTTTCTATGCACCTATTTAAATAAACTTGTTAGGTAATAACAAAGTATTATTATTCACGCATCCTAAGCATAGAAAAACCCTAGCACCTCTTCTTGACCAAAATCCTTGAAGAGGCGTAACTAGCACTATGAGGCAAAGGAAAAGAATTCCAACCGATGTTCATATGGATGTTCATTAGTGATTCGTGGGTTCATGTGGATACCTCAGAGTTTTCGGCCAAAAGAAAGTCGAAGGGGTGATTAACAAATGAGTTCTTGAGTCATCCTAAAAGGTATTGAATGAATCCTTATTCTAATTTAACATTTTACATGGATCCATTGGCTGGGATCAATTTATTCTACTGCACTTGTTTGGCTCTCGATCCCAATAATGGTATCAGAGCTACTTGTGAAATATTAAATTAGGATTTTGTTTGATAATTGTGTGATTGTGATTTGATGAATTATTCTATATGTCACACTTCAATTAAGATTAGGATGAACTTGATTTCGTGCATTCTGGTTCAATAGAAATTAATATGATTAATTCTTATTCTATTTGAAATTTGAATCTAATTCTGAATTTTGATTTAAATTCGAATATGTTTTGTGATTAATTCTTATTTTTAGTTTGAATTCAAATTTATTTCTAGGTTTTTTATTGAAATTTGAATCTGTTTCTAGGTTCTGTTTTAAATTTAAATCTATTGCAATAATTTTGGGTTTTGATTTGAATTTGAAATAGATTTTTGGGTTCTGTTTTGAATGGAATCTAAAGAATTAATTACGTGAATCTGATTTTATATATGAAAAATGCTTTTTGGTTAAAATGCAAATTCTGTTATAAATCAAAATTAATCAAATTAACTTATTGAATCTATTTCGTATGTGTGATATACCTTGTATTTAATTACTGAATCTGATTTTGCACAGAATTAATTGTTGAATCTATTTCATATAAGTGTATGCATAAATGCTTTAATTTATGAATTAATTGGATTTGTTTAATATGATTAAAATTTGTCCATAATGATTCTATCATAAATTAGATTTCAAAAATTGTAATTTGAATGTTAATAATTGTCGAATTGTTTAACTAAAGGGGTGTATCAATTGTTGACAAATTGAATTGCAATATGAATGTTAGATACAATTAATTTTTTGAAACCGGGGGCTTTGCCCCTTTGCCTCCCACAGGGGCGCTGCCCCTTGACCTCGCCCGCTAACTAACTAGTAAGATTGTTGTAAATTCTCTATGTAGTGCGATATTAAGTAATTAGTTAATTAATTTAGAAAGAATTAATTCATATCTTGATATTGAAAATATATTTGGATATATGTTTCACTTATCATGTTATTTTGTTGCTTGATATATGGTGCATGATTATGGCCCTTAGTTTTGATGCAACTTTAAAATACAACCTGTGTGTCATGCCTTTCTATTACTTCTAGTTGTAAATTCTCTTCTCATCTTACTCCCCTTGAATGTAACTCGAGGTTTCTTTATTATTATGTAATAATTTTGTTGGAGCACCTGAAGAGGCAAGAATGGAAGTAGAGATCAAATCATGAAGAAAGAAGAAGATTCTTAAGAAATTTTTTTTTTTATTCTTAAGAAGAAGTTTTTTTTCTTAGTTTTATTTGATATTCTTAAGCTCTAGAATATCACTTAAGTTGGGTTATAATCATGTCACATTTAATTTATGTTTTGTGTATGAGATGCATATGATGAATGTATGAGATACCTATGGTAGATGTCTATGATGCATGCTTAATAAAACCAAGAACAATAATGGTGAGATCAAATAAATTAAAATCCCCCAAACAAAATATTAAGTCAAAAAATATACCTTCTAATAATAGCACTCGTCAAGATCTTGATCAACTATAGGTAAGTTTGCCAAAGCAAAGTGCCTAAAGTCTATCTTAGTAAGATGCGATGGGATAAAAGTGATATCCAAATTACTAGTTATTGGGTCTGACTTAACTAGGCTATACCAATAGGATTAGGACCTAGAGGCATAGAGTTGGTTATGAATTCATGAGATGAATTTGAATAAATGTTATTCACCCAACTATCCAAGAGTTGCATAAGATGTAATTAACAAGGAGTTGTCTACCTAAATAGTCACATCTTAAGTGATTAACTAAAGCTAACTCAAGATTTAGTAAAATATGGATCTTGACTCACTAGAAAACCTTGACAATAAGGTTTTTCAAAATAATAGTGAGGGCTATTATTTTGAGAAAAATAGTGGAAGTATTATTTAATAAAAGACCTTATTAAATAAATAAAATACATGATTCTCATTCTACATATTTTTCTATTGTAGATAACCATGACATCAAATGCATCAAATTTATCACTGCAATTTATCCTTGAGAAGGATAAATTGAATGAGACAAATTTTCTCAATTAGTATCGAAACTTGAGGATTATCCTTAAGCATAAAAAAAAGCAATATGTCCTAGAGCAACATACTCCAGATGAGCCTACTGTCAATGCTCCTCGAGCAAAAAAGGATGTTTATAAGAAGCATCTAGAAGATGCTTTGGATGTTAGTTGTCTCATGCTTGCTATCATGAACTCTAAGCTTCAAAAGTAACATGAGAACATGAAGGCATTCAATATGATTGATTACCTTAAATAGCTCTATCAAGAGCAAGCAAGATATAAGAGATATGATATATCTAAAGCATTATTTCAGTGCAAGATGGCTGAAGGAACACCCGTTGCTACATATGTGCTTAAAATGATTGGGTACATTAATAGCCTTGAAAGATTGGGTTTTCCTTTGCAACAAGAATTGGCCATTAACATAGTTCTGCAATTGTTGCCTAAGAGCTATAGTCAATTCGTCATGAATTACAACATAAATGAAATTGATAAAATTTTGCCTGAACTACTTAATATATTAAGAATTGCTAAGCAAAACTTGAAAAAGTCCAAGCCCAATTCCATTATGATGGTTCAAAAGGGCAAAAGAAAGGGCAAGTCTAAAGCCAAGAATAAAAAGAAAAAAGACAAGATTGATGGAAAGTCCAAGTCAAGTTCCTCTGCACTGAAGCCTAAAAGTGGCGTGGCTAAGGAAGGGCAATGCTTCTATTGCAAAGAACTAGAACATTGGAAGCGAAATTATGATATTTACCTGGAAGAGCTTAAGAAGCAAAAGGGAAGTGGGACTTTCAACTCAAGTGTTTATGTTATAGAGGTTAATTTATCTACTTCTATATTTTGGGTATTAGATACTGGATGTGGTACTCACATTTGTGTAAATGTGCAAGATCTTAAAGAAAGTAGATCGTTAGCCAAAGGTGAAGTGGACCTGCACATTGGAAATGGAGCAAGAGTTGCTGCATTAGCTGTAGAAACTTATTATTTATCTTTACCTAGTGTATTAGTTTTAGAATTAGACAATTGTTATTTTATGCTTACTATTAGTAGAAATTTGATTTCTGTTTCTTGTTTAGATAAGAAAAGTTTTTCATTTATAATAAAGGATAAATATTGCTCTATTTATTTAAATGAAATATTTTATGGTAGTGTACACTTGATTAATGATCTTTATGTTCTGGATCTTGAAAATCCAATCTATAACATAAACACAAAGAAGGTCAAAACTAATGATTCTAATCTAACCTATCTTTGGCATTGTCATTTAGGCCATATAAATGAGACACACATCTCTAAACTCCATAAGGATGGATTTTTGGACTCATTTGATTTGGAATCATATGAGGTATGTGAATCATGTTTATTAGGTAAGATGACCAAAGCCCCTTTTACTGGGAAAGGTGAAAGGGCTAGTGATTTATTGGGCCTTATACATAGTGATGTATATGGACCTTTAAACATATAAGCTAGAGGAGGTTATTAAAACTTCATTACTTTTACTGATGATTTAAGTAGATATGGTTATGTGTTTCTTATGAAACACAAGTCTGAATCTTTTGAAAAGTTCAAAGAGTTCAAGAATGAAGTACAAAATCAACTTAGTAAAAGTATTAAAGCACTTCAATCAAATCGAGGTGGTGAATACTTAGATCGAGAGTTCCTTAATCATCTAAAGGATTGTGGCATTGTATCATAACTCACTCCACTAGGAACATTTCAATGGAATGGTGTTTCTAAAAGGAGGAATCGAACTTTGTTAAACACGGTTCAGTCAATGATAAGTTAGACTGACCTTCTAAATTTCTTCTGGGGACATGCTCTAAAGACTGCAGGCTTTACACTAAATCGTGTTCCGTCAAAATTAGTTCAAAAGACACCATATGAGATATGAACTAGGAAACGTCCTAGTTTGTCTTTTATAAAGATTTGGGGCTGTGAAACTTACGAAAGACGTTAGACTTTTAATAAAGCTTGCACTCAAATCTAATAAATATTTTTTTGTTAGATATCCTAAGGAAATAAAGGGATATTATTTCTATAATCCAACTGAGCAAAAAATATTTATTGCTTAAACTGGTGTTTTTCTAGAGAGAGAATTTATCTCTAGAAGAATCAATGGTAGGAGAATAGAACTTGAAGAAATTCAAGATTAACAAGAAAACATTAAACTTGAGATGGAAATTGAGCCGATTCCACAACCAGTTGTGGAAGAACCTACTCATGTAACACAAAACCCACATAGGTCTAGTAGGATACATCGTCAACCTGAGAGATATGGATTTCTCGTGACTCGTCACGGTGATATGTTGCTCATGGACTAAGATGAGCCCACAACCTACCAAAAGGCTATGATAGGCCTAAATTCCAAGAAGTGGCTAAAAGCTATGAAATTAGAAATGGACTCCATGTATTCAAACCAAGTTTGGACTTTGGTTGATCCACCTGAAAGGGTAAAACCCATTGGGTGCAAATGAATTTTCAAAAAGAAAATCGACATGGATGGTAATGTGTGTACCTTTAAGGGACGATTGATTGCAAAAGGTTTCAAACAAATTCATGGTATTGATTATGATGAGACTTTTTCTCCAGTTGTCATGCTTAAATCTATTAGGATTCTTCTAGCTATAGCCACATATTATGAGTATGAAATCTGGCAAATGGATGTCAAAATTGCTTTCCTTAATAGAAATCTTCTTAAAGATGTGTACATGACATAACTTGAAGGTTTTGCAAATCCTAAAAATGCTAGAAAAGTTTACAAATTGCAACGATCCATTTATAGGTTGAAGCAAGCTTCTCGGAGTTGGAATCTTCATTTTAATGATGTAATTAAAGAGTTTAGCTTCATTAAGAATGAAAATGAACCTTATGTGTACAAGAAGTTTAGTGGGAGCACAATAGTCTTTTTGGTGTTATATGTAGATGACATACTACTCATTGGAAATAGCATTCCTACACTACAGTCTGTAAAAACTTAGTTAGGAAATTATTTTTCTTTGAAAGACTTAAGTGAGGCCACCTATGTATTAGGTATCAAGATCTATAGAGATAGATTAAGAAAATTTCTTAGCCTAAGTCAGAGTACATACATCAATAAGATGCTAAAAAGGTTTAGCATTCAAGATTCTAAAAGAGGATTCTTGTCGATATCACATGACATAAGTTTCTTAAGAATTCAATGTCCTTCCACATACTGTGAAAGACAGTGCATGAGTAAGATCCCTTATGCATCGGCGATTGGGTCTATCATATATGCTATGTTATGTACTCGTTCTGATATCTCGTATGCTTTAATTATGATGAGCAGATACCAATTAGATCCTAGTGAAAGTTATTGGATAGTTGTCAAGAATATTCTTAAGTACTTAAGAAGAACTAAAGGCACGTTCTTGATTTATGGAGGTGAGGAAGAGCTCATTGTAAGTGGTTACACTAATGCTAGTTTTCAAATTGACAAAGATGATTTCAAGTCGTAGTCAAGTTATGTATTTTACCTTAATGGTGGCGCTATAACCTGGAAGAGTTCAAAGCAAAGGACAGTGGCTGATTCTACAATAGAAATTGAATACATAGCAGCATCAGATGCCACAAAGGAGGCTATTTGGATTAAAAAGTTCATCACTGAACTTGGAGTTATTCCTAGCATGACTGACCTGATAAAGCTCTATTGTGACAATAATAGAGCCATTGCATAAACTAAGGAACCTAGATCTTACCAAAAATCCAAACATATACTTCGGCGCTATCATCTTATAAGAGATATTATTGACATAAATGATGTCAAGATATACATAATACCGATCGACGATAACGTCGCCAATCCACTAACAAAAGCCTTGACATAGCAGAAGCATGATAGTCATATGAGATCCATAGGTATCAAATACATGGATAATTAGCTTTAGTGCAAGTGAGAGATTGTTAGTGTATATGCCCTAAAACTAATCATATTGATGATTGTAAATTTGAATCGTGTTATTTTAATGGCAATTCTAATTATTATATTTATATATATTGTCTACATAATATATTTAATTATGATAATAACCTTAGAATAATTTATATTCTTAAATGTCCCTAGTCATATATCATTGTGGATTGGGTTGCTTTGATATGTTAAGACTGACATGTGTGGTGACTTATATAAGATATTAAGTTTACACATGAGTACAAGTTAGAGAATTAGTATATTGCACCGACCCATCCTAAGAACACTACATGGATCATTATATGAGTATCATGAGTGATTCTTAGTAATAATTATTAATATAGTCCTTTGATCTAAGATCGTCAAGGTTCCCTACATGTGAGTTTCATATTTTGATACTATTTTATGTCACTCATGGTTGAGTGAATGTAAGGGTAGTTATTGGATATGTCACATATCATATGGAGGGGTTTATGTGATCAAGATGAAATTTGTCCCTCCTAGATAATAGGAGAAACATCTGTGGGCCCCTTGATTAAGTAAAGTTGAGAAAATGCATGGCCATGCTCAGATGAATTGACATGGGATGTCAATTACATTTGCTTCAGTCAGCTTACTTAGGGATTAAGAAACCTTAAGATTGGGCTATACGAGAATGACACAATCCATGTCTCGTGCTCAATCTAGATGTTTAGGACAAAAGGACATAGATAATGATCACGTGTAAAGATTTAGTCAAATTACCGACTTTCTTATTACTTGGGTAACAATGATGTATTGCTAGACACCACTCATTGTTTATAATCATTAATATGACTAATGATCATTGTCAGTTTAATGAGAGCCTATAGGTCGTACACTTAGAGTCTAGTAGATTTAGAATTGATGGACCAAATTGTTTGGACCTAATATTTAGGAATTTCATGTTACAATTATAAGGCTTAATAGTAAACCTATAATTATAAATAGAACAAAGCCCAATTAGTTAGGGTTTTCTATACACCTATTTAAATAGACTTGTTGTGTAATAATAGAGATTATTATTCACACATCCCAAGCATAAAAAAACTCTAGCACCTCTCTTTGACTAAAACTCTCGAAGAGGTGTAGCTAGCACTACGAGATAAAGAAAAAGAATTCCAACTAGTATTTGTGTGGATGTTCATCACTGATCTACTGGTTCATGTGCATACCTCGGAGTCTTCGACCGAAAGGAAGTTGATGAGATGATCAACGAATGAGTTCTTAAGTCATCCCAAAGGTATTAAAGGAATCTTTATTCTAATATAACGTTTTGTATGGATCTGTTAGCTAGGATTGGTTAATTCCATTGTGTTTGTTTAGCTCCCAATCCTAATAAATATGTCTTCTTTATGGTTGATCTAAACTTGACATTTCTCAATCTATAGGAAATCTCTTTTAGATTTTGCTAATGAATTTCATCTTGAGTAAGCTTAGCAATCTTTTTACATTTTATATCATTAGTTAAAAAGGATCAATTGGATTTCTTTGGTGTTAGCCCTTCAAAGATCACAATTCCCTTACCTTTTAGTAAAGGAAGCAGCCATGTCATGGTCTAATTCAGAAGAGGAATAACAAATTGTTAACTAACTTTTCTAATTACTATTTCTTATTTAACTTATTCTTTAATTCACTCTTTTTCACTAAAATAATATGTGAGAAATTCTTCAAGCCTTTTTTTTTATCCAAAAATTATCTTTAGGTTTTTAGATTTCCTAAATTACACATTATTTCTAAAGGACAAACTTTTTACAAACTAACATTCATCACATTTTTCTAAAAGGATTTTCTTCCTTCCTTCAAGCATAGGTCTATATTGAGCTCCCTATAAATTCTTGTAATTAGCATCCCATAGGATAATGGTGCCTTTTCTTTATATGCCAAATAATGAAGTGGCAAATGTTGATCTTGATGTTTAGCTCAATAGCCTACATAAGGAAGGCTTCTAAGTTGCTAATATTGTTTAACTCTTTTTGCATAGGAAGAATTAGTTTATTAACCAAGTAAAAAAACACTTTCTATTTTTATTAAGCAAATCACCTTTCAAAAAGTCTTTTCCTCCAAAAATAAGGAATGTCCATTGCTTACATTTTTTGAAAGAATTAGTGAAAGTTTTGGAAGAATAAAAGTTTTAGTAAGTAAAAAATGCATCAATAATTTATTAGAGAGAATAGCATTGCAATGAGTGAAAAGCAAGCAACTTTTGCATGATTTAAGGTAATTTAAGGGAAAGAATGAGTGGATAAGAGAGATAAAATTTATAAAATAGAGATAATAAATGTAATTTTAAATACAAGGGAGCAATTTTTATAAAAAGGAGGGATGGATAAAGAGCAAAATGAAAAAGCAATTTGAATATGAATAGAAGGTTTTTCTAGAAACATGTATGTGATAAATTTGAATAATAAAAGACAATTGCTAAAATGGTGAAAGATGTTAATAAAGAGATAGGTTATCAAGGGGTGTGATAAGTTAAATTTTAAAAAGTTATGGTGCTTCTAGATGTTCTTTGATTAAGCAACATAAGTCTAGAAAGTTCAAACTTCATCTTTTATATATAATCCAAATAACTTCTTTTGATAGATAGGCCCAATTGTCATACTTTAAGGGAAAACTCCTTGTCATTTTGCTATTTTAGCAATGTTATGGTTTTTAGTTCTAATTTACTGATGCAACCTTAATTTATGTAAAAACTAAGGCATTTAATGTAACATCAAAAAATATTCAATAACCAATTATTCTAAGAAAGATTAATCCAACAATATTTAACTTAATTAATTAAGATTAATCATTCTAAGTTCATTTTCTATAAACTAAAATCTTCTTCATGAAGAGATTTCATAAAAATATTAGTAAGCTAATTTTTAGTATTTACAAAATTTAGTTCACAACTCCTCTATGAATATGATCTTTTACAAAAGGATGCCTAATATATGATTAGTTTTTTTAATGTTGAATAGGTTTTTTGGTCAAATTTATATTACTAGTATTATTATAAAGTATTAGGATATGGTCAAGATTTAAACTATAATCTCTAAGTTATTATTTCATCCATAATACTTAAGTACAATATGTAATATCTCATACAGTCTTTTGTAATATTCTTGGTTTAAATATAAAGTTATATAAATTTTAAGTTCTATGGATAAATTATTTATTTGCATAATATTGATTTTAAATTTATTTTTCAAATTAAAGGTTTTAGAATATTAAAAAATAACATCTTTGATAATATTAAAAAATTATTTATAGTCATTATCGATGTGAGATTAAATTAAAATAATTTTTATAAGAAATTTCTCATAAATTAAAAAATTAGTTTTAGTACTCATGTATGCAAGAATTTATAAAATAATCTATTTGTATTTAGTGAATCATTTTTTAGAATTTTGAAATTTTGAAATAATCATTTTAGGATTTATTTTAAATATATATATTGGGAAAGGATTGAGGATAATTAAATTAAGATTGTAAAAAGAACTAGTTTTATAAAAATGAGTTACTAAACTATATTGATGGTTAGTATGCATTTTAAGTCTTAAATGAAAAGTTAGGATCTATTATATTAAGAGACAATGGTCAAGATTAAAATGGAGTATGGGATCACAGTGCACTACAACACATAGAAATAAAACCCATAGCTTAGCATATTCTCTCTCCTTTTTTAGCAACTTGCTCTCATTTTTTTAAAAAAAATTGAATAGTAATTTTTTCTACATGCACATACATACCCAAGTTTCTCTCTCTCTCTTTCTCTCAGCTCACACCTCCACCACCTCAACCTCTTCCTTTGCACTACACCTTTATTTGCAAATTTTGGAAGTGCATCTAGCTCGTTGCTACACTCCATTGAGTAATGGATAGAATAGTTACAATATTTAATAAGCTCCATCCACCTTCTTTATCCATATTTAATTTTTTCTATTCAAAGATATACTTGAGATTTTTATGATTTGTATAAATTTCACAAGTAGCCCCATATAGGTAATGTCTCCAAATCTTTAATGCAAAAACAACTACAGCCATTTCTAAATCATGAGCAGGATAGTTGACTTCATGTTTCTTTAGTGGTCAAGATGCATACGTAATAACTCTACCTTGCTGCATAAGTACATATCCCAATCCCACTTTAGATCCATCACAATAAATAGTGTATCCTTTGGCACTATTAGGTAAAGCTAGTATAGGAGCAGTAGTCAAACATTTCTTCATCAACTTCTAAAAACTCTTTTCACACTCTTTATTCCATATAAACCTTACTCCTTTACGATTTAACTTGGTTAGTGGAGTAGCTATTTTTTAAGTTAAATTTTTAATAATACTTAGGCTAATCTAAGGAAACTCTGTATCTCGATTACTAAAGAAGGCCTGGGCCATTTCAACACAACTTTCACTTTCTGATGATCAACTTGTATCCCTTCTAGCGTTACCATATGTCCCAAAAAGTAGACCTCGATGAACTAGAATTTGCATTTAGAAAATTTAGCATACAATTTATGCTGCCTTAAAGTTTGTAGAGTAATATATAGATGCTGAGCATGCTATTCTTCACTTTTAGAATATATGAGAATATCATCAATAAATACTATAATGAATTTATCTAAAAATGGTCTAAACACTTGGTTCATTAAATCTACGAAGGTTGTAGGAGCATTAGTCAATCCAAATGGCATTACTAACAACTCATAATGTCCATATCGAGTCCAAAATGCTATCTTTAGGACATCTTCCTTTCGAATCTTTAATAGGTGATAGCCTAACAGTAGATCAATCTTGGAGTAATATTGTGATCCCTACAGCTGATCAAAGAGATCATCTATTCTTAGCAGTAGGTACTTATTTTTTATGGTTACTTTATTCAATTGCCGGTAATCTATACATAATTGCAATGATTCATCTTTCTTCTTGACAAATAATACTAGAATTCCCTAAGGTGATATGTTGGGCTTCATAAATCCTTTGTCTAGTAACTCTTACAATTGTTCTTTTAACTCTTTTGGCTCTATAGGTGCCATTCTGTAAGGAGCAATGGATATTGGATCTATTCTTGGTATAGTATCAATCATGAATTCAATTTTCTTAATTTGGTGGCAATCCAAGTAGGTCCTCGAGAAATGCATCCTAGAATTCTTTCATGATTAGAACATTCTTTACATTAACTTTTCCCTTTTCACCTTCTTTTACAAAGGCTATCCATGCAAGGTAAACTTTACTTACTAGCCTTTGTATCTTCGTGCAAGATACAATGGTGGGCAAACTAGCTTCTTCTCTCTTTTGAATACTCAAGGCTCCTTGTCACTTGCTTCAAAGGTTACAATTTTGGAATAACAATCTGTGCAAGCATGGTATCTGGACAACCAATTCATGCTAAGGATTACATCATAGTCTACCATGTCTAACACAATTAAGTTAATTATGGTTGGACAATCATCCATTTGGATCTTGCAATATTTAACACCTTAGGTTGCCATCATGGTTTCCCTTATTGGAGTATTAACTATTAAGGCCTCATATACTACTTTAGGTGTTTACAAAAGTCTAGTTACTAAATTTTTATATATAAAAGAATACGTAGCACTTGGATCAAACAATGCAATTAGCAAAATTTTTTTGATTAAAACCATACCTATTACTACTACATTAGATGCTTGTGCCTCCTGCCAAGTTAAAGCATAAATGCGTGCTTGAGCTTTTTTAGTTCCTTAGCTACACTCTTTTTTACCTGAAGCTGTTATCCTAGTCGATGCAGAAGCTAGTGCTAGTTGTGCACTAAAGTTTGCAGGTTTGCTCTTTCATTGAGTGTTTGGATATTCAAAGGCACGATGTCCCATTTACCCATATTTAAAGCAAGAGCCATATCGCCCTATGTGATTACATTCACACTAAGGGCAACATGGAGGTTTATCAATAAAAGCTAGAGCTAGGTAGGTGGACCTAGTACTTCATCTTGGAACATTTACCTATCCATAGGAGCGTTCTTAGTCACCTCATCCATCCTTAGAGGTTTACTCTAAGCAACCATTATACGGCCGGAGCTTTGACTCCCTTCTCCTTGAAATCTAGTTTTACTCTTGCTAAACCTAGCTTTCCTATTTTGTCTATCCCTTAGACGTAATTCAACTTTAAGCACCTAGTTTAGGGCTTGCTGATACGTCGTATCATTTATGACATTTACATGATCATAAATATAGTCTCGAAGGTCATAAACAAATTTTTTTACTCGGGCTCACTCTATAGGCACTAGATCTTTTACATAGCAGGATAAACAAGTGAATTTTACAACATATTGTGCCACAATTTTAGAACCTTGAATTAATCTTTCAAACTCTCAAGTTTTAGCTTCATGAACACTCAGGGGAAGGAATCGATCTATTAATTCTGCTTGGAATTGTTTCCAAGTAGTTAGCTTATGTGTAATAATGCAAGATTCCACATTATGCATGTACTAGTAGTGGGTCATGCCTTCTAACTAAAATCCTAGTTCAACCATTAGAGTCTAGTTGCATCTTAATAGCCTACAAGTCTGCTCTGTCTAATCCAGGAACTGATAGATATCAGTTGTAGGATCAGTACCATTATACTTAGGAGGATTTAACTTTTGGAACTCGTGCACTAACTACAGTTTCTCCTTTGAAGGTATAACTAAAGTCGATTGCCTAGGCTCCTGTGATACAAAAGTTGCAGTAGTATGTGCCTGAGTTTACTTTAGGATTCTTTCCATAGTCTGCTGCATCTGTTGAAGTAGAGGCATCCAAACTGGAATCTTAAGCTAAGCAGATTCTGCTCTAGGCTCAGGCATAGATGCTACACTAGTGGAGGCTTCATATTCTGATGCCTCAAGCTGTGTCCCAACTTGCTTGGATAGTATTGTAGCCCTAGTTTGCTTTTTAGGTGCCATACCTATTACTACGTCACATAACAACCAATATACATAAGCATCATTGCATAAAAAAAACAATCATAAAATTACTTGAAAGGGATATGGATCCACAAGGATTGATGTACACTGGTTCATTCTTCTTTATGGGTTTATGGAATATAGGGCCCCTATATACGCTATATATGATTGACTTTACCCATAAACTAGGCTCTAATACCAACTTTGTCATAACCCATTTCTAAGTATTATGATTGACGTAAAGATACCTAATTAGCATCTAACTAATCGAGTATCCTTACAAGCCTGATTTCCATTCTTACACTTTATTAAGATTTTGTATGTCTTTTTGAAAGCAATAAGTAAACATAACCAAATAATAAAGCATTGCACGTGCAATGAAAACTCTTTTTTTTACAAACTCATTTTATACAAAAATAGTACAAAGTCTTACATAAGAAATATACATAAGCTACTTCAATTTTATAATCACAACAGACTCTTAGACTAACTTTATATGTACATCAACTTCTCCCACCGATGGAGATCTTAATCTAATGTAGCCTACATCAATCACCAATGGGAGCTCCATGATCCTTATTCGCAAAAGAAAACCCTACAAAAAGAGTGAATATAGAAATACTTAGTGAGTAAACACTCATCTTGTATTCCCTAAGAATCTTTAATATCTAATTCAAACTTAAGGTTTAAGTTATCTTACATATGTCATTCTACTATCAGTTTAACATGCATTTATTATTGTAAGGATTTCAATATATAATTATAAGAATTCATGCTACCAGCTATTTTTTTCTTATTCATGCTACTCCATTTCTGTTGTTAGAAATGGCTAGTATAGTTTGGGGTTTCTCCTAGTTTGACCTTAGCCCACTCAGCGTCAACCTTTTCCCTTCAACCCTTATTACTCCTTTCCTTTATATAGAAGGATTCTAAAGGCCATAGGCCAATCTCCCCCACACATATCAGATAACATAAATAAGCCTTTATAAGCTTTCATGTCAATTAAGGCAAAATCATGTCAATCTAGTAGAATACAGGTATGATCAATACCAACTAGTCATTAGTATCCAAATTCATTTTCCTTTATCAATGTAACAAGTATAGATTTCAAGTATAATATTAAATAGTGGCAATCATTGCATATTCTTATAATATATTACAATTTTAATACACTTAACATTTCACAACTCAATCTAATCTATCACTATACTCTATACCCTTTAAGAACATTCAAATAATTATAATAATTCATCACATTGTTCTAATCATATTCATCATAATGTATTTCCAAGCATCAAATATTTAGTGTAATTCACAAATATTCATTCAATAATACTATTCACATTCAAGTTCTAGAACAATGCAACAAAGGGTATGTTATAATAAGGGACCTTTTATGACTTCTAAAACACTTCCAAAATTTATAAAAAAATATATGATGTTCCTAAAATGTCAATTAACAAATTTAAGGCCTTAGTTTCATGAATAATCAAGATAATCTATCCAAATAATTAGTGAATCATACCTTTCAAAATAGTTTCAATCTCTAGCAACACTGGAGTTTCAAAATTGTAGGAATTTATTCACTAGGCAATTAAACTTTAATTATCATGAAAATTGACTACATTTTAACCAACATATGGAAAGGTATCCAGGAATTTTTTTGGAATTTTTACTAATCATTAGTACCCTAAATAATTCAAGAATAAAAAGTGAAATTATTCACATCCTATTTTTAGGCCAGTTGCACCTTTGTGTAGAAATGTCCTTTGTTTAAGTTTCTAAAAATTTCTAAAAAATCCCAATAAATTCTATATGTATCCTAACATCATGAGAGACTATAAAATGGGTGGATTTGAATTTTTAAGAGGCTCTAGTATGTCCCAAAAATTTATGGTTTATTTCAGGATTTTTAAGAATTCCAAAAGCAAAAATTAGCAAAGTAATTTCTAAGTCCTTTGTACTCCATCTTCACTCAAGGCTTAATAATTATTAATCTAATAACTTAATCATTCTAGTATTTTTCTAATATCTTCAATACAACTTAAGAACACAAGTTTTCAATACCATGCCTTTATTGCATGGCCACACACCTAGTTCTATGAAATCATAATTTTACAAAGCAATATTGGCAATTTTGTAATCAAAATTCAATAGGAAATTAAGTGAGTTGCCACTCACCTTTAAACTTGTATATTTCAAAGATTTAAGTTACCTTTTAAATGAAAAAGCTTCTAATTTGGAGAGGTAGAAGATAATACCTCTAAGTTTTGATGATTTTCCCTTAGGAATTCAAGCAAGCAAGTGGAAAACTTGAAATTTTGTGTTTGATTTATCTTGTTTGTGTGTTTGGTTGTATTGAGAGCTTGAAGAATCATCCTATGGCAGCTGTAAATTTTGTGCAAATGGAAGGAAGAAAAGATGAATGGAGTTCTCTCAAGT
This sequence comes from Sindora glabra, assembly GCA_020226215.1. Lineage (NCBI taxonomy): Eukaryota > Viridiplantae > Streptophyta > Magnoliopsida > Fabales > Fabaceae > Sindora > Sindora glabra. Next base: position 43,361,531 of record CM035234.1, read on the forward strand.
TTTCTAGGGTTTTCTACAAAATTTCATAAAATGGGCTTTTTGCAAATTAATCCAACATCCATGAATTTTTTTATAATTTTCTTTGCTATTTTGGAGTAGCAAAGTCAGCAATTGTGGGCTCTCCTTAATCTAAATTTCATCCAAAATTAATAGAAAAAGAATGGATCAAATCCAAGTTTTTTGGAAAAATATAATTTGGCCTTAAAAACTTTCCAAATTTCTACTTTTACCCAAAATTCTTTAGTTAATTTTCAATTTAGTCCTTTAATTCAATGTGGGCTTATTAGAACAGATTTAGGCCTTAATAAATAAGCTCTAGTTGGTCCAAAAAGGATTTCAAGGAACTAAACCAAACTAAATTATTACAATTTCAGCTTACCTAAACCTTTAAAATCGAGTTAAGTTCTATCAATATTTCTCTAATATTTTGGATATATTTATAACAATATCTTAACTCAATTTTTATCTCTATCAATGTTTCAAGGTTTTTTGAAAAAAAAATTAGCCCATTGGAAGTCAATTTATCCTTTTTCCCTTAAATAGTCCACCAGGAACTAAAATTGTAAATTCCTTTCTTTCAGGTGGCCTTTTTGTAATTTAATCATTAGCTTAGGTTATCATTTAATTTTTTTAATTGAATTGGATATTTTGGAAAAGCTTTCCAAGAGGTTACCCACTCCTAAAATTTTCCTGGGCTAAGCACACTTAATTAGGAAGTGTTAATTTATTTTGATACTTTAGGTGTAGTTTTTAGGAAATGTCTCCTAGGATATTACACGGGATTAGTTAGGAAAGGGTTAAACTTAGAATTTATCTTACTTACGGTCCCACTATAGATATTTGAAGTCTATAACAAAATATTATTTGGAAGAAAAAAATTCTTGCATAGGTGTCAATCATTCTTGTACGATCCATACCTTGCATCTACAAATAAGATATAATAGAAAGAGTGTGAGCATTGAAATACTTAGTAAATGGCTAATCTTCCTCTTTTTCTAAGGAGATTTTACTATAAAAGATCAAATATATAACATAATATATAATTAAATAAAGCTTTAACATACTTATTGTAGCTCTAATGTATAATATTTATAAAGTTTCTTAAAGAAAATAACTATAGTTAGTATATAAGTTTTACCTTGTATCTTTAATCTAACATTATCTCCCGCTACTTTAAGTATAAAGCTGCTAACTTTATCCCTCCAATTCTTATCACATCTTTTTTTCTGTGTGAAGGATGCATATCTTTCCCCACAAATCTTATTCATGATAAGCAATGATATGAGACTAGTCATATGCATTAATTACTCATTTCATTAAGTATGGTTAAAATATCAACTATGTCATAAGAGTTTTGTTAACAAAATTTACCATCTTTATGTATTCAACTACTTTTATCATCATATATCATTGTGCCCAAGGTCTTCTATTTAGGGTAGTGAGAACACATAGCTTTCTTGAATGACTATCTATTATAGCTCAAATATTTCTCAACAAGAAATATCAAATATCTAACTTATTGAGTATTAGGAATGCTCCCATGATTTGGTGCCTTTAAGGCTCGCAAAGTAATTTAAATTTTTACCAAAATTTTATCTAATACTTCTAACATATTATTATGCATCAAGCATCATTTATTTTACAACTTTTACATTCTTATGTATTGTTTACATAGTACTAAAAACATAAATTTCAAAACAAGGCAACACATGAGAAGTTGCAATGAAAGCCCTTTTTCAACATTCAAATTATTTCCAATTATCATCAAATTTTTATAAATATCCCTTAAATGTAATGAAAATATTTAATTATTTAAAAAAATATCACATTATTACTATTCATACAAAACCAAATACACAATGTTGCCAAAACTGGGCAGTTTTGGAGTTATTGTAATAAAAAGGCCTTCTTGGCATCCAAATCAATTCTGATTGTCACTAAATTTTTATACAAGCTTACTAACAAGTTGATAACCAAAGAATATTAATTAATTTAAATTTTCTCAATCAAATTATTATACAAAGAGTACTAAACTTCATAACACAAAACTCGAAATTCTATTTTCAACTTTTGCAACCAAGGTCTATAAAAATTGTCTCTTTACATCTTTAAAATTTTTCAAAAATTCTCAATTCTTTCCACACCTATATTAACACTATTTTTAATATTGAAATTTTAGTAATTCCTAACCCTTGATTCCAAAGAGTATAGAAAAAGATAATATTATCCTCCCTTGGAAATTTTGTTTCTAAACTTAACAAAACCCTATTGTCATCTCTTAAGGAAATTTAGTAGATCCTCTTCTATTAATATTGAAATTAAAATACCAAGATCATATCATCATATCAACATTTATATAATGCTAAAACTAAACTAAATAACAGCATAGATTAACTTAACTTTTATAATAGCATATATCATCATATTCTTCACCTTTCATAAGAAAACTCAAAGGAATAAGGGATAGTTTCCACTCACTTTAAATTTTTTTGATTTCCTAATCTTTCAAATGACCTCTTGGAACAAAAATTTCACTAAAATAAACTAGCTTTTAAAAGCCTTAAAAAGAAAATTTCCATACAAAGTTGAAATAGATGAAGTGAAACCTAAGTTACTTTGCAAGAGACTTGATAAAATCACTTGGAAAATATTTTGGAAATTATTGGAAGCTTGAAAACCTTACTCAAAAAAGGTAGAAGTGTCATGGTTTTCGGTTGAAGAGAGAACAAAAAAATTTGTTTCAAAAATGGCTTCAAATGCTTTAAACCTTGATTTAGAGCTTCCTCTATAAGCTTCTTCTTTGTATATTCTTTTTGTAAAAGTTTGTAACAATTTGGCACATGATGCATGGTTCTCAAGGCTAAAAATCAGAAGATAATTTTTTCATAACCACCTAAATTTGGCCAAATATATTAATTAGAAAAAAAACACTAACAAATACCCTTAATTTTTCACTTATTTACCTAATACTATTAGCTTCTTCCACTAACTTGGGCTTTGTTTGTACCTTTTTTTTTTACTTCTAAGATTAGATTTGAGTCTAAAAAATATGAGTTAAACCAACCCAAATTAACTAGAATGAGTTATCTTAATTTTGGACTTAGTCTTTAGGTTTTTTAACCTTTTTTTACCTTAATTTCCTATTAGGCCTTTTACAATTTTCCTAAACTTAAATTTTTATTTATATTTTAACCCATACTAGTACCTAATATATTTTTTACAAAAATTTTAATTAGATGCACATTCAATCTATTTTTACAATTCACCTAAATTTTACCTAATTACCTTACTAGTTTTCTATCCAGAATGTTTTCTAGTTAAAATTTCTTCTTAATTTTTTTTACTTTATTTGAGATATTACAAATATATATAATATTAAAATTATATATATGATTAATATTAAATAATTTTTAATATTAAAATTAATAAATTTTTAAATCTAATATTATCAACATATATTATATAAGTTTATCAAAATAAATAATTATATTAAAATTAAAAAATTAATAAAAATTATGTGAGAAATTCAATTTATCATCATAAAACTTAAATATTAATAAAAAATAATTACACAAAGTAATTATTATAACTAAACATACATAAAATTATTATTATAACTAAATAAATATATCAATTAGAGTAATAAATTATTATTAATTCAATAAAAGAGTGATACATTCATATATATGTTATGAATTTAATTAAAAATATATTTGTATCTATTTTAATTAATACTAAATTTTTTTAATCTAAGTCCCGTAATTTTTAATTACTTTTCTAATTGAAGGTTTTTTATATTAAAACATATTGTGCTTTAATTTATTTTATTAATATTTTAGTTATATTTATTATTAATAATAAATTTTTAAATAATAATAGTAATAATAATTAATTTTAATTAATTAATAATATGAAATTAATAATAAGCAAACAAGTGTTGTAATAATAATAAGAAAGTATAACAGGCTGTAAAATTTGTCTAAGACCACTAGGTAAAAGTCGATCTAAGACTAAGATTAATATTGTAACATTCTAATTTAACTCAATTTTATGAAAAAATAGTTCAATTTAGGATTGATCTAATGTATAATTTTTACCAATTGAGTTAATCTTTTGTTATAATTTTTATTTATTAAATTAGGCTAGTAAGGTTAGATTAATCCTTTCGATAATTTTAAGTAAATCATATTTCCAAATTATCTTTATTTCTTTGTTGAATTTCAGTATTTTCGAGATTGTTTGCAAAATTTTGTAAGACTTTACAGAACTGAACTTTTTCATTCCATGATAAGTAATGATATCTAGTCTATTGAAAAAAAAAAGAAAAGAAAAAAAATTGTATTTGATAGTAATAAAGGCTATATACCCTTGTAAATGCAAGGCTGGATCTAAGTACCATACTTGGATCATTACTTAAAACTAGCGGCTTTTTGACTATTAGCCTTGGAATCAAAAAACATTTTACCAAAGTCCTGTGTTAAAAAAATAATTTACCCGCAATGCTTAAAAAAAATTTAAAAAAAAAAAACTGCAAGATCACAGGCTATTGCTTGCTAGCTCTTCATTCAAGTTAATCACGTTAGGCTGCCCCTCGTCACTAACAACCTAATCACGTTGGGTCAAACACCATGATCAATGTTAACTGGTCATGTGGTGCAGCCTCTCATGATTCGAGCATTTTTCCCCCATGACATGGCCTATTGTTCACACATACATGGCCTACTATTCACACATATTATAAAACCCCTTCCCCAGCAGTAACCCTTCACTAAAACTCCCTCTGCCCCAACAACAATCCTTTCCCAACAATAACCCAAAATTCCCACTTCTCAGCAGCGGCCATATTATCTTAGGAAGCTCATTATACAAGTTTAGAGGTTCATATCCCTACTGTAAATCTTCTAATTTGTTTTGCTGGTGCAGAGTAGAAAATAAAATCTGCCAGTTCAAGTAAGATATTTATTTTAAAAAAATATTTTCAAATCATATGGAAATATAATGTGTTGAATGTAATATTTTTTACAAGTATTTCCTAATTTTATTTTGCATTGTCACTAGGCATTATGGCTAGATTATTATTATTCTATTTGATTATGTATTTTATTATTACATTTGTATTAATTAATCTTATCTATTTATTATTGTATCTATACTATTTTATTTTTACTATAATATTATGGTTGTGGGTATTATTTTAATCTGCTTATACTATTTTAATATACTCTTATTATTATGGTATCTAAGTATATTATTATGCTTGTAGTTTGACTAGATTATGCATGCTATGCATACTGTTATGATTTGAATTATTATACTTCTAGGTTAGGCATTATAAAAAAAATTTAAAAATCTGAATACTAGCAAATTTTAAAAAAATAGTAAAATTCTTTAATAATAAATTAGTATTAAGAAACATTAGTTGTAGGTTTGTAACACCTTGATATTTTTAAAATATTTTTTAAATCATAAATTTTGATTTAATCAAGAATATATATTAAAATACATGAAATTTTGATTTGATTAAAAATAAATAATTATATAATTAAGAAAAATATTTAACAAATAAGTTTAGGTATTTTACAAATAATTAAAAGAAATTCTTACATGTGAGTAAGAGAAATGATGTAGGTGCTCATCTAAAAGTAAAAAAAAAAATATTAGAAGTATACAATATTATCATTAACTTATTGACAATTAAAATAATATTATAATACACATAATGTTGATACATTAATATTTTACACATTGGGGCCTTTTGGTTCAAATTGGAGAAAGAAAATAAAATCAATAGAAAGATTCAGGTAGAAAAGAAAGGAATAACTCTTGATTACCTAATCTATTTGGTCTAAGTATTTTCAATTTACTTTATAAGTAATGATTATTATGAAAAATAATTTACTTATAATTATAATTGAAATAGTTATTAATATTGTGCGTATTATTATTTTTATTTTATTTAGCAATATCATAATTTTTACAATTGTTTAATATTAATTACAAATATGTTATTGATACTATTTATATCATAATTCTTGCTATGTTAACTACTATTTAAAAATTAATAATAATTAATAGTTTCATAATGATATTAATTATTGAGTTTAATTTAATCATGAATTGTAATATTTATAATTAATTTATTAATTATACTCAATATAAATGACTTAAAAATATTATAATATTTAAAATAATAATTATTAAAATAAATATAAAGTTATTAATATAATAAATTTATTTTGTAATATTTACTATATATTTAATATAAATAATATTTAGTAATATTAATTATCTATTAGATAAATGTTAATAGTATTATTAATATATAATTATTATTCCTTTATTATTTAAATAATAACTAATTATATAATAATTATCATTAAAATGAATTAATTGTTGATCTAATTAATATTAATTATAATAAATTTTTTTGATTTTATCATAATTAATATTTATGGTAATTATTTTACTAATATTATTAACTATTTTTATGTTATTGAATATTGAATATTTACTAACATTATCATTTCATAATCAAATTTAGCTGCAACATTTTTGTGTTATTATTATTTCAATTATTATTAAATAATTTATTTATTAATTTTTGTAACAATAATAGTTATAATTCTATTATGAATATTTAATATTTTATTATTATAGAGATGTCTTTGAAATTTTAATAAAATTATTAAATTATTATGTTATTAGATAATTTATTATATTAATTATAGTACTTATTATTTTATTATTTATTTTGATGTAATCATTTTTATTGTAAACTATTATTTTTAGGCATGTTCATTTTTACTTATATAAATAATGTATATTAATAATAAATCATTATTATTATCATTATTACCATCATATTGAAGATGATAAACTAAAAACCTATAACTTGTTTACTACCCTTCTTTATAAACTTGTCTTAGTATGTTTACTTTCACAAAATTTGAATTTCAAATTTAAACTTAAATTAAACTTATAAGTAGATATTAATAAGTGAGTTAAATAAGACATTTAAGATAGTTATAGTAAATAATTATTTATATTGAAGCATATTTAAAATAATTTCTTCCTTCAGCTTAAAATTAATTAATTTTCTACTGTACATAAAATTTAAGAAAGTAGAGAAGTTTTAAGATAATTTAGATAAAAAAAAATTACACGTCTTTGAATGTAGTATTGTAGGAAAGTTAAATAAATCATGAACTAAAAAATTTAAGTGCATAAAAGTAATGTATGTGTAGTTAAATATCTAAGACTAGCATGTGAAATAATTAGTTTATTAATTGACAAGAATGAAATAATTATGAGTAATTACGCAGTAGTAGTAAATTGTAGTTATTTTTGTAATTATGATATATCTTTTAATGTTGATTAAAGTACCTCTAAAGATGATTCATGAACCTTACTATGGTAGGAATCAGAATGAATATTAGGGAGAAAAATATTTATATTTATACGAATGGAGAAATTTATGAGATAGATCAAGATGATACATTTCAGTGCCACAAGGTTAAAGTAATAAGAACTAAATCAGACATAACCCCGGATGCACTAAAGAATCTAGTTAGGCGAAAAGCTACAACTTAATGAAAATCAAGTCGTAATTGAGTTGATATATAAGCATCCGCTCTCGCTAAATCTAATGCAATATAAGGCGTGCAAGTTGGAAGACGATGATGATATTCAACAAATGTGGGAAGTGAATATGAAATTTTCTACTTAATTGTCTTGCCCATAAGTGTATGCATATATCTTAACTATGGAATTGGATTTGAACATAGCAAGTTAACCAATTGATGCCTATGATCCATACATACTACCATCCGCTAGCCAACTTCATAACACCAATAACGAGCCACGTATTATAACCCGTACCTTACTAGTGTTGAACCAGTAAATAAGCAAATTGAATGTGGCTAGTAATTTCACACCCCTATTATCAATAATGCTCCAGAGCCATATTTTTCTCAGCCTAACTATGACTTATCTCAATCCCCCTCTTCCCTGAAGGAAACAGAGGACATCATGGATAAATTTGAAGAGAAAGATGGATATGATGATATTCTTGAATGGTTTGTGTTAAGAATTCGGATTACCATATGCAGCAAAAATTCAAAATTTGATCCGAATTCTACCTAGGATCCATGCAAAAAAATATAAATCAATGATTAGGGTTTTACCTATTGGGCACTTGTGTTTTTACTGATCAAAACTTAAGAGCGGATGAATCAAACGTCGACCAGAAGGTACAGCGTCTCTACGGTATCCACACGGAGTGAACAATGACCTCCACCCTCCACGAATCTGCTAGGATGCGTTTTTCTCTCTAGGAATTAGGATTGAATGATTTCTGAGTGATTTAGGGTTTGTATGGAAGCTTTAAGCGTATTATTAAAGTGCTGCCCTCAAGTCCCTTTTTATAGAACTTAAGCAAATCATAATCCTAGTCCAACTAGGATAATGCTTCCAAAATCCTAATCACACTTAACAACTCATCTTATCTTTATCCTAAAGATAATGGGGAGAGATAGGACTTATCTATTAATTATCTAATATTAGATAATAACATTATCTCATAATATATTTATCTAATATCTGATAAGATAATTATTTGATATTACTTTAATATCAAATAATATCACATAATATATATATATATATATATATATTACATGAATTTATTATTAATAATAATATATATATGCACGAAAATAAGTCCAATTAATTGGATATTAATATAATTAAAGTCCAATTAATTATTGTCTTATTCCTACTCCTTTTATGTGACCCTGTAGGTTCTTACTACGTTGACAATGACTTATTATTGAGCCATAGACAGTAAGCGGTATCTAGCAATACATCACTGCCACTCAAGTAGTAAGAATGTCTGTGATTCGCCATCCACCTAATACATGATCAAGGTTTTACATCATAACCCTTTTGTAATAATATCCAAATTGAACTAGAGGCATGCAATGTGTTATCCTCGTCAATGTTCAATTTATATTTCTTGATACTGAGTAGACTTAAAATAAATGATTAATATCACATATTAATTCAATTGAGCATGGCCATGCATTTCTAAGTCTCACTCAATCAAGGGGCCCAAGGATATTTCTTTTTTATACAAGAGTAACAAAATTCTATCTACATCACTCACTTTCCTTTGCACGATTTATGACACACCCAATCAATGCCCTACTTGTCATCCTGATTAAAGGTGACATAGGACAATATTAAAGTGAGTAATTCCTCATGTAAGGAACCGTAATGACTTCAGGTCAAAGGTTTATGTATATTTGTGATCATATAAGAATAACTTATGACACGTTTATCCATGCAATATTCTCATAGTGGGTCAGTCCAGTACATTGTTCACTAGCAATATACTCATGTATTAACTTGATATCACATATCCATGCTTCGTAATTATCAGTCACTATACATACTAGTCTTGATATATTATTACTATCCTTTTCGTAATAATACTTAACTAGGGGCATTTTAAGAATAGCGAAACTATTCCAAGGATAATTATTATATTAAGTTATAAATTGCACATAATAATAATAAAATTATAAAAATAAAATATAATAATTAAATTACCTAAAATAAAACATAATACATTGTGTATAACTTCAATCATCATATGATTGGTTCTAGGACACACACCAACAATCTCCTACTTGGACTAGAGCCAATCACTCATGTATCTAATACCAAATGACATAATATGACCATCGTGCTTTTTCTGCGCTAAAGGCTTTGTTAGTAGGTCGGCGATATTATCATCAGTTGGTACTTTGCATATCTTCACATCTCTTCTATTGATGATTTCTCGAATGAGATGGAAGTGCCTAATTATATGTTTAGATCGCTGGTGAGATCTGGGTTCCTTGGCTTGTGCAATGGCTCCATTGTTGTCACAATAGAGATCCATTGGGTTTGCAATGCTAGGAACAATGCTAAGTTCAGTAATGAACTTTTTAATCTAAACAGCCTCTTTTGAAGCATCAAATGCAGCAATATACTCAGCCTCTATAGTAAAGTCGACCACTGTTTCCTGCTTTGAACTCTTCCAGCACACAGCACCACCATTTAGGCTAAATACATAACTTGACTGGGATCTAAAGTCATCCTTGTCGGATTGGAAACTGGCATCAGTGTAACCTTTTACAACAAGTTCTTCCTCTCCTCCATATATTAAGAATGAATCCTTAGTCCTTCTTAAGTACTTAAGGATATTCTTAACGGTAGTCCAGTGAGGTTCACCTAGATTTGACCGATACCTGCTCGTCATGCTTAAAGCATACGAGACATCAGGACGAGTACATATCATGGCATATATGATAGATCCAATTGTTGATGCATATGGCATCTTATTCATGTGATCCTTCTCATCTTGTGTCGAAGGACACTAAGCTTTGGACAAATTTATGCCATATGACATAGGCAAAAATCCTCTTTTAGATTCTTGCATGTTAAAGCATTTTAACACTTTATCTATGTATGTACTCTGACTTAGGCCAAGTAATTTTCTTGATCTATCTCTATAGATCTTAATACCTAGTATATAGGTAGCTTCACCTAAGTCTTTCATCGAGAAACAATTCCCTAACCAAGTCTTTACTGTTTGTAGTGTAGGGATATCATTTCTAATGAGTAGTATGTCATCCATATACAATACAAGAAAAATAATTGTGCTCCCACTAACCCTTTTGTAAACACAAGATTCATCTTTATTTTTGATGAAACCAAATTCTTTGATTGCCTCATCAAAATAAAGATTCCAACTCCGTGAAGCTTGCTTTAATCTATAAATGGATCATTGTAACTTACATACCTTTCCAGCAGTTTCAGGAATGATAAAATCCTTAGGCTGTGTCATGTACACATCCTCGAGGAGCTTTCTATTAAGAAAAGCAGTTTTGACATCCATCTGCCAAATTTCGTAATTATAAAAAGCTGTAATAGCAAGCAAAATCCGAATGGATTTAAGCATGGCAACTGGGGAATAGGTCTCATCATAGTCTATACCATGAACTTGCCTATAACCTTTTGCGACTAATCGTCCATTAAAAGTTTGCATGTTACCATCCATGTCGATTTTCTTCTTGAAAACCCATTTGCACCCAATGGGTTTTACCCCTTCAAGGTGGATCAACTAAAGTCCATACTTGGTTAGTATACATGAAATCCATCTCAGATTTCATGGCCTCAAGCCACTTCTTAAAGTCTGGCCCTTTTATAACTTCTTGGTAAGTTGTAGGCTCATCTTGATCCATGAGCAAAATATCGCCATTTTGAGTTACAAGAAATTCATATCTCTCAGCCTCATGGCGTATCATACCAGACTTACGTAGGCCTTATGTTACTTGAGCTAGTTCCTGACCCACAACATCTTGTGGTCTTTTTTCAAGCTCTATTATAGGTTCAGTGTTACTTTGTGAGTCTCTCACTTCTTCAATTTCTACTTTTCTCCTATAATTTCTCTTAGAGATAAATTCTTTTTCTAGAAAAACACCAGTTCGTGCGACAAATACTTTGCCTTTACTAAGATTATAGAAATAGTATCCCTTAGTTTCCTTAAGATACCCTATAAAGTAGCACTTGTCTGATTTGGGTCCAAGCTTATCAGAAATTTGACATTTTACATAGGCCTCGCAACCCCAAATCTTCATAAAAGACAAGTTAGGATGTTTCCCAGTCCATATCTCATATGGAGTCTTTTGAACCTGTTTTAGAGGGAACACAGTTGAGTGTAAAAACAGCTATCTCTAGAGAATGCCCCCAAAAGAAAATTTGAAGATCTATATGACTCATTATAAATTGTACCATGTTTAACAAGGTACAATTCCTCCTTTCTGAAACACCATTCCATTATGGCACTCCAGGTGGAGTGAGTTGTGATACTATACCACGCTCCTTTAGATAGTCATCAAATTCTTGGCTTAAGTATTCTCCACGTCAATCTGATCGAAGTGTTTTAATACTTTTACCAAGTTGGTTTTGCACTTCATTCTTGAATTCCTTGAACTTTTCAAAGGATTCTGATTTATGTTTCATAAGATACACATATCCATATCTACTGAAATCATTAGTAAATGTAATGAAGTACTAGAAACCTCCTCTAGCAAGTGAACTAATAGGCCCACATACATCAGTATGTATGAGACTTAATAGATCATTAGCCTTTTCACTGTGTCCAATGAATGGTGTTTTAGTCATTTTTCCTAGCAAACAAGATTCACATATTTCATATGATTCAAAATCAAATAAATCCAAGAATCCATCCTTATGAAGCTTGGATATGCGCTTCTCATTTATATGGCCCAAACGACAATGCCGGAGATAAGTTAGATTTAAATCATTTGATTTAAATCGCTTAGTGTTTATGTTATAGACAGGCATTTCAAGATCAAGAATATAGAGCCCATTGAACATTTGTGCACTGTAGTAAAACATTTCATTTAAATAAATTGAACAACTTTTGTCCTTTATTATAAATGAAAAACCTTTCTTATCCAAACAAGAAACAGAAATAATATTCCTGCTGATAGCAGGCACAAAATAACAATCCTCTAATTCTATTACTAAAGCAGAAGGTAAAGATAGATAATATGTCCCTACAGCTAGCGCAGCAACTCTTCCTCCATTGCCAACTCGTAGGTCCACTTCACCTTTAGCTAGAGTCCTACTCCTTTGTAGTTCCTGCACATTTGTACAAATGTGAGAACCGCATCCAGTATCTAATACTCAAGATGTGGAAGTTGAAACATTAATTTCTATAATATAGATACCTGAAGCGGAAGTCTCACTTCCCTTCTTCTTTTTTAGATCTTCCAAATAGACCTTGCAATTTCTTTTCCAATGTTCGGTTTAACTACAATGGAAGCATGTCCCTTCCTTAGCCACACCACCTTTTGGTTTCAGTGTAGAGGATTTAGACTTGGGCTTGCCTTTGGATTTGGAATCCTTCTTATTTTTGCCCTTACCTTTACCTTTTTGAACCATCACTATGGTATTAAGCTTAGTCTTTTGCAAATTTTGTTCAACAGTTCTTAACATGCTTAACAATTCCGACAATGGTTTGTCAATTTCATTCATGTTGTAATTCATGATAAATTAACCATAACTCTATGGCAACGATTGCAGAATTAAGTCAGTGGCCAACTCTTAACCTAGTGGAGCACCTAATCTTTCAAGGTTCTCAACATACCCAATCATTTTGAGTACATGAGGCCCAACAGGGTTTCCTTTTGCCAGTTTGCACTGAAACAAGGCTTTTGTCACCTCAAACCTCTCATGTCGAGCTTGGCCTTCATAAAACTTCTTAAGATGCTCAAGCATGTCATAAACTTCCATGTTCTCATGTTGCTTCTGAAGCTCAAAGTCCATGGTAGCCAACATGAGACAATCGACATCTAATGCATCATTATGATGCTTTTTATAAGCATCCTTTTAAGCTCGAGGGGCAGTAGCTTCAGGTTCTTGAGGAATGGGTTCTTCTAGGACACACATTTTTCGCTCATGTTTGAGGACTATCCTCAAATTCCTATACCAGTCCAGGAAGTTTGTTCCATTCAGTTTGTCCTTCTCAAGGACCGATCGCAGTGATAAGTTATTTGATATATTAGCCATTGGTTATCTACGACAGAAATATGTAAAGTAATTATTAAATTAAATCATTTAATAAGGTCTTTTATTAAATGTACCTCCCACTATTTCATTCAAATTAATAGCCCTCACTATTAATTCAGAAAGTCATATTATTTAAGTTTTCTAGTGGGCCAAGATCCATATTTCATCAAGCCTTAAGTTAGCTTTGGCTAATCACTTAAAACTTAGTTATTTAGGTAAGCAACACTTGCCAATTATATCATATACAACTCTTGGATAGTTAGGTGAACAACACTTGTTCTAGTCCATCTTATAAACTAAAGCCCAACTCTATGCCTCTAGGTCTTAATCCTATTAAGATATCCTAGTTAAGTCAGACCCAATATTTGACATTCGGATATTATTATTATCCAGTCGCATCTCACTAAGATAAACAAGGTACCTTGCTTTGGCAAACCTACCTTATGTCGATCGAGGCCTTGATGAACGCCAAACATTGGAAGGCTTCATTAATTATTACTGACTTAATATTTTAGATGAGGGATTTTAACTTAATTATTATCAGATCTCACCATAACTAGCCTATTTATTCATGCAATATATCTAGCATATCTAATATATCATATAAAGTAAATGAATAAAATAGACTATTGTATATCATATATCATGTAATGAATAGAACTATCATATAGTAAGAACACATTCTATCATATAATAAATGCATGCTCATCAATATCATCACATAATAAAGAAATCAATATGTTACATAGTATGGCCTCAAAATTCTATTTTCTAATGACATTCCTAACTAACTCCTTAGCTTCTTCTTGTCCCATAGCTCCTTAGCTTCTCCTTGTTCCAAGTCAAGAATACTCCATTGCAATTACAATTTTACAACAGAAACCCCGAGTTACATTCGGGGGGGGGGGAATTGAGATGAGAAGAGAATATACATTAGAGAAATAAAGGAAGACACGACACGCAGGTCATATTTTAAAATTCATCCATTAAAAACTCCAAGGGTCATATTATGCAACACATTCATGCATCATACGTAATAATTGCTAAGAAATATATATAACCAAGATTAGCAGGATGATTGACATATATATTTGATAACATTATCATCATAAAAAATCATGTTCTAAAATAGCGTCTTAAGAACAAAAATAATTTTTGAACGCCACACAGAGTTAGCACAACGGTCCCTCTAGCCGGCTAGCGAGCGAGGGTTAAGGGGGCAGAGCCCCTTACCAAGGGGTGTGGGGGGCGGAGCCCCCCGGGCCAAAAATTGAATTCATCTGACATTTAAATTTTAATTCATTTTGCCAACAATTGACACACCCACAGTTGAACAATTCGACTATATGATTGACATTCAAATCATAGTTTCAAAATAGGATTTACATCTAAACACTTTGAATAATTTTAATCATATCAAAACAGATCCAGCCGTGTTCAAATAAATTAAAGCATACATATACCTCATAGACCAGATTCAACTTAATCATATTAAATGAATTTAAACAAGTCTTTACAGATTCAGAATTAATCACATTAATTCTATGCTGACTAGGTTATATGCTTTAAACGCAGAGAACATCACATGTTCAAAACAAATTCAAGGGTTTATCATTTGAAAACTCAGAATTACGCATAAATAGATTTGAATATGAAGCAGAAAAATGCATGATCATATTCATACAATTAATCTCATCAATTGATAATCAGATATGAAATTCAGATCATATATATCATATATATATCTATGAAATCAAAATCATACATGAGTTTGCATATATCTCATATATATCTAGTTTAAATAGAAACTGATTTGATATTAATTTATCACATAAACATTCATCAAAACGTGTAATTTCTGATTTAAATCGAAATAGATTTGACATGTATTTATCATATAAATATTCATCAAAGACAGTAAAACACATAATCAGAACTATATTTTTGCAAGAAGCTCTGATACCACTGTTAAGAATTCGAATTATCATATGCAGCAAAAATTCAAATTTTGATCTGAATTCTACCTAGGATCCATGCAAAAAAACGTAAATCAATGATTAGGGTTTTACCTATTGGGCACTCGTGTTTCTACTGATCAAAACTTGAAAGCGGATGAATCAAATGCCAGCCAGAAGGTACAGCGTCTCTACGGTATCCACACGGAGTGAACAACGACCTCTCACCCTTCACGAATTTGCTAGGATGCATTTTTCTCTCTAGGAATTAGGATTGGATAATTTCTGAGTGATTTAGGGTTTGTATGGAAGCTTTAAGCGTATTATTAAAGTGCTGCCCTCAAGTCCCTTTTTATAGAATTTAAGCAAATCATAATCCTAGTCTAACTAGGATAATGCTTCCAAAATCCTAATCACACTTAATAACTCATCTTATCCTTATCCTATAGATAATGGGGAGAGATAGAACTTATCTATTAATTATCTAATATTAGATAATAACATTATCTCATAATATAAATATCTTAATATTAAATAATTGCATATAGTTATCAAATATCAAAATAATATTATCTCATAATATATTTATCTAATATATGATAAGATAATTTTTGATATTACTTTAATATCAAATAATATCACATAATATATATATATATATATATATATATATATATATATATATATATATATTACGTGAATTTATTATTAATAATAATATATATATGCACGAAAATAAGTTCAATTAATTGGATAATAATATAATTAAAGTCCAATTAATTATTATCTTATTCCTACTCCTTTTGTGTGACTCTGTAGGTTCTCACTATGTTGACAATGACTTATTATTGAGCCATAGACAGTAAGCGGTATTTAGCAATACATCACTACGACTCAAGTAGTAAGAATGTTTGTGATTCGCCATCCACCTAATACATGATTAACGTTTTGCATCATAACCCTTTTGTAATAATATCCAAATTGAACTAGAGGCATGGAATGTGTCATCCTTGTCAATGTTCAATTTATATTTTTTGATATTGAGTAGACTTAAAATAAATGATTAATATCACATATTAATTCAATTGAGCATGGCCATGCATTTCTAAGTCTCACTCAATCAAGAGGCCCAAGGATATTTCTCTTTTATATAAGAGTAACAAAATTCCATCTACATCACTCACTTCCCTCTGCATGATTTATGACACACCTAATCAATGCCCTACTTGTTATCCTGATTAAAAGTGACATAAGACAATATTAAAGTGAGTAATTCCTCATGTAGGGAATTGTAATGACTTTAGGTCAAAGGTTTATGTGTATTTTTGATCATATGAGAATAACTTATGACACGTCTATCCATGCAATATTCTCATAGTGGGTCAGTCCAGTACGTTGTTCACTAGCAATATACTCATGTATTGACTTGATATCACATATCCATGATTCGTAATCATCAGTCACTATACATACTAGTCTCGATGTATTATTACTATTCTTTTCGTAATAATACTTGACTAAAGGTATTTTAGGAATAGCGAAGCTATTCCAAGGATAATTATTATATTAAGTTATAAATTGCACATAATAATAATAAAATTATAAAAATAAAATATAATAATTAAATTATCTAAAATAAAATATAATACATTGTGTATAACTTCAATCATCTATATGATTGGTTCTAGGACACACACTAACAGTTTGGTGGTGATAATGACAGTTAGGATGATGATGACGGAGAAGATTTCACCAATACACTCCTAACAACACTTGTAAGCTGATACATGGAATCGGCTACTGCCTTTTTTTCACAACTAAATGTAGAAGTTGTCATGAGTTATGATTATCCTGAAATTGGAAATGACATAAATATAAATGACAATAAGGATCCATATGTGGGTCTACAATATATGGATAAAAAGTTATTTTGTCATGCAATGAAGATATACTCAATTCGAACTCACCACATATTTTATGTGTACTACTCTTTGACTAAATATGAAGAATATTGATGCCCTCACTATAGTGTACAATGCAATTGGAGGGTTAGAGTATGTCATAAGCCAAGAGAGAATCACTGATATATATCAAAATACAATAGGCCTCTTACATGTGTATCTGTCTCTCTTTCTCAAGATCATCCAAAGTTAGACACAAATGTCATTTCATCCTATATTGTGGCCATGGTGATGAAAAACCCAAGTGTGTCCATCTAAGAACTCATTGAGTGAATCTACAGTATTTTTAGGTACTCAGTATCCTATAAGAAGACTTAGAAGGACAAACATCGAGCCATCATTCTTGCATTTGGGAATTGAGAGACTTCATATTCAATACTACTGAGGTGATTGGTGGCAGTGCAACACTTTAATCTTAGGTCATTTTTTGAGATTGTTAGTAGAGAATGCCCGCTAAGCAGTTCTGACGATGAGTCGATTCCATTGCTCCATCAAGTGTTTTGGACTTTCAAGTTATGCATTAAAGTGATTAACCATTTGAAACTGATAGTCCAAGTAAATGACATCTTCTTGTATGAAAAGTATAAAGGGGTCTTGCTTATCGCGATGTCACAAGATGGCAATAGAAAAGTCATGTCTCTTGCATTTGTCGTGGTAAAGGGGGAAACATATGAGATATAGGCTTGGTTCTTATCGAATGTTCGATAGCGTGTCATTAAGGATAGACATGATATTTGCTTGATATCATATAGACATCTTGGAATATTACCTACTGTTGCAAACCCATATGTCGGATGGCAACCTTTTTATGTTTATCATATGTTTTGCTTTCGAAACATCACCAGCAATCTAAACTTAACTTTTAGGACAACACGGCTGAAGATGTTTACTAGCATTGGTACGTATTACCCACACTAACATCATTAATTGTCATTGTCTATCATGATTATTATTTATTCAATCAAAATGATGTGTGGTACAGGTTACCAATATAAATGACATGTTGTGGATAGCAAGTTGGATGAACTACACCAATTACACCTAAGAGCTATTAATTGGATTGATAATATCTTAAAAAGTCAATGGAGTTGTGCTTATGATTAGGAGGGCCAATGATAAAGGCATATGACAACCAAATTAGTCGAGTGTATCAATAGCATATCCAAAGGGATTAGATTTTTACCAATTATAAGGTTGGTCAAAGCTATGTTGTATCGAATAAATGCATACTTTGTTAATTGAGCAAAGACTATTATAGCACAGCTACAAGCAGGAGAGGTGTTTAGCGAAGACATCCAAAAAAATATTCAAGATTGCATTCAAAAGGCATCTGTCTATCACATCTGTCGCTTTGATCACTTAGGGTCGGCTCTTGAGATGGATGATCCGTATGATTAGACTTTGAAACAGTTTAGTCGAACTTATAAGGTTAGCTTATGCAATCAAACATATGATTATGGTGAATTCCAATTAGGGCATTGGCCTTGCTAACATGTATTTGCAGCATGTACGAAGGTCTCGTTGGATCCATTATAGTTTGTCAATCCTGTATTCCGATCAGAGATAATGCTAAAGGCTTATAGCTATGAGTTTCAGCCAATCGGCAATATAGAGCACTAGCTATTGTTGAATAAACTAATACTTGTACTGGATCCCACGCAGATATATTCCAATGGTCGATCTCGTTCGACATGTATAAGAAACGAAATGAATTGGAGAAAGAGTCCATCTGAACCCTAGAGTTATGAGTTATGCTAGCAAATTGGGCAAAATCATATAACCTATCAATCTAGTTAACAAAACATGCCATGACACCTCTAACCCTTAAAAAGATGATAGATAACCTATCTTCAAGATTACTACTATAAATAACTCTAGACTATGCTTAGTTTGCTAATATATTAGTAAAAACCAAATAACTTATTGTATCTAAACAGTATATTAGCTTGTCTTATTGTATTAAATTAATTTATTTTCTTACTGCATTTTGTAAGACTTACATAAATTTATGATTATGCAATTAACTGAATTCATCTAATTTGACATAGTCCATATCACCTGACTCCAATAGCCAATTGGTATCGTGTTACAACCCCTAGACCTAATGATGAGTCACTATTATACTTGCAGTCTAGACACATTTCACAAGCCATATGGTTAGGTAAGGTATGTTTATTCTCTTAATAAAAAATTACTTCATTTTATATGCGCTAACTATATTTTCAATTGATGTTAAAAGAAGGATTGAATCCTGAAGTTATGTCATGTTGGCTATAGGTATTGTCTCTTCGATCCACCACTTGCAATTGTGTCTTATCTTCAGTAGGCAGGCTTCTATAGCGCCAACCGACTTGGTCATTTTGACTTCAATGTTATTCTTGTATCCACACTCGTTGAATGATGGTATCTTAAAACACATACTTTCCACATTACCTTAAGGGAGTGCACCATTATCCTACAAGATGTCTCCATCCAGTTAAGTTTACCATGTGAGGGTGTCTCCATTTCTGGATACACTAGATATGATTGGCTAAGGATCTATGAAGATTTACTAGGGGTTAGACTGCTTGAAGAATGTTTACAAGGTTAGCGCTTGAGCATCACTTGATTAGCAGTAAACTTTGGACACTTATCGGATAATGCAAATGATGAACAAACATAGCGATTTACGCATGCGTACATCTTGAGGCTTATAGACGGTTACTTTATGCCCAACATTTTAAGCCACAAAGTGTTACTGATGTATCTACCGTTACTCGAAAATTTTACAAATGCTGGTCAATTTAGTTGGGGGTCCACAGTTTTGGCTTGCTTGTATAGAGAATTGTATATCGTCACTAAATATGATGAGATTAACATTGGTAGATATTTGCATTTGTTGCATTTATAGGCGTGGAATCGATTTCCCATTCTAGCACTAGCGAGACTCCCATATCTTGATCCTCGCTTGGACATCTACCCTATGCTTCCACCATTAGGCTTCAGGTATAGATCATACATGATTTTCATATTACATTTCTCATAACACCTTAAAATATCTAAATAAATGATACACATCTTTTATTCCTCACAGGTGGAAGAACACTAGGCTACCTCCTAGGTCGCCAGCAATGGCCTTACACTAATATAGAGTATTACTTGATCAGATGAGGGCCAATGAGGTTGGAAACCTTACTTTATTGTATCTAATGAAGTTAGTCTCACATGTAGTGATATGTTTATTAATATTACACTTATGTAATGCATATTATTTAACGTCCTTATGACATTTTCAATGTACAATAGCTTATACCCCTATATTACTTGACCTCATTTGACATATAGCTGACATCAGTTCCTATCATATACTTCTATATTGTGGAATGGCACCATGCATATTATGTGCTTCGCCAATTTGGCAGGCGCAGTCAATCCCATTAGAGTCATTCAATCTTGATTCTTGTCATACTTTATAACTTCAAGGTAAAACGTCAAAAGACTGGCAGTACGAGCATGTAATATTCATTAATGCTTAGAATGCATGGCACAATACACTTTCATTAACTAAGATAGAGACAGATGCTCTTCACTGTGACTTGGGCTACATGACATGGTACTGGAGACATACCAGATGATAGATTCATCCAATTAGCAGTGGTCTAGGATTTATCGTAATGAACAATGTTAACACATTTTTTTATAATTTCTTCAAGATATAATATATATATATATATATATATATATTAAATTATCAAATATACTTCTTTGTAGGATGATATAGCTGAGAAACTACATAAGTTTAGTGTCGAGGATTCCCCCTCTCAGCCATACAATCAATTTAGGGAAATAGTGGATCGGGAATGTTTCCTCATACTTCGTGCACTAAGGGAGCATCGAGACATAACTACTGCCCAGCCTATTTATCTTACTGATGAATTATTAAGACCACCCATTCTTAAGCTTAGACATGGTAGGAAAGGCTATGGTTTCATATCTTTTAGGGATCCCATTTTACTTGAGGAAGAGGATGATGATGAAAGTATCTCTTATGGTCATCCATCAATCACACAAGTAGGTGTCCCCTCCTCCTACATACCTCCATCGATGTAGGCTAATATAAAGGTGCAGGTCCATTAACTTATACCCCCTCATCACAATTCTTAACAAGTAGAGATGATGGCCTATCATACAGCATGACATTACCCCCACAGCACCCTTATGATTCTCCACAGTCATCATTGTTTACCCCATCACCATCACAATTAACTCATTAAATTCCTGATTCTCTAATGATGTTATTTGCTAACCCATTTGCACTTACTACGGAGTATGCTAGTAAATCCATAGAGCAACAACAACAATAAAGGTTTTTCACCCTAAAAAACTTTATTCTACCATTTCAATCCTTCCCTTAGGACTTAAACTCTCCACCTTCTAGGAGTCAAAACCTACTTAACTTATGCAAATGACAATGAGGATAACAATGAAAATGAACAACATCAACCCCTAGCTTAATGACCGCAACGAGTAAGGCAACACCCTCGATATGGGACTAGAAGTTATTATTTTAGTAATTGAGTATTTCATTATTGTATTATAGTGTTTGATCTAATTTTTTCATTTAATTGATTTATAGCCTTTTTACTTCAGATTTAGTACTCTTTAACATTTCATTTATCATATTATCCAATTTTTTAGATAAATTGTACAAATTGACAATCATATATTTCACTCTTCTTCATTAATTCAAACCACATTATTAAATTAATTCCTTTCGTTATATTGTTATTTACAATTCATTATAGCATTCTAAAATACCATTTGTTTTGGTGTTATTTTAAAGTTATGCTTACATATTATTAAATTTTGTGGAATTTTAACTTTACAGATTGAATTTTACTAAACTTATATTTTATATTATGCTACTTAATTAATTAAGTATTTTATCAAATGATGTGATTTTTTTTACTTAAGAATTATAACATTATAATTTATAAAGGTTGGTTTTTTATTGTAGCACTTACTTTGAGAGCACACTAAAATTTTTTTCCTAAAGTAGTCTCAAAATTACTTTATAGTATTTAATGAGATTTACTTTATTATGAAAATCACTTTAATTAATTAAAATAATAATAAATTATATAGTAAAATATTATTAGAATGATATGAATCAAAATTAAATAAAAATTAACAAAAGTATTTTAATGCATATTTTAATAAAAATTTATTTTTTGAATTCACTGGAATGATTAGAACTACTTTGAAATTTGCATACACCTACTTAACGTATAAAATAATGATGTATAATAACTAAATAGTAACTTAATCTGTATAAATATATATAAATGATTAAGCTTAACATTAAATTAAATCTAAATAAATAATAATTTTAGCAATATGGTCTAAATGTTCAAATGTTTATTTATGTCAAGAAAAAATTTTGCATGGCCTCTAGGAAATTTAAATTTTATACAAATTATTTTATAATGGAGTTATGCCTTCTTTTCCTTTATTCACGTATATAATCATATATTTTGTAACATAATTTGATTACTCTAAGTGTAAAATACAATTTAGAAGTTAAAGTGAATTATTATGGGATTAAAAATTATAAGTTTTGAAGTTAATAAACAATAAGTCATTAAAAATGTAATTAATTTTTAAAGTAGCATTATTAATTTCTTTAATTTTTTCCTTAATTAAAATTATTTTAATTATTATTTTTTGGATGTTAAAGTCAAATACCACCTTTAACTTACCATAAAATAATTAAATTCTGCTCTATTAAATTTTAATAAAATTGAAAATTACAAATTGAATTTTAATTAATTTATATTTAATATTTCACTACCTTAATTAATTAAATATTTTATCTAATGATGTGATTTTTTATTTTTAAATAAGAATTATAACGTTATAATATATTAATTTTTAATAATTTTTTGGCACATAATTCAGCACTTTATTTTCAAGTATTAAATTAAAATTTTTAATGCATAATTTATTTTTATTATTTATATAACATGAAATATTACATGTCCTAGAATGAAAATTAAATAATGTATTATAATATTATGATTTTTATTTAAAAATTTCTTTAAAATATATTATCTATATGTAATTATTTTTTTAAATTATATTATATCATATTATGGATTGACATAATTTACTAATAAAATATTTATTTTTTATGCAAATTATTTTCTTTTTTCATATTTAGTTAAGAATTTTTATAGATATATACATCACAATATGATAAAATATTATTTAAAAATTTAATTTTATGACTTAAATCTTTCAACTAATAAGTATATAAGAAATATGTAAAAATTTATATTTATTGAATTAATAATTATTCTAACAACCTTACAATAGCTACTAGTTTTATTATATTAAGTATATTGTATAATTTTATGAAAGTTAATAATATTATTGATTATTATTTATAATATTGATTAATTAATATCAAATAAACATCTAAAATATAAAAAATTAAATTAAATATAAATTAAGTAAAAATAAAAATAAATAAATAAAGGGTCACAAATTAAAAATGATTGAAAATTATAAAAAAAATTGGATCCAAAATTAGTTTAAAAAATAAAAAAAGCAAAGAAACTAAAAAAAGGCTTCAATCAAATAAAAAATTAGAAAAAAATTAAAAAAATTAAAAAAAAATTCTAATCATGGGAGGAGCTCACCCGCGGGCTCCCCCTTTCCATGATCAGTACATTTAAAAAAAAAATAATTTAAGCATTGGGGCAATTAGTTTTGTTGGCACAAGGTTTAAGAAAAATTTTCTTCTACACGTTGTTTTCTGGTCAAAAAGCCTAAAACTAGCTCTATTGGTTTGGACCAAAAAATGTATCCTTATTTATTGTTTTTAAAAATAATTTTATTTTTTTATTTTTAAAAATAAAAAATTTATTTTTGAAATTATTTTTTAAATGTATAACTTAAAAAAATAAAAATACTTTTTAAATATTTCTAACTTATTTTCTTATTTTACATGTCAATTTTATAATTATATGAAATATCTTTTTATTTACAATATTGAATACCTTTTGATATTTATTTTTCTTCAATTTGAAAATAATTTTTTTAAAAAAATAATTCTTAAAAATAATTTTTAAAAATATAACAAAAATATATACAAACACCCTACAAATTTTGCTCCCTTACCTAATTTGTATGTAAACTTGGCTTACATATCTAGCATATTTCTTCCTGTTTTATCGAAATTTAACAGGGTGTCGTGTTGTTTATAAACTTTGCAATCAAGAAATATTATATAATTTTAATAGTTTTGGAAATATTTTTCTTTTTAAAATTTATAATAAAGATATTACTTTTATTGTATTCTTTATTCTTTATATTTAACATTTAAAAAATAAAATATTTTTTACCACCTTAAATTATTATAATAACTCTAAACATGGATAAATAAGATTATTTATATCAAAAGCAGTTTCCACCAAAAACAAGCGAAACATTAGTCTTCCATGTACAATGTCACCCTCTTTTTGTAGCATCACGATTTAGTGTTCTTAAAGAGGCAAATTAGATCATCGCTAGAAAAGAAAAATCCCAGATAAAAAGAGGTGGCTTATACACTTTTTGTTAAAAAATTCTTTCTTAATTAATATTTTTAAACAAATAAGTAAATTCTTTCACTCAAATAAATCACATCGAGTGCCAATTATTCTAAGATCTAGTTTTATTATTATTAATTTGATATTCTATGGCAAGAATGAAATTGTGAATATGATTGTCTACTTCCTTGCGTCCTGTGTTATTACGTTGTTTCGCATAACTAGTGCTAGCAGGGATAGCTACCTATCATTAAT
Source organism: Sindora glabra (assembly GCA_020226215.1). Classification (NCBI taxonomy): domain Eukaryota; kingdom Viridiplantae; phylum Streptophyta; class Magnoliopsida; order Fabales; family Fabaceae; genus Sindora; species Sindora glabra. Next base: position 43,386,917 of record CM035234.1, read on the forward strand.
AATCATTAATGAAAGAAGAATTGTATAGTTGAATCTCTATAACTAAAGGCATTTTGTAAGAGATAATTATCTGCTACAGTAACGGGGAGGTAACTGTTTGATTTGGCGAGATCTTTGTATGTGAAAGGACGAGGAGGTTATGAAATAATGATGTTGAAATTATCTAATTTGAAATTTGATTTTAATTATATCGTAGATCACTTAAGCTTTAATCTGAAGATTGTGCCAATTATTGAAAATGGATATTTCTAAGAGATAAACATCACGATATGTTTTACTCATTTATAAAAATAATGAGATTACTTGTGCTTACAAAAGTCGTTAATTTTCAAGGTTTGTTTTTCAGTATTGTTTGATTTGAATATGAAATTTTATTGTCTATTTTGAAATTGGCCAAGAAATAGGTATAAGTCTCTATCATTGAAAAAAATCCTTATCTTTGAAAAAAGAAAAGGAAAAAAAGAAGGGAGACTAATATCAAACTCATGACTTTGATTATATTCTTTACATATCCCAATTATTCTAAACTATTTTCATATTTGCTGAAATATGAATACTATTGTGTAAATGTGAATAGGAAAATACTTATTTTGTTTTATTTTGGAGCGACGGATGAATGTCTAAAATTCAATATTTGAAATAATGAGGTATTCATCAAAGATTATATTATGAGTGAAAAGAAATTTCAATTTTTGATTTTTGAATTATTTATGAATTTATTTTTGAATTGTTTATGAGTGAAACTCATAAATAATTTTCAATCCAAATACTTGTGAAAAAAAAAGATTTTTAAATATGGTAGATCCATAAATAAATAAATATTATGCAAAGACTTTGTAAAAAGTGGGGGAAACTATTTTTATGAGAAAGATTAATAAATTTGTGTGAATCCCTTATATATTTGAGATATAGTTTTAGTGTATACAAGAAAAAAAAACGAAAATATTTATTTTCAATTTTGAAAAAGAAACATTTGAGATATAGACATTTGAAATTGAAATTGAGAGGGTGTATATTTAACTTTTCATTGTTTAAGAAAAAGGAGAAAATTTTGAGAGGCTTCCCATTTTAACTTTATGAAATTATTATATTTTTATTTATATTTTTAAACATATATGGCAAGAAAGAAAAAAAATTATTTGTGGATTATATTAAAATATTTACGAGAAAATTCACTTTGATTCACAAATAAAATGTGTGTTTCTAAATGCCTCAATTGTGAATATGTTGCATTTACAACATAGAACTTTGTGGAAAATTTGTGATTTAAAAAGGGAATTTTTTTTAAATAAGATCTTTTTGAAAATTGGGAATTTGTAAATTCTTATAACAAACATGATAATTATATTTGTAATTTAAAGGCATCTATTTTAATTTTATGAACTTGTTTGCCTTTGGGAAAAAAAACTCTTATTTGTGAGAGGAAATTTTTATTTTTATGACTAATTTATATGATTTTTATTTATACTATTTTACATAATACATGCTATATTTTCTTAACTTCAAAATGGAAATTTTTGTTATGAAAATATGAAAGAAGCTATGATAATAATTTGTTATGACTGTTGGCATAGGAGCATATATGTTAGGAAACTTCTGAGGAAGTTTGAAGATCATAAAGTAATACTTATGACCATCATTCATTTCGTAAAAATTTAGGATTTTTATTGCTCAAGTTGATTAACCTCATATTATTATCTCATGTATTTATTAAAATTCCTTGAGATAGAATTCAACATATTATATATAGATTAATTCATAATAAATTGTTGGAATTCATTAATTATATTAAAATTTTATGAGTATCATGATTAATGGTATGTTATATAGTGGATTTCTCCTTGTATTAAATAGACATGGATGATAGTTGAATCTTCGATTCAGATGAGATAAATCCACTAGTAGTTTTATATACATCATTAATAATGATGTAAGCACTTGAAAATTATCCATGAAAATATTTATTTTTAATTTCACCTTGATGTCAAAATTTATGACCTTAATAATGGTTGGAAATGAAGCATAGTGATCAACAAACATTTCAATAAATATATTATGGGTATGAAAACAATGTCCTTAGTATATATGCGTGTGTGTGTGTGTGTTATGATTGTTAGATATGACAACAACCATTGTAAAAAATAAAACTTTCAATAGTTAAAATTGAAATATTTGATTGAAAAATGTTATGAAATAATTAATTAAATAGCAAGTATTATTTCCTTTGAAATAAATTTGGCAAATTCATTTTTGAGATGGAAGCAAATAACAAACATCGAGGAATAGGATATATAATAAAGCCAACTTGAAATTAACATTAATGGTAACCTAATTTATATAACTGGTGATCTCATAAGTAGGTTCATAAAGGTAATAATAAGTCAATGTTAGTTTTGAAAATACTAAATTTTATTTAAGTCTCTTGCATGGTGTATATGATTAGTGTTTTGAAATTGCAAATTATAAGTGAGAATGAGTTTAGCTCTTAATGAGTATCATATCCCTTATAAATGGAGTATTTAATCGTAATGTGTATACTACCACAAAATCTACATCAATAGATATATGTCAATCATAGGATAAATTGACATCTATATAAATGTGATGATAAAATCAATATCTATTGTTACACAATGACATTTTTGAAATTTTATGAAAACTTAAGATAATAATTAACTTAATAATTGACGTCTTTTGTTTGAGGTTAACATGTTTGAAAATAAAGGTGATATTAAGATATTGTTCCTATATATAACTAATGTCAAAAGTGAATGCAAACTATTATATTTGAAAAGGCAAAAGAACTTAAGATGTTAGTCATTCAAAAAACTAGTGCTAAAATTCATTGTTCAGTGGTCTTTTTAGTCTAAGAGGTAAGCTTGAAATACATGAGGTTGAGAGGTTAGACAAAGATGAATCTCTTAAGCTTTTTAAATTAAAATGTTTTAATGAACATTTCCTTGAAAAGGGATATAGAGAGATCAAAAAACAATTGTTAGTTATACCTAAGGTGCTCCATTAGTTCTAAAGATTTTAGGTTTATATCTTCATTCCAAGACTAGAAAAAATGGGAGAGTTTATGGAAAAGACTAAAGAAGTTTCCTAATATGGATACTAAAAAGGTGTTAAGGTTAAGTTTTGATGGATTAAATTCTGTAAATCAATAGATATTTCTTAATATTGTATGCTTTTTTAAAGGAACAAATGAAAATGAGGTAATAAGCTTATTAGATAATTGTGCCTTTGATGGTGGGGATATTGGAATAAGAAATTGTTTATAGAGAATGTATTTAAGAATTTGGAAGATGAAGTTAATTATGAAATTCTGAAAAAGTGTATGATGTATTGAAGTATAACTAGATAAGTAAAATATTTTTATATGTCCTCCAAAAATTTTTGTTGTTGTAGAAAATTGAGCTAATATGGTACAATTTTCATATTATTTCTATTTTTTTTGTTTTTAGGAAACTCATAAAATTGAAGGTATAATCTTAGATATGTCACAAATTAAGGATTTGCACTTGAGTGCTAATACTTTAAAAAAGATGATTAATCTAATATATCTTAATGTCTGTTCCCTTAATTTTAAAGAATTAGGTAAAATCCATGTTCTTATGAGTATTTAGTTATTTTCTAATAACTTAAGATACCTTCATTCGGACAAATTCCCTTTATAGTGTTTGTCATCATCATTTTGTGTTAAGAAACTTATAGAGCTTAAGATACTAGGTATGTTGCTACATGTGTGTGTGTTGGTTATGTTTGAAATTTAATTTTTTTTGCATTTGACCTCACACACATACATATGCACATGTAAATAAGGCCTTTCTTTTACAATTGTAATAGGATCTTGTGAATTTAAAAAACTTAAACCATGATATATATGAACAATCAATGAAACTTTTAGATTTTTTGAAGGCATCAAGTCTTGAATTAATCAACCCCTTTTTTTGCATGAATTTATCTCATATTCATCTATCCATTTTATCTTCACAAACATTTGAAACTTTAAATGTAAGTTAGTGTAAAGAACTTTGAAGTCTTCAAAGTGAGATTCATTTGAAATCTTTTAAAGATCTCTCTTTTTGGGACTACTCAAGTCTAATTGAATTTTTGTTGAAATTAAGGAAACTAAGAAATTTGGCCATTGTGTTACAATTATTGAAATTGCATTCATCTATTAAGCTTTATAACAATCTTGAAAGTTTGACTTTAGGTTGCTCAATCCAAAATATCCCTAATTATTTATTGAAGCTAACATTTCCTAAATTAATTAAAATATTCAATGATATAAAACATGATACCTAAAATTTACATATCACACTTAGGAGCTTACTATCTTTAAGAGAAATTAAACTATGGAATTATTTGACCTTATTTATATGTGCATATGCATGTGTTTAAGGTTATGTGCAAAAACATTTAAATTTCAAACAAAAGAAAAATAAAATCACTATTATAGAATTACAATTCTACATCAATCATAGACATCGATCATCGGTTAAACCGATGCCTATATAAATGCATGGTATTTTTGAAATTATTAACATAAATAAGGCAATAGTTTTAAAACAAATCAACATCTATAGTTAAATGTGTTAGGTTTCACATATACTTCAGGACAATGGGTTTTCAATAAAATTTATGAAACCTTCCTTAGACTCAATGCACAAGGACATAGATCAAGAATTGTCTATAAAGATTACCTCTTGAAGTATGAATCATAAGCACAGTTAAGCGATGATGCCTTTATGGTATCCATATAGAGTGAACAATGACTTCTTTACCTTCACAAATATGCTAGGAAGCATTTCTCTCACAAAAGGACTAGGGTTTTATGCAATTTTTTTTGTGACAGTTTTTTTATTCCATCAGTCAAGTAATACTTTCATGCCCTTTTATAGAATTAAGGCACACCACTTTCCTAATCTCACTAAGAAATTACTTATACTTATTTAATTTCATTTAACCACTAATACCTTATCTCTATCATGGTGAAAGTAAAGAGAGATAGGGCATTTCTGTTAGTTATATAATATTACCTTAATACAAATAACTAAATATTATTAGATAATAGCATTATCCTATAATATAATTATCTAATATCAAATGGTATAATTATCTAATATTATTTTAATATAAGATAATATCACATAAGATATTATATATTACGTGAATAATATATGTATTATTACTTTGATAATATATATATGCATAAATAATAAGCCCAATTAATAGGACTTTAGTCTAACTAAAACCTAATTAATTACTGTCTTATTCTTATTCTTATTCTTTTTGTATGACCTTGTAGGTTTTTACTATATTGATAATAAAAATATATATGATTTGACATCTATCTAATGTGTAAATAACACTTTGTAACACAATCCCTTTTGTACTAATATCCAAATCGAACAAAAGTATGGAATGTGTTATCCTCGTCAATGTTCAATCCACATTTCTTAATATCGAGTAGACTAATTTAAACAAATGATCAATATCACATATTGATCCATTTGAGCATGGTTATGCATTTCTTAGTCTTGCTTAATCAAAGGGTCTAAGGATATCACTATTTTATATAAGAGGAATAAAATTTCATTTACATTACTCACACCCCTCTACATAATTTGTAATACACATAATTAATGCCTTACACGTCATCTAGGTTAAAGGTGACACAAAATGACATCAAAGTATGTGACTCTTTATATAGGGAATCATAGTAACTTCAAGTTAAAGGACTACGTGCACTATAATCAGATGAAAATAGCTAATGACACATGAGAGTCCATGTGGTATTCTCACAACAAGTCAGTTTAGTACATCTATTTACTAATAATGTACCCATGTATTGACTTGATATTATATATCCATGATTCACAATCATCAGTCACCATACATGATATGTCATGACCCACTTTTGATCATGACCGGCATAGATCCCATTACCAGTTTCCACATGCTTTAACAATTTTTCACTATTTCTATCTAATGAAAGTTTCCAAATTTCAAGGAGAAATAAAATTTTAAGTTTTTTTTTGAAAAAATAGGCAAAATCTCCCCTTATTTTTGAATACTTCTTTAATGGCCACATGGCTCAAAATTCAAACTTGCTTTATCCAAATATGGCAGAATCATATACATATATCATATAACATAAATCCCAAGACCAATACAAAAAACATCGCAATTACTAGATCAGACACAACTTTATTTGAAATGGTAAACCTAATTTAAGAAAATCCTAACTATCAAATCTTCAGTTCAAGCGGTCTCTGCTTCTCCATGGATGCTAAGAGCTTACGTAAGTTTATTTCAACCTGAAAATATTTAAAATACAATAGAGTGAGTTACAAGAACTCAGTGAGTGTATAACCACCACTATCCTACAAGTGATCAATTTATATATTTAAAAGTGCTAGCAAACTATTTTTTGGATTCCTAAAATATATGAAACCATATCTTGAAATGGAAATTCTTTTGCACATAACTTAAACTTTATCTCTCATAACATAATCATAGGAGTTTTAACTTTTTATTAGAATTCAAAATCATATACTACCCATTCTAGGTAGGCATCACATACAAATAGCCGTTAAGGTTCAAATACAAATAGATTATCCCAATCACATCATCAATACATGTCAATCACAAACAGTCACATGATGTCATATATTTAAAAATAGTAAACCTATATATAATTGTTCTATGGTATCTAAGTCAATTCTATACTCTTCTTAACAGTTCCCTAAGAATTTCTCATTCGACTCTTGAATCAATCTCATATTCTTCTCAAATATTAGCTAAAAATTTTCTATCCGACTTTTATATCAATTCTATATTCTTCATAATAATTTACTAGGAATTCTCCATCCGACTTCTACACTTTCCATCACCATTCATAGTTTCCATTGCTACTACTAGCATAATTCTCACATAATATCCATAAGAAAGCTTAGCTCTCATATCAAAGTAATCAAGAAGACTTTCAATGCAAGTTCATTAATCTACCATTGAACAATATCAAGCATAGTGTAGCATACAATTCATCATTGGGTAAAATCATCGTAATCATACTTTCGCTACACACTTTGACATATTAGCCTCCATTCAATTAGTCAAACACTATTATTACACAAAATTAAGTTTATCTATGAATACAAGTATATATATGTATAGATATAAACAAGGATGTAGAGTTGGTAACAACATCAAGATGAGTATAATTTACAATATTTAAATTATATTATTTAAGTAAAAGTACAGTAGTGAGATATATACTCACTTGATGGTCCACATCCATTTCAAGAGTCCTTGATTATTTCATTTTCATCATCCACTTCCTCTTATTTCATAGTTTACAATGATATAATCATAAATATTGATATCATCTATTTTCTTCTTAATCTTTCAATTCATAAAAGTATCATTTATTTTACTTCCAAATACTACGATTCCATATCCAATTCATGATATGCTAACATTCTATGATATTAATTTATTCGTAGGATTCACTTTTAATTCAAATATATCATCCTTTAGGGACTTTTCAGGTCAAAAACATATAAGTATCACTATTATAACTTAAAGCTTTATAGAACTACCTTTATAACATTTAATTCTCACAATGCACCTCATGATCTTCCTTAGGTAATCATTAGAGACCAAGATTATATCAAATTGTGGATATTCCCAAATTTAACCATATGATTGAAATATTAAAACTTAATGCTATAAAAAGTATCTATTCACTTTACTATTAATTTATACCATTATTTCTTATATTTCAAAATGCTAACTAGTGGAAATTAAAGTGTATCATTGTATTAAGATTTTTTAATCAAATTCCCTCAAGTAAAATAATTAATATTTAATAACATTGGAAGACCCCATGTACATCACTTTAACCATAATACTCTTATTCAATTTATTCAAAAATTAAATTATTCATGATTGAACATTTCCTTGAACAGTTAGTAATTTATTTAGAATATTAGAATATAACACCTCATACATACCCTAATCAAATTCCCTTATCATTTTACAACATAAAATTTTATTTTTATAAGTGTCATCAACCACTCAAATAATATGAATAAAATAGAGAAATCTTCTAAGTTAATCCCCAATCATATAAGATCTTCAATTACAGCAGTCTAGTAAATTTTCAATCATATTTTGCCACCAATTTAGAGTTCCAATCCTATGTATATATATTTCTGACTTGTCATTGTATGTCTGGAACCTTCCCAGATCAAGTATATAATTTCATATACTAATATGATTAATTTTAGACTAAAATTAAAATAATGATAAAATACTAAAACTCAAGGAAACATCCACAAAGTTATTTTGAGGTGGTTCACCAAAAAACAAGGTAAAAAACAGCAGCTTACTACCGTCAGAAACAGAAGAGGGAAACTTGGTCGAGCCACTGAAAACTCATCGGAAATGCACCATCATCGCCGAAAATGGACGAAGAGCACTGGAACTCGCTGGAACACCCTTCGCGAGAGTCGGCCAACCCGAGCTACTGCAGAAAGAACTCGGCATTCTGTTGCTCCCTACATAATTTGTGCTCACCACCAAACGAAAAAGGAGTTGATCGTAGGAGAAATGGCGCCTGGTAACAGAAACTAAACCCGTAAAAATAGGACAGGGGTCGGAAGAAGAGGTACGGCCAAGAAGAACAGAGACAGGGAGCTTTCGGAACTAGTTTGAAAAGAGAGGAAAGCAGGTGAAACTCTGGGAAAAGACATAGGAAGAGAGGGAGAGAGATGGAGTGCCAGCTGTAGAGAGAGAACAGCAGAAAAGGCGGTGGTGTATGTGGAACGAAGTTCCTCAAAACAGAGAAAAAAAACAGTGAGGCAGTGCTATTGTTTTTGCTCAGGAAAGAGAAGAAATTCTGAAAAAGACAGCAACTTGTCATGGAAACTGAGGGAGAGATAGGACTTTTAATGGTGTGTTTGGCTCGAGGTGAAGATAGAAGGGGTATAAATAGAGGGGGTGGAAGTGGAGGGGGAGGAAATGGAGGTGGAAGTGATTTCATTTAAATTATTTGGAATTAGTGAAAATGAGAGGGGATGAAAATAGGGGTGAAATGAATTTCTTTTGTTTGGAATTAGTAAAAATAAAGGGGGGAAAAATATGAATAAGTAAAATAACTAAAATATCATCTTATTATATTATGTTGAGATAATTATATTATTATGTAATAAAATTAAATAAAAATAATTTACGATTAAAGAAAATTATGTTATTTTTTTTTTCTTATTATTAACATATTTATATTTATAATTCTAAATTTTATATAATTAATAAATTTTAAAAAATTTGCACTATAAATTTTAAAAAAATCTTATGGTGTGGTAGTTATAATATTTTTTAATAGAATTAAACAAAAATTAATTTATAGATATAATAATTTATGTTAAATATTTATCTTATTACTTACTTATTTATGTTTATAATTCTAAAATTCATATAATTATTTAATTTCAAACAAATTGCACTATAATTGGTAATAAAAATTCTTATGCAAAAAACAAAATTTTGCTACTTCCACAACTTAATTTTTTTAAAAAAGTAAGATTAACCAACACTACCTGTGTAAATTTAACTATGCATTGAAACCTTGTCATCATTCACAATTACACTTCCTTGGCAACATATGTAGGTTTAAAAACCCATCATATCCATTATGTTGATACAAATCTTCTCTAAGGCACACGACCTATTAACATTATAACTTAAAATTATGTATAAAATCTTCTGCCAATTGAATTAAAATAGGTACATAACCTATTACATATAATAGAAATGTCTCCACCATATCAATTGTTTACTCAGTAAATGTTGCAATTGGCAATATTGATATGAAAAGTCACAAACAAACATCTCAATCCAATAATCCCATAGAAAATACATAAGTTATACAACAAACTAATCCAGAGCAGCTTCATCTTCATGCATTGGTGAAGTAAAAATACCTACAATAAGTAAGAAATAAAGTTAATATGGATCAATCTAGTAATGTTATAAACAAGCAAGAAACATAAGAAGAATATTTGGATAGAACCTATGGAATGTCAAAGCAAACACAAAGATAAAATACATTCAAATCCTCCAACAACTAACAAACCTAAAGCACAATGTTAGTAAATTACATTACCTGCTAACATTTCACCAACAAAGCATCATTTGGTTTAATCACCCATGGCTCAGCCAACTCTTGCATTCGCCATTTGTTGGTACAGTATTTGTAGTCGTGCATGCGGCGGTGCACCGAAGAATTTCTTCTTGGCCTTTTCATTATCACATAAGAAGTCATAACACTTTACAAAATACTCTTGGGGTACTCCTACATTCTCCAACTTTTCCCACACCTCAGCCTCGCTGTAATGGCGAGGTTTACTCTTCTCAAGGATTGATAGACTTTTTTCAACTATTTAAACCTATTTTTCAGGTATCTGGACATGCTTGTTGGCCACCTCTCTCATTATTGAGGAAAGATCTTTCATTCCCAAATTCAATCTTTCATATCCCATTTCAACCACATCAGACATAGGTGTTTTCCGCTTAGAACTCCTTAAAGATGAAGTTCCTTGAGATTGATTTGAAGGACCATATTCTTGAGAATGGGTGGAAGGAGCACCTTTAGGAGTGAATGCACCAACCTGCTGTGGGAAGGTGGAGGGCTCATCTCCCCATTGCAAATCAGAGTCAGGCATCTGTCCAAAACCATCATTAAGGTCTAGGCCTTCTCTCTACCACCTTAAAACTTTATCCTTTGAAGTCTCAGTATGTGCACCCGTAACTCTATCTTTAGCAAAGAGCTCCAGTAACTTATCATAGTTAAGGATAGGAGTGCGTTTCCATTTTTGAGCATCCAATTTTTCCTAAAAATAAATACATCATTGGAAAAACTTCAACTTTATAGAAGTCATTTATGTCATATAATCAGTATTGATGAATCTATTTCCAACATACAATGACATATATATTACTCAGAAAATAAATATGTGATGCTTATGATACTTGATACATTACCGCACAGATCTCATTTCATACTTCCTGCTCAGCTTCAAACATTCTTGTCATTGGATTCCATGCAACTCCACTCCACCTATGAAATAAGTCATAACACTCATTGAAGTGCTCTTTCAATATTCTCATCCTATTTTTGATGTGATGTTTTTGAAAAGATGGACCAATTGATAGCTTTAGCTCAACCACTACAGTAGCATATGTCGTGGTAGTGAATGTCTCATCAAGTCAATTTCCTTTATTCATTTCCTCCAACAATGCATCCAATAATAATGTATCCATCTCTGGTGTCCATCTCAACGAGTCCTTAAATGATCCTTCACCCGTACCATCGAATTTCCTATTCCTTAGCATTCTTTATCTGCAAATTGACAAACAATCAAGTACTGTGAATTAATATAGACAATCCTCAAATGTACATCACCTACATAGTAGTTAAAATATATCTTGTACAAATACAAAACCCTGTCTATGACATATATATAACACATTAATGGAAGCCAACTTTATAACACTAACAACTTACACAAATAACCACAACATTCACATTTACCATAACAAAAACATTCAATTCGTTTCAAGTCCAATACAAGGCTCAAGATAAAAGAAATCTACAACACTATGACAAAGTTTATTCATAGTCAGTCCACATATGGGTGGCTATGCGTTCCCTCAAGAGGTATCCCTCCCTATAGTCTGCCTCATTATTTTGTGCTTCTAGATCCCTGGTATCTTCACAGTCACCATGCAACAACTCACAGTCCACTTCATCCATCAACTGCGGATTAGGATCTTCATCCATCATAAAGTTATGTAGCACACAACATGCAATGGTAACATCCGTCATAGTCTCAAAAGAATAATAAGGCTCTGTCCCACTAACTATGATAGGAAATCTCTTTTTTAAGACCCCAAATGTTCTTTCAATAACATTTCTCAGTGAAGCATGATGATGATTAAAAATTTCTTTTGCATTCTGTAAACCACGTGCTGTGTATTCCTTTAAGTGATAATGAACACCTCTATATGGGGTTAGAAGTCCACTTTTCAAGGGATAACCTGTATCTCCTAGGTAGAATTTGCCTGAAAATATATAAAAATCATGTAAGAGTAGAAGCTATTCTTTTTTATTTAATTGAATGACATATTATAATTTATCATACCTCTAGGTATTCTCAGTCTATCCCCTCCTTTATTCAATGCATGTTTAAAAACTATGGAATCAGATGCAGTTCCCTTCCATCCAGCCAAAACAAATGTGAACTTCATATCAAATGAACATACAGTTAGCACATTTTATGTCGGGTAATCTTTCCTTCCTCGAAAGCGAGCCGCATCCTCTTTTGGTACCTTAACTTGTCTATGAGTCCCATCTATAGCTCCAATACAATCCTGTATGTAGAAATTGAAAAAAGGATTACATAAAGGTTATGTAAATTAAAATATTACATAGGATTGAATAATTTAACATATATATATATTCATTACCTTAAAATAAGGATAAAATCTGTTGTTATTTAATATCTGTGGAGGAACCTCTGATCTGGAAGGCTGCACAAAGTACTCATCCCCAAGTTAAACAATAGCTTGTAAGACATTGTGGAAGTGATGACTAATTGTCTTTCCAGATTGATGGAAAAAAATGATATAGTCCTATTCCTTACATTATGTGACTACATATGTAGAAATTGAGTAACTTGCTCCTTAACTATTGAATACGTTGAATCTCTCACTCTACCCGTTACTCTTAACTTTTCACACAATCGATGGAAAGCATGGGGACTCATGCACACTATATTGTGACATTTATCAACCTCCAGTAGGTTCTGTAATAGTTGCTGGCGCATTTGGTCCCTTGAACTAGTGTTATCACTAATAGGATGGTGTACAGTATTTGCTTCCAATTGCAATAGATGCATTGATGAACAGTATAACAAACCATTTGAACAGTGCACATGTCACATAATTTCTCCCACTCTTCTATCATATCAACATTAATCATCCTATTTACTTCCGCCAACTCCTCGTATGTATCATCAAAGTTATCCTCCATGTTTAATTGCATAAATCTTCCGCAAAATAACTATAGAACACATAATAGGCAAACATATGTGTAGATACTATTAAATAAATAAGCTTAATGGTTATCATGACAATGAAGGCGTTTATACTACATAAAAGTTTGGAATAACCACAACAAAGGCTAACATGCTGTCCATTTTAGAATTTTAAAGAAATGAAATTAATGCTAACATAACTCCATGATAATTGATTGAACAATAACATCAAACAATCCAATGGTATTAAAATAGCATTCTAGGTGGATGCTAATATACCTTATGCGTCGAAACTGAGAGGGGAATGGAGTTGGTTTGAATATGCTCGGCAAGAGTCTTTCCTTGGATATAGAGATTTAAAATTGATTACCCACAATGCTTTTCTTTAAAGTAAATAACCTGTATGAATGAACACAATGTATGATGCTCAGGTGTCTTGGAAACGAATAAAACATAATAATTACAATATGATATCTTTATAGTTATATAATGAGAAATATGAAATAGATTTCATGTTATTAGTAATACAATATAGTTAAACATTATTCGATTTATTTCATATAAACCTCTAACAAAATTATGCCTATAATTGATAGTTGTTAAAATTGTTACTTAACTAGGGAACTATAAATATTTCAGGAAACTTGGTTTTGACATATAATATTATTAAGTTAGGAAATTTATATTGTAATTAATAATTGTAGAGATATAGAATTATAATAAACATTTTCCAAGCATTGTACCGGTCATTGAAATAATTAGTATTGTTTTAATTGAAACTTTTCATATATTTATATATATATGTATATATATAAATTGATTCTTATTAATGATATGACATAAGAATTATGTCTTAATAAATAGTAAAATAAATTAATTTATTTTTATTTTTATTTAATTATTTATGTTAAAATTATTAATATTAAATAATTTCATAAAATAACCTATTACATTAATAATCAATAATAATTTTAATTTCTTTATGAGTAAATGAATTAAATCATAAATTTTAAAGCTTGAGTTATGCAATTTTAAATAATTGAACTAACGTGCTATGCATTGCTTCCATTAGGTTTAAAACTTCAGGATTATAAGAAATAAAATCACGTTTAATTCCTCATTTAAAAGATAAAAAAAATTATTTATTCAAAAGCTGAATTGTATGCAAAATCATTTATATAATTTCCTTTTACCAAAATAATTTACAGTTGCAGATTATCCTATGAATCGATTCATTTTTTTTATCCTCCTTTGCTCTATATAAATTTTATATGGCCTTATTTCCTGCAACTTTTATTATATCATAATGTAATTTGATTTTAGAAATTAAATCTTTGACTTCTTCAAGCCTTAATCGTCGATTAAATTGGATATTTACATGTAAATAACATGACATCACTTGCAAAGTATTGTGCCATTGAATTTATATAATAAACCAATTGTCAGAAGAAGAATTATGAACAAGAAGAAAATGAACTTCCATTTCAGATAGAATTAGAATTTGCAGCAATTATCAAGCTAGTATAGAAATCAACAAAAAGAAGGGAGGAGGAATAATTGACAATAATTTAAAAAAAGTAAAAAAAAAATTATTTAATTATAATAATTATGAAATAAAATATTTTAAAAAAATCCCATTGGTCGGGTTGGGTCCTAATCCGAGTCTTGGGTTAAGTTTAACCCGGACTGTACGACCCGGATCAGGAGGTTCTGGAACCTCCGCCGGAGGCAACTGTTGGTCGAGATCGGAGTCCAACCCTTGTTCTTGCCTTTACCGGTGAACATCAATCCCAGTTCACAGTCACACATAGAAGAAGGCAAATGGTCTCCAGCGGTTAGATTTCCACTGTGCTCAGCCATTCTGCGTTACGATGCAGTCAGTGACTCCCTTGCAAAAATCAACCAGCAATGACAAAACAAGAAGCAAATACCACTGGATTTAAACCAAGTATACCTAGTTTCAGATCTCAAGGGTGATACTGGCTTAAAGGGATGCAATCTGGTGACTGGAGCCAGATTAGATGATTAGCGGTTGAAGAAGATAAATACCTTGCAGAACATCATAAGAGATGAAAATATTGAAAGAAAATTGAAGAGATAGAGGAACTACTAGATTGGGACATAGAGAGCGTACCTGCTGTGCTTTACGATCTCATGGCAGAGCAGAAAGCCTCTCTGAGTCAAAGCTGGGCGCGAGCGTTAACGGGAGGCGGCGTCTCTACAATAGAAAGTGAAATGAGAAGGAAAGGGGTAGGGTTTGGAATTAGGCGCAGGAAGCCCAATTTCATCACATTTCACCTCAACTTCGGGGGGGTTGGAATTATACTAGGACCCACTACCTACTGCCACCTTTTTTATTTTCACCCCCACTTTCACCCAGCCTTCCAAACAAGTGAAATTCAAAACTTTACCCCGAATTTCACCTGCCCATTTCTCCCCACCCTTGATTACACCCGTTCCAAACACAGCATTAAGCTTTGATACAATGCTTCTCGCCTTATTCTAACCTCATCTCATGGTAAAATCTCAGCCCTTAATTTATTTTAAAAACTTAATTATCATAAAACTAATTTTGATTAACATGTTACTTCAATAATTTTCTATCCTCCTTCAATATATAAACATTCTTGAAAGTTCTAAAATAATTTACTCTAGTTTTCCATAACTTTCAAAAATAATTTATCAATTACAAATAATTTGTTCCATGATTTAATTTAATCTCCCTTACTTCCAAAAATATTTTATACATATGAGAAAATCCTTATAAAGAAGTATTTAAATAAACATTAATTTAATAATGGCCATTTAAAAAATTAATTCTATTCCAAACCTCTTCAATTTAATTTTGAAATAATTTATTTAAATATAAACAATTTTTTTCAAAACTCCTTGTATCCAAAATATTATAATTATCCTTAAATATTAAAATTTATAGAGCTTAAATTTTGGGATATGATATGATAGTCTTAATGTACTATTGCTATCCCTTTTGTAATAATACTCAACTATAGATATTTTAAGAATAGTCAAGAATAATTATTATATTAAGTCATAAATTATATAAATATTAGAATGAAACAAAATATAATAATTGCATTACCTAAAATAAAACATGATAAACTAGACATTATTACAATCATCCTATGACTGGCTCTTAGGACAGACACACCAACAAAGTGATGGTATTCTTGAAATTTAAATGGAAACTTAAGATGATGACTAACCTAGGAAACCATTATCCGAAAGGCATTTAAAAAGTCATGTAAGAAGAAAATGACATTTACATATCGATTCTATTATTAACTAACATGAAAAAGCATTTATAAAGTTTCCTTGGGCAATGCAACCATCATTTAATTATAATGGAATAAGCCTAGGATGTCAGTTTTAATTTAATAACCAACATTTATAGTTTAGCTTATTGATTATATATTTTATGTTCACTTTCTATTTGAAACATCTCTGCAATGCCTTAACCTATATTGTTTAACTCTAGTGTGTGTTTGAGGAGGAGGAAAACAACCCCCTTTTTATATTATCTAATACATTTGGAGACATTATAGAATCTAATTCTTGCCACTTTATCCATTATCATCTATAACTGTGTTAGGCAAGATCCTCCTCCTTAAATACATGCTAGCATTGGTAACAGAGGTAAATTTATTGCTTAGATCCATGATACCTTACCAACACTAAAATTTAATAAAAGTTATGAGTGATTTTTGGATGATAACTATGAGACTTGGCGTCGAGTTTGATAATAATAGTGGAATATCAAAGTCCCTTTTTTTTCCTTATGTAATATTGTTATAAATTAGCAATTATTAATATGATGAGATATAGAATGAATGAAATCGTAGAATAAATTTTCCTATATTGATATCTTCTTTCTCATATTTTTGTTTTTATTCATGTTCAATATGTTGATATTTGTATCATTGTAAGAAAAATATCTAAAAAGAATATATAACTTATCATGAATTGTGATATTTAATAAAACTAAAGAAACCTCTTTGTTAATTTCAAAGCTAACATTCTTTTTTCTTCAAATTTACAATAATTAATGTCTTTTAAAACTTTGTAAACCTTTCATCCTATTTATGTAACTTTCAAATTTTCTTACACTTAATGCATCTTTTAGATAGTTTATAGAATGATCGATTTATTTTCCAATAGCTAAAGTAATTCTTTAAAACTTGATGTGGTATTTAAGTTCATTAAAAATATATAGGAAAAGGGATGTGAATTTTTTTACAAATAACTGACATTACTGTATGTAACTTTTCATATCTCATGCAAAAACCTTTGAAAGGCATTCAAAACTTAAATATTAAATGTTTATATGTTTGTTATTGTTAAATAATTAATGTCTATTGTCATTCTCCTACTTATAAAATTTCACTTTCACTCTATTTGTTATCTAAGTTCTTTGCCAATATAGTTTTTTTTTTTTCACTCCATTTCTTATTCAACTTCTATTTCACTTAACATTTTATTTATATTTTTAGTCCATTTGTTTATGTTGAGATGCAAGTCACTGCTTCTATGCTATCATCCTCTCTCGTCCACAAACAGATAAAGATGACTTAGTTTCTTTTCAATATTTCTAAGAGAGTTCGCTAATACCAACTATAAGGTGGTTGCCATAGATTTCAAAAACTACTTTAAGGATACTATAAAGACAATACCAAGATAATTGCAACAAGTGTTGTAGCACGAGCAAAAATTAATTCTATAAATTATTTGTATAATTATGTTTGACTTATTGCATCATCTGTGTAATTATTATAAGACTTTAACCATAATAATTAGGTTACATGTAACTACTATAGAATACCCTTTCAACATCAGTTGTTTTTAGGATTTAACATTGGTTATGATCTTATGTATATATGAACACCATTATAATTCAATATATTTAATATTAATTTTGAACCAATGTGAAACAAGGAAAACAACATCAATGTATAACCAACATAATTACTAACTTAAACAATGTGAAATGTAAATGGTTTAGGAACTGCTATTGAAAATTAAAGTTCAACAATAATATAAAAATGACCTACAACATTGATTATTTCAAAGAATTGACATTGTTTTTTATACCAAAGATGATAACTACTTATAATGATCGACATTATTTATTATTATTTTTATTTTGTATTCATCTAAATCCTACTACACCTAAATCTATATTTGAACCTAATTACAAAATCTAATTGTATACTATTATTCAAGTAATATTATTATAGAAATGCAATTTATTATACAAAAATGCCACTTAAACACATATTAGAAAGTATTTAATAATTCAAAAATACTACCTATTATGCATATAATATGGGCATGAAAAATATGAATGCAACTACCGTTAATCTTTCTTAACATGTTTAGGAAGATCTTCAACCCATATCCTCTCAATATGATCATTTCATACAAAAAACTTCTTTATATTACCTTCATCACCCATCAAAGATATTCGTATAAAGAAAGAAGAAGTCTCCTCAATATTATCCCTTAAGTCTTTTCATTCTCATTACCAATAATTTGTCTCTTCCTTGGTAAAGCTACACTCAACTTATGATCAAATGGATCTATGACATAGAAAACTAATCTTGCTTGGGGCACTATTATCAACAACTCCCTTTTATGACCTTTCTTATTAAGATTTATCACCATGAATCCTAACTTATCAACTTAGATACTATTCTTATTCTTAACCTATTTATATCAAAACATAGGCTCCTTAAACATAATATAGTTAACCTCCCAAATGTCTTGAATAGCTTTATAATATGATATATTAGCATAAATAGAGTTATTATTCTTAGAATTATTCATATGCATAGCCTAAGCTATTAAAGTAATCCTATTATTATGTATAGTGCTCTTATTATCCTAACCCCTTGTATAAAAAAGAATACTCATTAATGTCATATTCACAATAAAATATGACCTCTATGTGAGACCCCTACATCAATTATCTAATGGTTTTAAAAAATAACATCCAATGGTCTTTAAGCGATCCGATAATGAACTTGGTTCTTAAACCAACTAAGAAATGATCGATTGTGTCTAGCTTGGATTCAATGATCAATCTTTATGCAATATTGTTCCCTTAGAAGGGTCATATGCTTATCCACATAAGGTTGAACTTTATAAATATTATGTAGAAGATAAAGATGGGCTTGTATACACATTTCAAGGCTTATGTTCATTGTTCAAGTACTTAATATGCCTTTACTTGTAATTTTACCTAATGATAAGACTTTAGAAGTTTGATAGCATTCGTATCTAATAGATAGTCACTACAAAACTCAACCAATTCCTTAGTAACGTAGCCTTTAATAATGTATCCTTTTAATTGATATTCATTCCTCACATACCTTTTTAGGATTTTCATATATCGCTTAAAAAGGTTCATTTACCTTAAGTAAATTAGCCCATAAAATTTTATCTTTCTCACCAAATGGATAACTAGATACATTATGATATCAAAGATTAAAGGTAAGAAGTACATCTTTAAGTAAGATAGCATAATCATAACTTGTCTTTGCAAGTCGTCCAACTTCTCAAGGTTAATGACCTTACTATATATTGCACTAAAAAAGAAATAAAGTTTAATGATAACATGTCTAACAAATTTAGATAAGATTGATTAAATAACCACTAGTAATAATTACTACATTAAAGCATGATAATCATAAGACTTCAAACTAACTAGCTTTGGGTTTTTCATTAAAACCAGGCTTTTGATATTTGAAAAATATCCTTTTGTTACTTTAACATCAAGTAAACACTCACAGAAACTTATCTTCTCCTTTTAAGACAAAGTGTGGCAAGGTGGTTGAAGATACATTTGTTAACCCTTTCTTTTTTGTGCTAATTATCTTAATGAATATTTAAATTAAGTCCGACCTAACTTTAATGCCATCTTTGGTCTTCGTATGTTCAATGGTATTCCAACAAGATTATCACAAATATTTTTCTCCATGTGTATGATATTGATATTGTGTATCACGGATAGTTTTCTTAGTATGGAAAATTGAAAAGTATAGACTTCTTCTTACATAGAGTATCCTTACCTATGGGCTTATAAGGTTTGCTAGTAATGAAATTGATATTTTAATTTGTTCATAAACTTAAAATACATAATAAAGAAAATATTTGAATGTTAGTTACAAAATGAGTATTATTTTTGAAAATTCAATTGCACCTATTCATCCATATCTAATTACCAATTAAGCAAGTTAGAACTATTACGTCTTTTAGAGACCCATTAAAAGCCTTCTTTAGCCTGCAATATTAGTGGTCATAATGCAAAAATCTTTGGTGATCAAGATACATTATCTTCTTGCCATTCTTCAATTAAAAAGAATAAGTACTACTTTCACAAATAGGGATGCTTTATGCCTTTGATATTGAAACTAGACAAGTTGCTATAAGCTAGGAAGTCATTGATTGTGTAAACAATTATGACATGCAAAACGAATAACTCCTCCTTATATATATTAAGGACTGAGACACCTTTTTCCCACATCATCTTCAAGTCTTCAACAAGTGCTGCCAATAAGGCATCTATGTCATTTTTCAATTGTTTTGGACTCGAAATTAATAAAGACAACATGATGTACTTGTATTTTATACATAACCAAGGAAGTAGATTGTAGATCACTAATATAATAGGTTATGTGTTGTATTTTCTATTCATGTTATCATGATGGTTCATTCTATAGGTGCAAAGTGCAACCCAAAGGTTTCTTAACTTACTACCAAATGTAAGAAACAAGGTATCAATTATTCACTATTAAGAAGAATTAACTAGATATCAAAGCTTGAATTAAATGGTATCCAATTCACATGCCATATTAAGTTCTTAGAATCCTTTGCATTAACAAGCATTTGTTTGAACCTTGGATTATTGAAAAATACCATATCATCTTTGTAATGTCCCGAATTTTTAATTCTATCATTTGAATCTCTAAATTGTAAGGTCGTAGAAACGAAGAGCACGTTTGAGTTAGCTTGGTGGGTGAATTTTAAGTTGAAAGGAATTAAGTGTAAGTGTAAACGAAATTCTAAAGGAAAAAGGATAATAGGGAAAAGAATTTATTTTCATAAGCAGTATAAATGATCAGAGGAGGTTAGAAAATCCTAAAAGGGGAAGTTGTCTAAGTTTGACAGTATAAGAAATTTTAAACAGACAGAGACCCTATGGACTAAATTGCAAAAGTGCAGAATCGGGTGTGGTTAAAGTGAAATAACCAAGTATTTGGGATCTAATATGAATAACCAAGAATTTAGGGTGTGATATGTGATTTTCTTTTAGTGTGGCCAATAGACACATGAAAAGTGTCCTTATTAAAAGAAAATGGACAAGTGTCCTTATTTGAAGAAATGGCAAGAGTAGCCTTACTTTTAGTGAAAAAGGACTAAATTACCCTTGGAATTGTAAAAAATGGCAAGAATGCCCTTGAAGCTTCATGAAAAGTCTTCTTCCTTATCCTTTCTTCTCAAAAGCTGTGGAAGACTCCATTAAAGCACTAAAAACGTGCAGGAGAGAGAAGGAAGAGAGAGAAAGTTTCTTTTGAGTTTTTCACTAAAAAATAGTGAGATTTAAGCTTAGTGGTAGAAGGGAAAGTTGCTCTTCTCATCAAGCTCTATCCATTGGTGTGTTTAGATTGAAGAAAAGCTTAAGTTTGATCAAGTTTGGGGAGCTCTAAGTGAGGATTTTCAAGTTGTAGCAAGAGGTAAAATTGTTCTCCTCTAAAAGCTCTTTATTGTGCTCTTTTTAGTTTCTTGAGATTTTGATGTTGGAGTGGTCAAAGGTAGTTTATTATGGAGTTTTGGATAATTTGAACATGTCTAATGGTGTTTTAGATGTTGTTATGTTGATTTATGGCTTTGGTTTGGTGTAAAAATAGCAAGAAACCATGATGTACACACTTGGGTTTTAGAGGCATAATGGTGCATGTGTGGATTTGTCATGATTTATTTGGAATTTGGTTAAAATGATGAAATTAGGATGATTCTTATGAGTTATGAAGCCTATGGAAGATGAATTTTGAGTTATGAAAGTGTGTATGAAACTTCCCTTTTGAGAAGTCAAGGGGAGAAGGAGGTTTAGCCATGTAAAATTGTGTTTTTGGAAGAACAGTAATGTACACAAGGTAGAACACGGCCCATGTTGTACCCCGTGTTCTGTACACGGGGTAGAACACAGCCCATGTTGAACCCCGTGTTCTTTTACGAAGACAGATCAATAATGTACACAGGGCAGAACACGGCCCATGTTGTACCCTATGTTCTGAACACGGGGTAGAACACGACCCATGTTCACCCCCGTGTTCTTTGTTAAGTGAACATTTTGACTTTAATTCTTCACGTTTTGCATGGTTTTACTTCCGGATCCTTTTCTAATGTTCTTATGTGTCATTCCAAAGCTTGAAATCAAAGTATAGACCATCTAAGTGATTATGTTTAAGTGGAGGAAGTAAAGAATACATGAGGTTTAAGGAAAGTGATGATGTTCTAATAAGAACTATGATGTGTATTTGTATAGACTAAAAAGTGACAAGTTGGAAAGGCAAGAGGAAGTGTAAAGAAGTTGTTAAGTGAGGGCAAAGGAAACATCACATTGGAAGCTTATAAAAGGTAGCTAGCTTTATCCTTAAGCTCTGTTTTCTATTTACATGATTTTCGGTATACTTTGCCATTATATGGAATGTGTATGAAATAGCTGTGTGCGCACCCCGGGAAGACAGTTAAATACTGTGTGAGTAAGGCCTATAGCCCGAGTTATCCCCGGGATGGTAATGAATTTACTGTGTGCACACCCCGGGAAGGCAGTCAAATACTGCGTGAGTAAGGCCTATGGCCCGAGTTATCCCCGGGATGGTATGAAATTGTTGTGTGCGGTACCTATGGCTAGACACCTCGGGAAGACAGTGCGGAACTATGTGTGTAAGGCCTATGGTCCGAGTTCACCCCGGGAAGACAGTGAATTGCTGTATGAGGCCTAGGTACGATTATCTATGATGGCCATCTGGATATTGATATGAGTCCTTAAATGGGCTTGATGATTGCTATGTGTGATGCACATTTCCTATAATGGTGTGAAATGAGATGATAAATGATTGATTGATTTCGAAATGTACGTTTTATTTGCTTAAGGATCTGGAATGGCTTGATACGTTTTCGTGGTAATAGCTAGCTACTGGGAAACTCTGTTTCTTATGTTTTTTTTTATATTGTTACTAATCATTCCAGGTGATGCTTCCAAAGGCTCTCATGATAAAGGACAATGATGTTTTGAAGTTGTAAATATAAAAAAAAATGTGTATATAGTTGGGGATATTGTATATGATGGATGTATATTTTTGTAAATTAAACTTTTGTATAATGACCTGACCCTTGCCTTTATGATATGAGATACAGAAATTTGTGGTATTGCAAGCTAGTTCAGAGTAGAAGGCAAATTAGTATGCGTTAATTACCTATTTAATGAGAATTAAGGTGTTAATAAGTAAGGGGGTTACAATCTTAGCTGGAACCCCTTTACTATTGATACTATCATTTTTCCTTAGTTTGTAACATGGCATCCCATATTTTGGATACTTCTCTAAATCTTTATTTTTTTAATACAATACATAAATTATTAAGGTAAGCATATATCTTCTTGTATTCCATGCTTATTAGGCATTTGACTTTCTTGGCTTTGTAAGTATAATCTCGTAGCTTATTATTGTTGGTAAACATTTCTTTCAACAATTTTAGCAATGTTGTAAAGCTTTTGTCACTCTAACCATTCTTTACTTTTATTTTGATCTTAGTATAGTAGATAATCATGTAAATTTAATGTAACCTAGATACAAAGGCTTCTTCACATCACTCAACAACTTATGAAGGAAATGTATGTGCTTAGTAAAATTATCATCGACATTGTGAACTATATCCTTTAACTAATCATCCATTTATACATTTATGTCATTATCATCATGGGCTCTCTTATCTCCATAAGTATAAGATAAAGTAGACAACTCACCTTGTCCATGCTATATCTATCACTTATACCTTTGCTATTGAAAAATAAATTACATTTATCTCACTAAATTGAGCATTATAACACTGACATACTCCTTATTTGTCATAAGGATACAATATGAGCTTATTACTAATTTTCTTTTATTTATCTTTACTTATAGCAAATCTAATAAAGTCGCTAACACTTTTAGCATATTCAAGGGTCAGATAATTATAAACATCCATCTATAGTCCATGATTACCCAGTTTATAGTAGAAATGCAATAAATACAAAAGAAATCTATACATCAAAGAATACATATATAAACATATCAAAAAAATGATTTAATGAAGTTGTTAAACATATATCAACTTCTAGCCCACCAAAAAACATAGAAAAAGAGATATAAGACACAGAATTCAAACAAAAATAAAGTTACACAATCACAACATTATATGATTCTTCATCGTGATTAGAAGAATAATGAGATCATGAATGTTCCTTACTATAGTGAAGAAGACTTTAGCAAGTTAAAGGAAGAACAACAAGTTGAACACGACTTTTTTTTACACTTTGGTGGGACTATCAATTTAGGGCAGAATGACTCTTAAGAAAAAGATCAAAGAACTTTATACTCTACTTTTTGGCACTAAGTTAGAGATTACCCTTTATTTCGAATCTTGCATTTATTTCAATGAATAATTTGAAAATTAAAATGACATTATTAGATACTCCACATTGGTTGTGTACTAAAATTAACTTTTAATATTCAATATTTAATGTAAAAATTTTAATTGTGCATATAACATATCAGTTAACAAACAACCATTATCTCATATAATACTTTCCACATTGGTTTAATTCAAACACCTAACATGGTTTCATAGTTTTTTTTATCACAAAACAAGTTTCTAAATATATGAAATATAGTTTAATTCATTGGTTATTAGAAAGAAATCATTATGGTTTTTTTATTTTTTCACATTATAACGAAATATTATGTTCTTAGCAATATGTTTTACTCATCACACACAAATACATAAAAACAAATCAATATATTGAAATTCCATGAAACTTATATATGATATTTATTTTAAAATGTTTTAAAAAGGAAAAGTAACATGTTTAACCTATTATGCATACGAACACTGAAAACTATCTAGACGTAAGATAAGCAATGTATAGGAAAGGATATATATATATATATATATATATATATATATATATATATATATATATATATATATATATGTATGTATGTATGTATGTATGTATGTATGTATGTATGTATGTATGTATGATAATGTAATTTTATTCATTTCCATTTAGTCTAAAGGCTAATTATCTTTAACTTAGTTCCTTACTCCTAATTCTCTTTTATTGAATATTCTCCATGCTTGAGTCGTAAAGCCAATTAATTCTATAACTTGATAATGTTGAGGACAGACCTTTTATTGCTATCTTGGAGAAACCATGGCAAAGGAAGGCTCTTATCTCAACAATAATAAATGCAAATATTTAACATCTCTATAATACATTTACTTCCACTACCAATGCTAAGTTTGGAATGAATTCAAGGATAAATTTCCCTTCTATCTTAAGAAACATGTTTGGAGTAACTTGTAAATATTATCAAAAGACACACAATGTGAGATCTGAAATATCAAATAAGAGGTAAGTCCTTTAAGAAGATTTATAGCCTCCTTTAATTTAGGTTTCTAAGATAGAAAAGAAGGCTATTCTTAAATCAAAACTAAATTCTAGAATTAGACAATGGAAGTTAAGTCATCATAGAAATGTTTCAAATGGAGACTAGAGCACAATCTATAGGCAGCATAGTACATTATATGTCAATTATTGACATATGGCCAATGTTTTAAAATTAGATTTTTCATAATCCATCCATTTGTATGCCCTTTAAATATCAATTATTTTAACAATGAACGTTATAAGTGTTCACATTGTGAATATCATAATACATTTTAAATGACCTGACCATTGAAATAGAAGTATAAGATTTACTATTTTCAATAAGTAAATATGAACATTAATTGACTTTAGATAACCTTTGGATGTCAATTACAAGGTAAAATTAATGTCTAAAACTTTACTGTTTCCAATATATTATAAATAGAAATATTAATTGGCTATCGAGATTCGTTTAAATGATGGTGTAGGGTATGATCAATGTTTAATATTTCTTATTGTATTCATTTGGACAACGATTGATTAAGAACCGATGTAGTAATTTGTATTCAATATCATTTAATATATAATTATCATCTTAATTTTGTTTATGTCAGACACCTCATTTCCCATCAAAAAATATAACTTTATAACTTCAACTCAGTAATATAACCAATGTGGTAAGTTGTAATTATTTATAAAAATACCACTATACCATTATATGCGTCAATTTTCTATTTAATTGATGTAAATGTGGTAGTTCTAAAAAGAAAATTTATAGTAGTGATTATATATTATGATATATGGCTTTGATATCATTTTGATTATCTTATGGTTTTTTAAAAGATGATTTGTGATGTACAACAAATTGGTTCCATGGAATTTCAAAGGAAAAAAAATTAGTTTTCATCATCATCAAAGGTAAATAAATATTTCTGAGTTTAAAAATATTTATTTATGTAATATATAGAAACATATTTGAAAAGACTTTTTAAATGGTTTTCAAGAAATATTTGAAGAAATATTTTTAACTCAATTTCAAAAGTAGGAAATGTGATTTTTGAACATTTTCTAAAGAGAGTATATTATCTTTAATGTACTTTATTAACAAAATTAGGTCTCTTAATTTTTTTGAGTTTTATTTACCTATCTTATTCTATTATACTTGTTTTATAGTTTGAACTTCTATATTTAGAAGAAACTTAATTCTCTTTAAAGAATTAGAAAATTTTTTCAATGATTTTCCATCTAAAATATCTTTCTAATTTTTTTTATGAATTTTAAGAAAAAGATATTCTTCTAGTTTTATAAATTTAAAATTATTTTTTAATTATATCCTAATTAAAAAGAGAAAATGTCTATTTTGGAAAAAATTATTTATGTGTTTTTTATTTCCAAAATTAAAAGAAATAATCATATGGTTGATTTTAATGTTTTCCTTCTAAAATATGCTTCTCTTTTCTAGTGGTATTATCAAGAAGATGATTTCAAACTATTTATTAAATTTAAATTTAGAGTCTATTTACTAAGAAATGGTCCTTAGCCTTTTAGTTTGGTAAATAAAAACTATTACATTACCTTTTATCAAGTACTAGTTTTTTTGAAATTATATCTATTAATTAACAAAAGCTTCATTTACAATATTATTAATTATTTCTATCATAAGAAGTAATTTTCGAAGTCTTGTCTATCAAGATTTTATAATGTATATTTCTAAATATTTGAATAAAGGTTTGGAAATTTGCATATACAGTTATATGAAAAAGGGAACAAAAAAATAGTGAAATTTTGAAATTGGAAATTTTTACATATTGCATGTTTTCAAAAACTAATAAGTTTTACAAAATGGTTTTGATTGGAAAGGCTTATAAAAATATTCGATTAATGTTTTTACATCAATCATAATAGACTAAAAATAGGTTAAAACACAACATAAATATGAGTCAAGGTAACTTTATCTGTAAAAAAATGAGCCTTGGCACCAATTTCCAGCTCTTTATTCATTAAAACTTGATAATCATCCTCTTTCTTTGAAATTTGCTAACGAAGTGTTTAACTTTGTCTTTTCTAGCTCTCAATTATAAGAAATATATTTACTATTTTATTTTCTTATTTTATGTCTCTTGGGTGTTACATTTGCTTAATTTCAGTGATTAGGCCTTATTTTATAATTTATAGTTAATTTTACAATATTATGAATTTATTTGGTAAATATTGGATTTTGACATTATTTCTATTTTTTTAGCTATATCTTAGGCTCTGGATGTCAAATTGAGGCAACTTTTACATTTTTGGAAAGCTTAAAGAGAGAACTATAACTTTTATATTTTGGCCTAAGCTTAGTTCAAATGTTTTAGAGGTCATATAAGGCTAAGAAATTGAAATGGTGTCCTTATCCCAACTGAGCCTGCCTTAATTTTTGGACTATAACTAAAGCTACAAAAGTCAAATTAACTTGAAAATGGTGCTTAAATTCTTAAAGACATAGGTCTACAAGTTTCATGTTTATAGGTTTTTCAAATTACATTAATTTTATGGTCAAAATCTAGTTGAAAATCAGACCAATGGGAATTCACTAATGTTATTGTTGAATTTTATTGACTTACAAAAAATAGGCATGGGCTTCTAAAAATTAGAAAAACCTTATTATTGTAATCCTAAGAGTTATTCAATCTAAGTCCAATAGGGTTTTTACTTAATTAGGTCAAATAAATAGGGAGAACTCTTCATATTTTAGAAAATATACACACAGACTTAACAATGCAGTTTTCTTCTTCTTCTTATTTTCTCATTTATTCTTTATCAATGAAAGCTTAAACTTATAGTTAATTCAAGGAGTTTAAGGCTCTCTTATTATGAATTATTAGATCATGGATTGTAATATTAATTTTTTTAATTAATTTTTTTCTTTCTCTATTTACTTGTGCTAAATTCTTGAGATTACATGTGTTGAATATTGATTTGGTATAATTGGTGTTCATCCTTGTGATTTCTAATTTTTTTGCTATTTTAATGTTGAATTGTGATTGGTAAATCACACTTTCACACATAGGGTTAGAGGATTGAGGGAGCAATTTAGAGATTTCTAGTTTAATTTCTCAATTCAATTGAATTATATCATTAAATTAGTTTTGATCTAGCCAATGGGGATTATAATGGTTGCTTATTTGGCTAATCTTAATTAATTAAATCTTATATGATTATCTAGTATAGAATTCACAGATTATTATAGAAGTTTTGGGTAATTTAAGGTTAAAAATTAATTAGAAAAGTCAAATCTTAATTAATCTATGATTAATCTAATTTAGAACTCTCAATTACTTAAATCGACTGTTTTATTTTATTGAATTCCTTTTTGTTTTGCTTTTGTTTTACATTTGTTTAGTTTATTGTTCTTGCTTAATTTCATGCAAATAACCCCTCTAATTTTGCATTTGGTGTTCTGCATAATTTTCATATAGCATATAGCATATTGCATTCATTTTGTTACAACATTTTATTTTGTTGCATTTGCATTCTATTTGCATTAATAATTCAACACTTGTGTAGATATTGTTAAGAATTCAATTAGAAAAGATAATATCAAGTGATCACTAAGGGTGCGACTTGGTTATACTACTTTTTATATTATTTCTTAAACAGACCAGATTTAACTAATTTTGGTGCATTGCAACATTCATATCACTTAATAACCTTTTAAGCCTGAAAAAGCTCACCCTTGAGTCTAAGCAAATCACTGTTAAGATACCTATAAAGAATCATATACTTTTATAAGGACTTTTTAATTCATAAAATCCTTCCATTGAATAATATTTCCTTACTTCTCTTGCCAATGTGATTATTGCTCATACAGCATAACAAAATGAAACTTTTTATACCATTTAGCACATCCCATGCCTTTTTGAAATCAACTTTTTATTTTGCTAATTTATTAAGAGCCATATTAAGCGAAAACTTTTACTTTCGAAATTTTCATTAAAAACATTCCTAGAATGTCTTAAATTAGACACAATTTTATAGGCTTTTTTGAACTTATGTCATGTTATTAACAATCAATGCTTGTAATTTCTCCCACCAAGTATTGCTTATAGTTTTTCCTACTAGTCAATATCCTTATATTTATCATAAAAGTGATATAAATGCACCACCTTATAATGTACCTCCTATAACTTTTCATCCTTTGTCAATCCATTTAAAAGGATGGCCATAGAGGAACTACCAATCTTAAAGTTCATTAGCACTACTAAAGTAGTATTACTATCACTTTTTTCATTAGAAGAAATAGTAACAGCCTCTTATTGCTTCTCTTTCCCATTCCTAATAATAACTTAAGGATCCAAAGGCCTTCTTCATGAATAACAATCCCTTCAACTTTCTTTAGCTTAGGAATAGGTTTAACAATGTTTAAAGAAAGGCACTTTGATCTAACACTTTTGAACACATGAAGAGACTTACCATTATACAAGGTTGCTTTATACACTTCTTTAAAAGCTTTTTTGCCAAAGGGTTTGCATAAAGAATTTGAAAAACTATTAGAGGAATTATAAGTTATTATAAGTGAAAAAGGCAAAGAAAGCAAAATAGTGAAAGTTTAAGAAATTTAAGGAATGCTTAAAAGGAAGCTATGAATGAAATATATGGAAACACAAAAGTACAAAAATAGGTTTATATAATGATGGAAGGGAAGTTCAAACAACTTAACATCATAAGTATTGTTAATGGGAATAGGAAAATTGAAAGCCATACTTATTGAAGGTGTTAACATGAAAGAAAATGCATGAAGAATGAACCATCATATACTTTTAGTCATATTTTAAAAAAATGGAGAAGAGGCCTAAACCTAATACATAGTAGAAATTAAAAATAATAGGTATTATTTATCTACAAAAAAAATTACATAAAGAAAGGCCACCCTAAAATTACATAACATTCTTGCTCAACACCATTTTAAGACTAGAACAATATCTACCTTGGATCCGTAAATAACTATTTTGATGGTTCCACAGCACCTAAACCTTCTAATATAAAGTTAGGTCTTGGCCATCTTTTGTGTGGGAAAACTAATTGAAGCTGCTATGGTCCTAGCTCACTCACCATCTAAGTGAGTTTCAATCATCACTAACACATCCAAATGATGTCGTTACAGAAATGTTGTCACCTAGAATTGAAACATAGTGTGTAACACACCTTTAACATTAAAAATCATGATATTTATAACAAGAGGATTACCACTAACCTTAAGAGGTCCCAATACCAAATAGCACCGTTACCTAACATAAGTACATCCAAAAAGGACTTTCCCATGGAGCCAATTCCTTACCTCGAAAATGACAAAAGGATTTCAAGGCCTACTCCTTTCATATTCCAAAATTAATAATTCAAACTTACTTTGGCTAACATGAAGTTACATATGCTCCCACCACATGTCCACAACAATAGTGTGAGCTAAATGACTTGGATCTCAATGCGTAATAACTTATCTTGGAGTAAGAAGAAGGATAGGCATACCTAGAAAATGTCATGAAGGAATATTTAAGACATAGTAGATAAAAGAAGGAATGAATGATAGCAAATAATGTTCAGTAAAAGGAATGTAAGCATTTTGAGCATAATAATAATTATAGGGACTAATTTCTTACTAGAGTTCACCAAGATTATCAATAAGACACCTCAATTATGGAATTGTCAGCCACCTTTTCATTAGAAGTTATGTCAAAAAGAGGTTCAAAATCACTATTGCTACTTGAGCTACTAGACCTTACCATCTTAAGAAAATGCAAGAATAAAACAAAAAATTTAAGAAAGTTGATTAACAAGGTTAGTTGTGAAAAAAGAAATAAGCATAAAAAAGTTGTTTATTAAGGAAGATAAGTAAGAAAACTTTGTGAAAAGTAACTATTTATAGGCTAAGTTGTAAAATTAACAATTTTCTTCTTAAAACTTAAATAAAGTCATAATAACAAAAGACCAATGGAGTAGTTAGAAGAGTCACATTTATTAAGACAATACACATGCTTACGAAGCATAAATGCTAAAAGGAATATATATATAAAGAATAAAAGTACTGTTATTGTTACAAACTGATAAGAAAGGTCTTTCTATATCATCATACAATTTTAGTTTGCTTTCTAAGTTAATGATATGGTAAGAAACATCCTCCAACACTAATCAAGCTAATTATGCTGGTTTTTCAAAGGGAGAAATTATGTTATTGTTTGAGTGTATTCTACATTTAAAAAATTGAAAGTTTGCTCCACTACCTTGATAATTATATCTTTTATCAGAAAATCAGGTGAAGTCAGAGTTTTCTTTCTAAAATCTTCAAGTTCTTCGATAGTGCATGTTGTTATCATTTTCTCCCTTTAAGCTTTTAAGAAATGAGCTAACTTAGTATAACTAACAAAATAAAACTATGGCTATTTATTGCTATTAGGAAAAATAAGCTGTGAGTGTTGCAACATGGTCTTTTTTAATATGTTCAAATCATTACTAGGAATAATGTAGAGATTGAAAGCCTTTATTTGCTTTGTTAATTCATATAAATGCATTGCCTAAAATATTTATCTTCTAGAAAAATCCTAAATACTCCACTATTCACCTTTAATGATTCTCCAATAAGAGATGGAACATTCCATTATAAGAGCTAGCAAAGAATAATGAACTTTCCCAATTTGAATAGTAAGAATTGGACTAATAGTATCTATAGTACTCTTATTTAGAAATGTCTCTCCTATAATTACACTTGTAGAAAAAGAAGCAAGACCACTCAAGGAAGGATCCGAGGTCATAGAAAGCATTAAAGTTGTAGTAAGCTCCTTAATTGTTGTTGTGCCCTCCAAAATAGGTTCCTTTAAATCTTGATTAATCATGGTTATGACCTTATCTTTAGGAAGCCCTTTATCTTGAACAATAACCTGAGCTTCCAAAGCCATTTAATTAAAAGAAGAGTTAGAGGCTTGTGACCTAAGTCTTAAGGTTACAAATTCTGCTTCAATTCTTTAACTTTCAAGAAAGATTCAAAAAATTTAGTACCCAACCCAAGAAAAGCAACAAAAGATAGCATACATAAACCTAAAAAAAATATAGATACTAGAAGCTACAAGTATTTCTTTAGAAATTCCTACTTTGTTAGCTAGAACAATACCAAATTTTGGCTTCTCTTTACTCAAAGACTTATCTTGAATAATAGGTGAGATAATATCTTAGGTACTCATCATTGAAGCAATAGACTATTCCCCAATTCCTGGATCTTAATAGAAATCATAACACAAGGCTAGTGTCTTAAAAATAAGGTAATGATACTTCAAGTTTGCATAAAAATTATACAATTACTTTTAAAGTGAAGTTTTATCCTAGGAACTTTCTTTTTATTACCTAGACCATTACTTGAAACTAGCATGTATGCATAATACATAAGGGCCTAAGTATAAATTCTCCTCAATCATAGGATCTAAAACACTAATAGGTTAAGGCTTCTATAGAATTACAAGAGCTCTAGGATCAATACAGCACTCCAAATCCTTTGAGTCTCCCTAATGTTCACTAGAATTTGCTAGAAATCATGAATGATTATCAACTAACAAATAAATCAAAAAGAAAAAGGAAATAAAGTAAGAAGGAACACCACTTTTTTGATAAATTGACTATTAGAACTTTATTTACAATGTCAACTTCTTGCACAAAGGCAAAACAAAAGATAGAGAAATAATGCTAATGTAAGAATGTTAATAAAGATATAAGGTATTAATAAAGATGAATAATAAAAAAGTAAACTATCTTGTGCCTCCCTTCAATCTTTGCTATCCACAAACTCAACCTTGTCCTTTTAAACAACTTATCTATTCATAGATGCTATCAATATCATATCATTTCACAATATTCTAGTAAATAATCCCTTTATATTTTCATACTAGTCCCTTTAGGTTACATTTTCAATTAATAAAACATCTTATTAGGATTCATCACATTGCTAATCACATCCATTCATATACATGACAAAACTAAAAAACTTTAATATATACATAACACATCTATTTACTTACATAAATATAACTTCGAATTACACTTCAACATTTATGGGATTTTATCATCAATATCATATAAACATTCATATAAAAAAGGCTAATTAAATGTCCTTTCAATCTATATAACCTTGCATGACTAAAACATGTTATATTATATAACAAAATCAACATATGTATCATTCATAAGTTGCTTACATAGCTATAAATGTCCTTTAACTAGGCTACCTAACTTTTCTTAATTTAAAGATAAGGTTCTAAGAAATCATAGTAAGTATTTAACTACTATAACTAAATATTTGGTTCTAAAAGTGAAGTTTGGAACTTGTATTCAAATATGGTGGTTGAGTATTCCATCTAAGGCATGTTGTTTAGCAAGTAATTAAGTATGATACTTGATTACTGGCCATTAAATAGTAATTCTCAAGCTATAGTTAAATACCTTACTTAAATAGAGACCTTCAGAAGCAAAACTTTAGGGTGCTTGAGTATAGTACACTATGGTTAGTTGGGGACACTTCCCAAAGCTATATTTAAGTACCCTATTCGAATACTACTTGGGTTTTTGCAACCCTACACTAAATTTCACCTAACAATAAACATTTTATCCTAGAAAATTCCTATTACACAACATATAATTCAATAATTACATTACTTTTAATTTTTTTACATTCATTTCCTAGCTCAAATTAGCAAAAAACCTTATTAAAATAAGCTTATAAACTCAAGTTATCATTTTTCCATAAAAATTATCATTTGAACTAAATTATCAAGAAAATTCCTACAAACCAACAATCAAAGTAAATTATCTACTTACTTATGGTATGATGGAGATGAAGAATGGTTGGAGAAGTAGATAAATGACCCCATTCAACACATATGTAAAAAAAAAATGAGATAATAATCCCTAATTCCTTCTTATAACTTTATTTCATAAAAACCTTTCACTAATAACTTAAGAACTAGAGGAAATATTAGATTGATAGAACATTAGGAGTGATTCCTTGAGTTCTTGAAACAATTGTTGCTAGAATTTGAAGAAGATGAGATTAGGAATGAAAAGGGGAAAGGGGTGGGTTAATAGCTAGGATGAAAATAGGAAAAATTGTGGGTTTAGGTGCCTTCATATACACCTAGGGTATTTTCATAATTTTATGAATAGCTAAGGGTATTTTGGAAAGAATAGTCCTTAAATCTCCTCTATACATATTTACTCGAATCTAATTTTATACTAACTTTTATTTAACTCAATTATACCTATTTTTATCATAAAATTATATTTTCCTTAATTTAAACATTATTCTAAACATATCCTTAACATTTCTAATGACCAACACATATTAGAAAATTAATTAAAATAAAATCTTAAATTACTAGAGATGTGATAGAAAAAAAAAAAAGCAATCCAATAGTGAAATACTTAACTTCTTATAGTATATTTGGTATGATAGAATTAAATAAAAAAAAATTATTTAGTAGATACTATGAAATAGAAATGTCTACTTTATCAAGTAATGAAATCTCCATTCTATAGCAAAAGTGATGGAATGATCATTTTGTCATTTATGAAATGAATTTTTTACATTCTTATCCTTCACATCTTTCATATATTCCAATATTATCTTCACTATAATAAATTAACACTTATGTCATGATTAAAATTATGGCACAAGATCACAATTTCCATGGCTATACTATTTAGCCATGGAAATACGGGTTGAATGGTCTTATGGCACAAGTAAGCATGACAAGGAAATTGCCATTGGAAAAAAAAGTTTTATAGGATAAATGATTTTTTTTCCATGGGTTCACTTGTGACTGATAAATTTTTCTAATCACAAGTATAAATGTGGCAAGAAAGATACATCTATAGTTAATAATTCATATTGTCATGAATAAAATCGTAGCAAAAAATAAAATAAAATGATTATAAAAACTAATGTAACTAGATAAAATAAATTTTATATATCCAAATTGAATCGATTATCTAGTTAGTTCAATTAAGTGTTATCCTATCATTTTATTTACTTATTTACTGAAACTTATTAATGTTTTTAATCCATATTAAGTTAGTGTAAAATGTTGAAATTCTATCCATCTAGAAATTGCAAATTGTATTTATGGAGAATTGAATTTGAGTCTCCAAGTTAAGGAATATCAATCCTTATCATTGCATTAATTTACTTCTTTAATATTATAATACGATATATTTTATATAAAGTTTTAATTTACCGGTTGACTTTAAAAATAAAACTACATTAATGTGAAACTAATTATATAATAAAATATTATATAAATACATATAATAAAAATATACTAATACAAAAATACTTTATGATTTTATTT
Organism: Sindora glabra; assembly: GCA_020226215.1. Classification (NCBI taxonomy): domain Eukaryota; kingdom Viridiplantae; phylum Streptophyta; class Magnoliopsida; order Fabales; family Fabaceae; genus Sindora; species Sindora glabra. Next base: position 43,423,099 of record CM035234.1, read on the forward strand.
TAAAAATTATTTTTTATAAACTAAATTCTCATTTGTTTCGTTACTAATTTTGCTTGTATCAAATTTGTCTTTTCAAATATCTTATATTAATTTTATCTCTCATAAATAATTAATTATTTAATTTTATCCTTTTATTAATATTTTTTAGTAATTATTATTAATTGAGTTATTACAAAATAAAAGTAAAATTTTTACAATTTAAGTAATTTTTTATTATTTTTTAAAATTCATTCAATAAAGATTGAATTATATGAAATAAATATTCATACAAATCATAACTTTTAACTACTATGCATATTTAAATTTTAATTATAAATTAAAATTTAAATTATTATAAATTATTTAATTTTAATTTTTTATTTATAATGCATATTTTATCATTAATAAATATAAGTTAAGTCATTCGAACCTTTACAAATTTTTTATATTAGTTTCATCTCTCACATTTATTTATATTTAATTTTCATCTTTACATTTATTAAATTAGTAACCTATCAATAAAATTTTAGATGGATAGATCAAATTAATTAAATTATTTTTTATAGGAAAATAAATTAATAAAAATATTTATGAGGAATAAAATTAATACAAATGAAATTAATAAGGGATGAAAATAAAAATTTAGACTATTTTATATATATTATTTATTTAAATATAATTTACTTAAAAATTTTTAATATAATAATTTAATTATTATTAAATTATACATAATTTTACATAATTATTATTTTAAAATTTTTTAATCAAAGTTTCTTTAGTATTATAGTGATGAATGTAAAACTTGTTATTATATATTTCTATTATAAAACTTGTTATAACTTATCTCACAAATTATACTATTTATATATAATATAATAATTTTAGTATTTTCATAATATATATATCTTTTTCATTAATATATTTTTTAAGAAAAATGTGATGTGTTAAAAAATAATTTTTTAAAATGTTTTATACCTTGAATAATCTATTTTTATTTAAATAATATTTTAAAAATTAGACCAAATAATGAATTAAAAAATTATTGTATATATATATATATATTATATGTATATGTTAATCTTATTAATTTTTAATTTTAGTATGTAAAGAATTTAAATTCATTAAATAATTATATAATACAATCTTTAATATATTATAATATTTATTTTGTTAATATATATTAATTTTATTATATAAATTTAATTGATGAAAATTTAAATAGTTATTTATTATTTATGTAAAACTATTGCATTCTAATAGATATTAAATTTGATATATATGTAAACAAAATTGCTTAAGATTTTAATAATTGAGCCCTTTTTTTATATATCTTAAAGTTTGGGATTCAACTCCTATTTTTATTATTTTAAGAAAAATAATAAAAGTATATAATTATACAATTTATGAATAGTTCTATCTTTTGACATACATTTTATGAATCAGTTAATTGAAAATATTATGTTCTATAACTTTTTTATTTTAATTGATTGAGACTAATCAATTGATCAAATAAACTGCTTACTAAATTTTTGAAATAATTGTTTAACTTAATCAATTAATTAAAAGTCTTTAACTTAAATGATGAATCATTTATTTGCTAAATACCTATAATATATAAATATTTGTATTTTTTATTGTCTACTATATTGTAACATGTTGCACTTATTATAAATAATCATTTTCTATATGTATAGTTACCAAAAATGATATATTTAAGTATAATTTTATCCATAGAATTAATTTATAACATAAGTAATACTTTATTATAAATAAATTTTTCTGACTTATATGATAAAATAAATAATACTTTATTACAAGAAATACATACTTATAACTTAATTTATGATACAAGTGATAGTTTGTCACATGGAATGTATTCTTATAACTTAGTTTATAGTATAAGTAATATTTTGTTATGAGTAAAATTTTTTTGTAGTACAAGTGATACTTTGCCTTGAGAAATATCTTCCCACAAGTGATACTTTTGTAGTACAAGTGATATTTTACTACGAATAAAATTTTTTGTAGCACAAGTATACTTTATCACTGAGATTATATTCTCGTAACTTAGTTCATTGCACAAATGATATTTTATCATGGGTAAAGTTTTTCTATGGCATAAATTTTTTATTTTTTTTTATTTATTTGAATTTTTTTATTCCCATGACAAGAGATAAAATTGTCACAATTTTTAAGTTTTCATGACATAATTCATAGTACAAGTATTAATTTGTTGTAGTGCTTTTATTAACAAATATTAAAACATCTATTTTTAATATTATATTATTAAAATATTTTCCCAACTATAATTTTAATAATAAAATTAAATTAAAATATTTTTATATTTTTATATAAAAATTATTTAATATAAAAATTTGATAAATTAAATTTTTATGCCTTTGCTATTGAAAGTTATTTGTTAATTATAATATTGATGATTATGATTTTTTAGTTTAATTATAAAAAAATTATCAATAAATAAAAACTGATAATGCCATTTTTCATATAAATATGATTTCAATTTTATATTTTCTTTTTATTTTTAATAATATTATTATTGATATATTTTTTCATTTCATTCTTATAATATTTGTTACACTAAATATAATTATAGAATGGAATGCTCATTCTATTCCTCAACGCGCAAAAAATAATTGTAAAATGATTACTTTATTCTATTTTATTCCATTTCATCATAGCAAACCCAAGATAGCATTAGCGATAATAAAAGAATGAAAAGAAAATAAATAATTGTTACTTGTTGGAATTATTGTTAATGGAATGAAATGGAAAAATTATTTAGTAGGCATTATAAAATAAAAATGTCCATTTCCTAGGCAATGACTATACAACATATAATGGAATCTCCATTATATAATAAAAGTAATGGAATGAACATTCCATCATTTGTGAAACGAATTTTTTATATTCTTATCTTTTACATTTTTTATATATTTTAATATTATTTTTTATTAATAAATAACAAAATATTTATTTTTTATTATGATAATTATATTTTTATGTTCAATTATAAAAAATTTATCAATAAATAAAAAATGACAATATTATTTTCATATAAATATAATTTTAATTTTACATATTATTTTTATTTTTCAAAAATATTATTATTTTTAAACCCTTTTTTACTTCATTCTTAAATATAAAAAATAATTATAGAATAGTCATCCTTTTTACAATTTTTTTTTGGGCCATGTTTCCTTTTCATAGTAACAAACGCAATGTAGCATTGCCCCTTATTTTCAACATTATGTTGCGATGGTAAAAGAATAAAAAGAAAATAAATAATTGTTACTTGTTGGAATTGTTCATGAAAGCTGCCAAATAGAACGCATTCAAATTGCCCCTAATTAAAATAAATAATTGTTACTTGTTGGAATTGTTCATGAAAGCCGCCCAATAGAACGCATTCAGATTGGCCCTAATTAATTATCAATTAATTACAAATAGTCAAAACCCGGGCTCCACAAAATAAAAAACATTGTTTGGACTTCGGAGCCAAAAGCAAAGTAGTTGTTTGTAGGTGACAACCATTGATTCTCTTCCCATGTTCCCATTACCAAATCCATTGTCTCACACTTCAAATTACAATCAAAATTCAACCTCAAAATCGTCAACATTTCATAGTCTCTCTCACAACTTCACTTCAGAAAAGCTTCATTTCATCCATGGCGGAAAGTCAGCCACGGCCACAAGCGGCAGAGATCCACGTTAGGGTCAACTCTAGGAAGCAAAGCAATTTGGTGCACCCACTGGAAATAGATCCACCTTTGCGTCCTTCTTCGGCAAATACGACACCGTTAGAGTATAGAGAAGCGAAGCATTTCAAGAAATGGGTTTCTTGGTTGATTCCGGTTTTCGTTGTGGCAAACGTCATTGTGTTTGTTGTTACTATGTATGTTAACAATTGCCCGAAAAACTCCATCTATTGTATTGCCCGGTTCCTCCATCGCTTCTCCTTTCAGCCATTCAAGGAGAATCCGCTTCTTGGGCCTTCATCAACGACGTGAGTACAGAAATTTCATGAATAGTTTTTTCTATTTATCTTAGTAGAAACTATTTTAATTCATCTCTGTTTCTGTTTTTATTTTGTTTTGAATCAATGTTTCTCTCTAGAATTGAATTCTATCTATCTTAGTTAAATGAATTCTGAAGTTTGGGACCAACTTTGATAATAATAATAATAATAAATAATAATAATTATTATTATTTTCATTATTTATAAATATAGTTTTCCTTTGTTAAAATATATGGAAATTGTATGAAATTATATATATATATATATATATATTCAATGGCAAAAAAAATTGAGATATATATTTGAATGATATGGTTGTAAATAAAACAAATGATAAATGCGCAAAATTATAGATAAAATATATGTTTTTATCGTGGTTTAATTCAATTAATATAGTAAAATTATACTTGAGTTGATTTCCAAATCAATCAATTTTACAAAATAAACATGATTTCTAGATAAGGTTAATTGTTCATTTACTTAAATTGGAATAACCTTTTAATATGATTTTATTGGTAAATAAATTGAAACTTAGTTTGAGTGTTGTTTTGATAATGTGTAGATCTAAGTTAAACATGGTTGATCGTATTTTTTTTTGTTTTAATTACATTAATATTCTTATAGAAATTTTCAAGTTTATTAAGGATTTCATCATAATTCAATTTTTTTATTTTTTTGGTACAACAACTAAGCAAATCCTAGAATTCATTTTATTTAGCATAGCTCAATTAATAATTTTACTCTCATATGACCAATTTATTTAGCGTTTTACCATCAAAATTAACATTTCAATTGAATTTCATACATTGTCAATACATTCCAAAATAGAAGAATTTATTTATTTTTAAATAAATCAATTGAAAATCTTATTTATTGACATTAAACATTAGTCCTACTGGTGGGCAATCCTCTTAAGAGAGATTTCTCATTGGTCCAGATCTAGTTGAGTTGCTGTCTTTTAACAAAATTGAGCTTGGTAATAACCTCTAAATGGGCTTCTGTTGGCAACCTCAGTATTTCATTGGTGCACTGTCCTGCCATTTTTCTGGCCAAAAAATTTTTATTGAACTGAATGAAATTTGTTCCTAAAAACTTGGTTACAAACAAAACATTAGGGGTACTGAATTAAAACATTGATTGATGATTAATTGTGACTGTAGCTAAGCAATCGCTGCATGCTTGATACTCAGATTACGGAAAATGGGGGCTCTGGATGTGGACAGAATTATTCACAGACACCAGGGTTGGCGACTCATTACCTGCATGTGGTTGCATGGTGGGGTTTTCCATCTGTTGGCAAATATGTTGGGCCTTTTGGTAATTGGAATTCGGCTTGAGCAAGAATTCGGGTTTGGTATGTATGATGAAGCCAAAAATATGACTGCATTATTTACTAATTATTATCTGATAATAGAATCAATATGACACTGAAGATGCCCTACCCCTCTTGATCTGGTGAATCCAAAAATATGACTGCATTTTTTTTTTTTTACTAATTGTTATCTGATAATGGAATCAATGGGACAAGGTACCCCTCTTCATCTGATTTAATGTCAGTATTTGCATTTTTCTGATGAAAATTCTTCCTTATTCTGGTTTATAATTATGGTTTACTTGCATTGCAGTGCTTATTGGATTGCTATATGTCATTTCTGGATTTGGAGGGAGTTTGCTTTCGGCCCTTTTCGTTCAGTCAAACATCTCTGTTGGTGCTTCTGGTGCCCTTTTTGGCTTGCTGGGTGGCATGCTTTCTGAACTCATTACTAATTGGTCTATGTATGACAACAAGGTACTTGCTAAATTTTTCATATTTGTCAGGCAGTTATCCTAATTTTGCTCCTGTTCATTTACAAATCCTCTTACAATTGCACACACGACACCATTTGAGTCAATTGGACGTCGCCTGTTTTAAAACGGTCGGGACATAGATTCTGTTATATGTGCAAGTGAGAGATATGTGAAATAGCCCTTTGACATAGATTGTACTGTGTGTGGTTGTGAATAGATAAAAGTGCAAACAGACTACACTGCTGAAAGCAAACAGAGTAATAACCTTGTGAAAGGCCTACTGACCCGTTTTTGATTCTCCAATTATGTGCAGCTATCAGTATTATTCACTCTTGTAGTCATCATTGTAATCAATCTGGCAGTGGGCATTTTACCACATGTGGACAATTTTGCACATATTGGAGGGTTCATTACAGGATTTCTTCTTGGATTTGTGTTTTTGATACGTCCCCAGTTCGGATGGGTTAGCCAAAGATATGCTCCTCCTGAATACTCTTCAGCATCAGCTAAACCTAAATTTAAGATATATCAGTGCATCTTATGGATCCTTTCTCTAATCCTCCTTATTGTCGGGTACGCCTCTAGACTCGAGACCAAGTTCAATCTAAAAGAGTATGTAATAGGGATTACTTGAACATTGGCGACATTATTGACGTACAGCAAGAGAAACCAAGATATTTGAATATAAGTCAATTCCATTAAAGTCCTCAGTTACATCTATTGGACATTTCTTAATCATAGTTTTGTATTTATTGCTATTATTTTGAGACTTAAGTTTTAAATTCAGTTTTCTGGAGTATAATATCACACGTCTAACCAGATCACACTCCGTCGGTTTCGGTGGGGTCTGTGCTATTTCAGGCCCCTCCCACTGTGTGAGAAATAAGTCCAATCGGATGTGGAAATAGCATTACCCTATCGATAACAGACCTATTAGGCGTTAGTCAGTGTCTGTCCCTCCGTGAATGGATGTACAAAACTCTCTTTAGCCGAGAGCTGCATGCAACTTTCATCAGTTGATCATCTAATTTTTATCCTAGATTTTGATTTTATTTTATTTTATTTTCTGTTGTTCTGGTATTTAAATTTTGATTATGTCTGAGTTTATGCAAAATTAAATTGTTAAACTTGCAGGATTACTGTTGGCCTGGTTTTGCTTCTTCGCGGTGTTGATGCTAATGATCATTGCTCCTGGTGCCATTATCTGACTTGCGTTCCCACTTCAAAATGGAACTGCAACACACAGGCATATTGTTTGGTAAATTATCACACGTCATGGAACTTTAACCGCTTTATGCTAGATTGTCTTTTTATCAATTACGACGCATATTTACTCAAATTTTTATTGCATTATAAATTATGTTGTCTTCAAATTAAACTTATATGTTAATATCATATATCATGGAACATTGTCTTTCCATTTACTGGTTTAAGCAAAAATCATGCTTCTTGAGGACGCCAGGACACATAAAGGAACATATCAAATGAAAATACTAATTGTGAATGAGAGGATCAAAACTTGACCGTGAGATGATCATCTAACTTTAAATAATATATTAATCTTAATCGTTCACGCATGATCCAACGGTCAGATTTGATCCTCTCATTCTAACTTTCTCACGTAATAGTAAAGTGACAACTGTTGATGTTTTGGATTCAAGTTTAAAATATTGCATACGGACATTAAATGGCCTACTACTTCTCCACTCACCAAAATTTTTTATTTATTAAAATCACATAATGTCACCTATTAAAAAAGTTGTTGCGAGTTAAACATCATTGTTGTTTCTAGAAGTCTCTGGTTACTAATTACAAAAATATCTGAAGATAGCTTACCGTTTACTGCTAGTGTAGAAAAGCTCGCATCAAATTTAAACTCTCCACACATACATGCGTGCATTTGGGCGCACGTGTATTACACACCATCTGCAAGGCTAATATTTTCCCTGTGGTCAATGAGGCTTTCTGTAATTATTGAATTTGTATTTTTGTGTTAAGTGCAAGATACTAATGCTGTTGAAACGCTTTAACTGCAGTCAAGCCAAATTGGCAATCAGTTAAACGTAACGTGCTCAAGCAACGGCAAATCCTCTATATATTTAATCCAAAATCCGTCTAATTCTCAGATAGAGAGTCTGTGCACACAACTTTGTAATTGAGCTTGTGATAGAAGGGGAAGATAATTGCAATCTTGGACTGAGGCTTTCTGGTTTCAGGCTTTTGTGATATACAGTGATACTATTTAGTTTACACCTTTGGCTTATTGTATTTGATTGTATCCTTTTGTGCATATATGACGTTGATTTATTTGCATTTTTTTAGTACCTATTGTATTGAGAGGAACCAAAACATCATTTTCCAGCTGAATTTATTGTAGAAATTGGGTTCAATTTGACAATAAGTATTTTTAATTTACATATACTGCTTGTTTGTATCATCAACCTATTCCAAGGCCATATCCAATTTATTTGAAGAGAAAAATACTTTGATTTTCTGAAAAGTTTAACGAAATAGGGTAGAAGTCTTCTCTTATTTTAAAAAGATGCTCATATTTTTCTTAAAAGACAAAGAGTGGTATAATAAAATTCAAATTTGAATATTTGAAATGGAAGAAAAAAAAGGTGGTTACGAAATTCAAATTAAAGAATATGAAAATTGTGAGTGTTGTCTTTAAAATTTTGAACGTTTTGCAGATAAGGATACTAATCGGTAAACTTGAATGAAAGAAGATTTCCTCCATTTCCATATAAGAGTCCTTGAACTAATCTCATCTCGAATCTCAAATGAAAATGATTACAAGTCGCGGCAATTCTTAATCTATTACATGGCTTACGTTTGCCGAGTTTTTCCAAACTTACAGCAAGGCAGTAATGTGGGAGTCTTGTAATTTGAATCTCATGAACGTTCGTGGATCATACACACTTCTTAGAACTTAGGTTAGTTGTGACCAAAAATAAATTTCAATTATTTATATCTGATAAAGCATTAGAATGTATGTGGATTTCGAATGAATTTTTTTTATTAATGGATAGATATTTAAATTTTGAAAATAAAGAAGAAATAAATTTATTAATGTTCTAATATTTAAGTGATTTCTCTCCCTCCCCTCACTCGGTTTCTATAAAGAAGACTTCAATTCTTACCTTCTATTTCTACTTACCCAGAATGAAAGAATTGATAATTGACATATATATATATATATATATATATATATATATATATATATATATATATATATATATATATATATATATATATATATATATATATATATATATATATATATATATATATATATATATATATATATATATACGAATGTTACTGCAATAATACCGGTGAATCTAACCAGTTATAAAATATTAAGATGAAAAAAAGTGTTTTATTTATTTAAATATGAAGAGTTTGAAGAAAAACTACTTTCTCTTTTCAAGGAGAAATTTACTTTCCTTTTTTATTTGGCTATGAATATTATTTTTTTAACTATAAATATAATTAACATATCACTCGTTCATTAATATAGATAGAAATAATATTTTCTTACAAAAGATATTTTTCAACCAAATAAATGAAACTTTATTTAGAATTAAAAGTTGAGAAAAATATAATTTATCCACATGTGACTTAAGGTTTTAGGTTTAATTCATGGATGATTTGATTTGTTAGCCTTTTGTCTAAATTATTTATTCAAAGAAGAGCAAACAGCTATGTGATCTTTTTCCATGTCTAGCTAAAAGTAAGAATGAAGTAGGGAGAGTATGAGAAGAAAATTAAGATCTTTGTGCCCATTCTCACTTCAAAATATTCTATTATATTCTTTTTCATTCTTGTATACATATGAGTAGAGTTTGCAACACCCACCTCCATTCGCATCAAATATTTGAATTCAAATTTCTGCACTCATCCCAATTTTTACATTTTATTATAATTTTTAATAAAAATTAAAGATATTCAATTATTTTTATCTTATTTATCCATATATAATTTATCAATATCCTATTTATTTATTGTATTTGTCTATAATGTATTATTTTTAATAAAATAATAAATAATTGAGAATTTTATAATGCTAATACAGTAAAAAAAATTATTTTTTTAAAGTTTATCTATAATATTTAAATTAACTAATTATATGTATAATTTTAATTTTTTATTATATAATTAATTAAATTTATATAAATATATATTATTATATATTATATAATATGAGTATGGAGAGAGTTGAATAATATAGTTTGTATATTGTATCTATATCCATATCTACACTCAACAAAATTTTCATAAAAATTTCCTTACTCATATCTATAATCATTTTCAAGACCCCATGTCCATATCTAAATGACTAAAAGTTAAAGATACTAATTAGATATAGGTTAAATTAGGAAAGATACTAGAGTGGAAGGGGGTAGATCTACTTCAAATTGCCTTACTCCACACCCATCCATCATTTGTCCCGAATTTGCCCTATCTCAAAGGATGGGGCAAGTTGGGGCATCATTCCCATAATTGCAGGGAAATATGTGAAAATGAAAAAAATAAAAAAATTTGATAAAAATATTAAATTGTACATATTTGAAATTCAAATGGAAATAATATATGATATTTAATATAATTTCACCATATAAGTCTAGAAATACATGTAATTTAATCAACAATATCAAATTATAAGAAAAATAATGAAAATACATGATGTATAAATTAAGAGAAACACTAATTTTTTTCATTTTTTCATTTTTCATATAACAGTTAAAATTAAAAATTAGAAATAAAATTATTAAAAAGTATTTTAAATAGTTAAATTACTAAAAAGCTTATATATAATATATATTATTTATATAAATAAATTTGTAATTTTATATGTGTGGAATTCTATGAGTCAAATTATACTATTATTGTCCCACATCCCGAATTTCCTCCAGAGCAAAAGCTTGTCTCACACCTTATCTCATGAAGCAAATTCTTCTACCATATCACCAAGTTAAGGCAAAACCCGTAGAACAAATATCTACTCTGAAATTTTACCATCCCTAAGTCAAATTGCAATCCTAGTTAAAAGCCAAAAAATTAAAGGGTTAAGGTTGCGCAAATAATAGATCTAGCAACGTATTTTTAAATTTTGCTATGATCAAAATGTCAATGGTGGAATAGTATGCTCCTTAAACCCTGCTCACAACAAATTTTCTTTTCTTTTTTTTGTCTTATTTTGATTTTGTGATTTTAATGATTAAAGGAGAAGGATCACAAAACTGTACAAACTTCGTTTTTTTAAACTAGAATTACTCTAACCGAATAAAGTGTTAACGGAAACAAAATATAAATAGGTGTATTTCATATCACATTAAATTTAGGCCGATTGTATTTTTTTCATAAATATTTTAAACACATGTATTAAGTTTGTATATATTATTAGAATGTTAATTACATATGTTAAGATTATTTAAGAGTGTGAATAAGTAATAAGTTCTATTTTTTTAAAAAAAGGGGACAAAATACAAATAACCTTTAAACTAAGATCTATTATTATGTAATCCTTTAAAGTTTCCAAACGTACAAATAATTTATATGAAGTTATAAAAAATTGAAAATTTCAAAATTTCAATTAAAAGAAATAAGAAAAGACAAGGATGTACTAATTATAGTAAAGAACTTTTTACTCAAATGACACTTAATATTTTTTGAAAGTACTATGTCTTTCATTGTATATAGGATTCAATCCTCAATTGTATATAGGATTCAATCCTCAATCTTTATATGCGTGCATCCAGTAATTTAATCATTTCTTTTGTTACAAAAAAATGTACCAATTATAACTTTTTTTATTAGTTTTTTTATAGTAAAGCTAAATAAATAATGAAAACATAAAAGAAATGCATATTTAATATCTCCCAACATATACTTTATTCAAATTCTAACAATAATTTACTCAAAATATAATTATATTCTAAATATATTATAGAATTGATTTTATTATTAATAATTAATTTTAGAGAAATTTCATTAAAAATTGATTGAATTCATTGTAAAAGTAATTAGAAATAATTATGAGTGACTTTTTTTTTAAAATTAAGTTGCTAATATTTTCATCTTTTGACAACTCAGGAGTTATATGGAGGTTTTCAAATTTAAAAAAAAATTATATTATAGTTCACTATATTTTAGGAAACTTATATGATACAAAGCTTATGTAATATTTTTTATTCTTTATATGTGCATATTTAATGATTTGATCATTCTTTTTAGTACTAAAAAAATAATGTATTAATTATAACTCTTTCTAACTTTTTTTTTCGATAGTAAAGCAAAACAAACAATGGAAAACATAAAAGAAATGCATATCTTACACTTCCCAAATATAATTTATTCGAATTTCAATAATAATTTATTTAAAACATAATTATATTATAAGTATATTACAAAATCGATTCTATTATCATTGATCATTTTTAAAGAAATTTCATTAAAAAATTAATTAAATTTATATTAAAAATAATTGTGAGTGATTTTCTTTCAAATTGAATTACTAATATTTTCATCTTTTCAGAACTAGAATTTATATGCATGGTTTTCAAACTTTAAAGAAATTATACAATAGCACACTATATTTTCGGAAGCCTACGTGATACTAAGCTTACATCGAGAAGCAATAGGCCAATAGCCGTGTTGAAAAACAAAGAAAATTGTCAATCTTGGGGCATTCCGTACTGCCTCACTTCACGTACAAACTCCAAAATATTTATCTGCTGGTTAAGAACGAACATAGAATCCAAAATCTACGCTAGCGGTTGCTCTGCTCTATCTAACTATACTACTCGGGCCCAGAAAGTGCTGAGCTCATGAAACTATGGCGGTTCGAGCAGTGAATAGCTTCTTAATCTTCCGCTCTTCATCTCCTTGTCTCTCTGCCTTGCGAAGATGCTCCTGCCGCTGCCATTTCGCCACCGTCCACCTCTGCCGCCGCCGCCCCAATTTTGGTTGCTGCAGTCTCTTTGTCGTTCCTTCTCAATCTCAGTTCTTAAATTATGGTGGCGTTCGAAGCCGTTCTGTTCACAGTCTTGTCGATTGCGTTCTTGAAGAGCTTCAAGCCAGGCGCAAACGCAAGAGAGTTTCTGCCACCACTCGGTACATATACCTTATGGCATTTTTTTTTATTTATTTTCTTCTGAATTTTTGTCTGTTTCTGTCTCTTTTGGTACTTCGAAATCGAAATTACGGAGGATTATCAGTTTAGGGTCCGGCTGTGTGCGTTTTTCACGGTTTTGGACGCTAGAAAACCAAACTCTGACATTGTATAGTGTTGGATGGATAACATTGGGTTATGGTTAGCTTTGGTGTCTCAGGATTCAATATTAGCTTCTTAAGTTTCAGTATTTTCCTTTGCTCCACGCTGATACTAGATGGTCTCTTAGATGTGTCTTCTCATGTTTTGGTTATAGAGCGTTTATGTCCAAATCTAAGGCGGTGTATATAGTACATTCATTTTGAAATTAATTTAGAAGTCCTTGCTGTTCTCTGTATTTGGTTGCAATCTAATTTTATTTATTGATTTCACAGCATGAAATTAATGAACAGCGAAGATCTTATTGAGGATAGACTTGTGAACCGTTCACTGCAAAAAGGGTTGCTTTTGGAGTTCAAGAAGGATTCCGATAGGGTATTACTAGCAGTTGTTCAAAGACCTGATGGCAAAAAGAATTGGATTGTTTCTGATCAGGTTCTTGTATAATGCGGCATGTTAAATAGGTTGCTAGATGTTCAAGATTATGGGATCTTTGAAAAGCTAGGGCATTATGTTCAATATCATGTGACTGTTCCTTGATTTTATTGGTGTGCAGAATGGTATCACTTCTTCTATCAAACCACAACAAGTGACATACATTATTCCTGGTATTGACAATTTTGATGAAGAAAATATTGCTGACTTTGTTCAGAAAGCTCAGGACAACTTGGTTAGTCTCTGGATTAGAATGCTAATGGATATGTACTGCTTTTAATCAGTTACTTCTGTTAATAAGTAAAAATTTGATCATATACTGTAGGACCCGACACTGCTTGAATTTGCATGGGTTGAGCTTCTTGAAAAGAATAGATCAGTCACCACAGAGCAATTAGCTGAGGTAATATAATTTATGGATTGGATGTCAAAGTATAACTTTGTTGAACTTACACAAGCTGCTTGTTCTGCAGATGATTTTTGGCAATGCTGAGCCTCTTGAGAGCTACTGTGCTCATCTGTTGTTATCGAAAGATGAAATATACTTCACTGTGGTGGAGACCAGAGGTTCACGTTCCATTTACGGGCCCCGACCAACTCAGCAGGTAAATGTATTACTTTCAGATTTAGATTAATGGCAAAAAAAATGTAAGAATACACATTACACGTAAGTTTTGTTGCAACTGCTTGGGTTGTTTTCTTAATCGTATATAGCTTGGGTTACATTATTCAATACTAGTTATTTCCCTCTATTTTTAAAATATAAATGTCAAAACATATGACCACTTGGTGATTACTTTATTATTTGGCTGTTGAAATCTGCATGGGGAGTGAAGTACTAGTACTACTGCTGTCAATGTGACAATATTGAAAAATTTTCTAATGTTGTTGTTTCTCTCTTATTAGAGTATGGATATCATTGCTCTTTTGAAAATTGGCTAGCAACGTGGAAAATGTTCATCAAATGAAAACAAGGACACATTGGAACTTGCTTTGCTAGTGACTGGGAGAGGAATAGGATTGTTTTATTTTATTCTTTTTCCCAGCAGGACTCTGGTCATTTAAAATGGTAGAACATACAAATTTTTGTTTTTTGTTTTAATATTTGCCTTGCCTTATTGCATGATCATCTGGTACTTGAGACATTGGTATAGTAACATCACTGCAATTGAAATTTGACAGCACAAGACTTGGAATTTGTTAGAGGTGGTCAACTTTCATTTGTAGACAAGTATCATCTGAAATTTATTCATTTATTTTCTGAATGTACTGTCTTTTAACTCTATAAGTGGGCATCAAAGTACTGTCATATTTTTTAAATGTTTGTCTACTTGCTTCAAGTACAGACTTCATAGTGAAAAATTTCAGTAAATAATGCAGGTTTTTTAATGCTAGAAAGTAATACAGCCTGAATTTGTTGGTCCATGTCATGCCTTATGGCCTACATCAATAAGAACAACATCAAACATATGGATCATATATATTCTCAATAAAGGAAAGTGGAAGTGTTTTGAACAGTTTGGAAAATACATATGGAGTTTTGTGCTGATGGATTCTTTCGCCTTTATTCATCAATTAAACTCATAATTCTGGGAACTGATATGAATGACGCCAAATGTAAAGATCATTTATATTCTGGATAAAGAGAGATGAAACTGCTTTGAACAGTTTGGAAAAGCATCCAGACTCTGTGCTGATGAAACTATCTTTTTCCTTTATCCTTTGTTAATTAAGGTCCTAGTTCTGGATGATTAGATTGCTCTAGAAGGTTGATGCTTTCAACTGTATAAGGGTGTATATATTCTTTGTACGTGCTCTACTAATTATCTTGAAAATGCCTACGTGGGGATACTTATATATCTTTTTTCAAAAGGCAGGTTGAGGAGCTTATGCGTAGGAAGCTTGAAAAGGATGCAGCTGAGAAAGAACTTAAAGACTTTACACAATTGCTGTCTTCAGCAAAATCAATGGCTTCACAAGATAAACCTCCCAAATCTTCTTGGATTCGTGAAGAGAAAATTTGGAGCAAAATTGAGTCCCTTCAAGCATATGCTATTGATGCATGTAACAATGATGAACAAAGGAAAACAGCAGGCATGGTTGGTAACTTCTCCATATCACAGCCAGTTTCTTTCAATCTAACACAATGACTTTATATCTGGATGCTTGAAGGCTAGCATGTTAAAGGTTGATTATGGTGGATTCAACTGAACCTAGGAACATGTTAAAGGTTGATTATGGTGGATTCAACTGAACCTAGGAACTTAGTTGGTGCATACAGAAAAACTGCTATTTTTTATTGTCATTTTTGTCAGCATACTTATTAACTGTGTTGTTCTTTGAATTGGTTCATCTGTTCTGCCACTGGACCAGATTTTAAATGCAGTGGGTTTGGCAAAAACAGCTGCTTCAGCTGTGAAACTCCTGATAGACATTGGGTATTTTCCTGTACATGTCAACCTTGATTTATTGAAGTTAAGGATTCCTACTGATCATTCAGAAGAGATGGTATTGGCTGCTGATAGTATATTATCAGACTCATCTGATCCAGATGAGGTGAGTGTCCTTTTTCTATTTATTTATTTTTCTAGAATATGAGATATATTTTTGCTATAACAGTTCATTGTATGAATGGTTGATATTTTAAGATGCATTCAATTGACTCCCTTGTCCTCACCACTTTCAAAATTCAAATATTACATGGTATAGCATTGATGCATACTTTGGAGGTTTTGACTTCTAAGGTGAGATTCAGCTTATCATGTCTTGGTTTTAATTGATTGGTCCCTTTTATGTCTCAGTTGACTTGATGACATGGACTCAATCATATGACCAATAAGATATCGATATAGTTTCATGTGAAATAGAAGGAATTCATTTGATAGAATTCTATTTTTAATGGAAATTATAAACATGGGCTACAGTTTTGTTGTTGTATTAGCCGACTAAAATGCTGTGTATTGAGATGTCTTGCGCTAGGATAACTATATATTTGTATTGAATTTCATATTTTGAACATGCCTGTTTGAGGCAAACCAATAGGACTTAATTGAAAATTTCCTGCAATAAATGTTTTATGCACTGACATGTTGGTGACATGCCTCTGATATGATTCTTAAATTGAACTGTAATGTCCCACCTTTTCTGCTTGTGACATTTTGTAGTCTTGAGGCTGAGGCTTTCAATGTGATGTAAGCCATGTCTAGATTTAGTTCATTGTAATGGAATTAAGCCTATCAGTTATATGAAAAGGCTTGGCCTTTTTCAAGTTGTTTAAGTTGGCATCTTCTCATGTAAATTTATCATTAAATTAGAAGTCTAGTGAAACCAGATTCTTCCAGTAACCCATGGATTTGCAAAGCCCTTGGGGTTGTGTTATATAGTTATTATTGAGGGTTTTGCATTCATCTTACCACTCTCTTTTATTGCTGTAATTGCTTTGATCATTAATTGGTTGCATTTTTTATGACTGTCTATAGCTAGATACTCATTTGGTGTTGCCATGTTTAGATTATTAGGAAAGATCTTACTCATTTGAAGGTCTATGCCATTGATGTTGACGAGGCAGATGAGGTAAAAGTACTCTGTTGAGATTTCTACCAATGTTTGTTCCATTTACTGGGGGAACCTTTAATTTTATTAACTAAAAAACAATATGTAGATTGATGATGCTTTGAGTGCAACAAGGTTGCAAGATGGTCGGATTAAAGTGTGGATACATGTTGCAGACCCTACTAGATATATCCGGCCTGGAAGCAATTTAGACAGGTATTTAGTTTAGATTTAAAGAGACATTATTGGTTTCACCCAAAGACCTCTTTCCTTTGGTTTAATTGTTGTCCTGAAATGTTGAAGTGAGCCTTGTGCTGTCTTTTATCTTTGATGTGCTTTGTGGAATTCAGGGAGGCCATGAGAAGGGGAACTTCTGTTTTCTTGCCTACTGCCACATATCCTATGTTTCCAGAAAAGCTTGCCATGTGGGGTATGAGTTTGAGGCAAGGAGAGTATTGTAATGCTGTTACAGTATCAGTTGTGTTGCACAATGATGGCAGGTATATATTCTAGTTTAATGGATATATTTTTATGCATAAAATCCACCTGATGACATGCTAGTGGAAGATTAGTTGCAGGATGTGAGGAAACCTGCTAGAGCATGTCTTGAACCTAAGACTCCCTGCCTTGAAATGACCCTGATTCCATATTCAGTTATGCTAGCTGTTGTCCTTATCATTCTTCAGATGTACAAAAAATACCCAGTTTTTTTTTTCCCCCTAACGAATCAAGCTTACTCAATTTTGACAGAATATTTGGAACAAAAAATGTGTCTTCATTAAGATAATCGCCATGGGTTAGGTGACCCAATGTGGTAGTAAGACATCCTCCTATATTATGTCAGAAGATTATATAAAAAATTCAGAGAAGAGAAAACAAAATTCAGCTCAAAAAGAGCTTTTCAACCCTCTTCAAATCTGCCAAAGGTGCACCCTAAGGAGCTACTTGCTTAAACACACTAAGTCATTGATTGAATGGATAATATACTTAACCCCTCCTTCAAGGACTTTATCATATTTCTTTCCTTTTTCTTCTCTGGTGGTTTTCTTGGTAGGATATCTTATCCTCTGTTCCTGCTTTTTTTTCATTCCCAGACAAACCGATAGTATGAACTCAAAAGGCTCTGCATCATGAACTATGTTCTGTGCCTACCTGGACTCTTCTTTTGCAAACACTCATGCACACACGCAATTGAAAATGATTATTGCAAATGGCTTTCTGTTAATTCAGTGTTTTGTGCCCTTTATGCATCTAACAGTATTGCAGAATACTTGGTGGATAACTCAGTGATCAAGCCAACATATATGTTGACATATGAGAGTGCATCTGAGCTACTTCATTTGAACCTTGAGGAGGAGATGGAACTCAAAATTCTATCTGAGGCAGCAAATCTAAGGTTAAATTGGCGTCGCCGACAGGTTAGATTTTTGCTTTTTGGATGAAATACCTGAGAAAATTGTGTTTCAAGGTAATTAGGGATTTTTTTTCCTAGATCATCTCCTCACTCTATTAAATACTAACAAATATCATTAGGTTTCCTCAAAGTTCTGGAGAACTGACAGAAGTGGTTGGTGCAATTGTTGCTTAAAGGAGTCGATTCATAAATCTAAGCCACTTTGATGTGATATAATTTCTAGTGAATACTATCTGAAAAATCAATTGTCTTGGTCAGTGGTCACATGCTCAAATTTTGGGAATTTGTTGACAGGAAGGAGCAGTTAATATGTTACTTTATCGACTGTCATTCTTCTCAAATATCCTACTCAGTATCATTACTGTTAAGAAATTAATTAGGGTTGGGAAGAAGGAAAAAGTAGAGAAGACTAGAGAGAGTGGGAGAGAATATTTTGATATAAATAGATATAGATATGAATTACACACTACTGACAATTACTGAATATTACTTTCTAACAATTACTGATTTTCTTGATTCTTGCTTTTGTGGTTTCTATCACTATTGACATGTAGACCCAAAATCCAGTAGTATTATCTGAAAATAATATAGTTTGCTAGGAGCATTGGTTGACATAATGGATCATAGCATTCCATTATACTTTGATCCATTAAATCAATATTGTATATTCAAATTTTTGAAAAAATAAAATGCCTTGCCATCTCTTCCCCTTCCCCTTCCCCTTCCCCTTCCCCTTCTCCCAATTTTTAGAAATACATACATTTTGGTAGTTAGCAATAGCAACCACCCAAAGTTTATTTTAGAATATTAGCACACAAGATTCCTTGCTCGTTAAAGTCCTTAATCTCAACCACACAAGGCCTTATACCCAGACATGTCGATGTTGTGTTTCAAAAGTACCAAGTCTAACAGTCACTTGTTAGCCTGCCTTGGAATAGAATTATGAGAAAAATTCTCTTTCGGATGTTTCCAGGCTTGCTGCGTGATGGTGTATTTGGCTGGGCAGGATGCTAGAATATTTTGACAGGAATGGCAATCTGTGCTCCTTTTGTGTGACAAGAATATTTTTAGTATTTTCTATAAAAAGAATATTTTTCTCACTTCTCTTTGTTTAAATGTAGGTAATGCTATGGCAAGCTCCATTTCCTAAGAAGTTGAGTATTTCACCCATGGATTGCCTTTTTTTGAATTTCAAAATAAGTGAATGAAAATTAAAAACACAAATATCAATTCATTGAATGCAATCCAGTGGTGGAAACACTCAACCTCTTATGAAGTAAAGCTCCCTGTAGTATTGCTCTTAAATGTAAATGTGTGGTTTTTGGTATGAGTCTATGCTAAACATGCAAAGGGAACGAGAACCTGTGCTAGATCTTCGATTGAGGATTTTGTGGCCTGGTTTCTTGTGGTCTATTTATTTTGTTTTGATCTCTTTTCTTGGAGGATTGCTCATCCACAATGATGTACTTTCGGTTAATAGATAATTGTGAAACCATAGAGACATTGAATGAGCTACTGCTATTAATTTAACTTGGTGATACCATTCAAAATTAAGAGCTTCTAATATGTAAACTCTTTATACTCTCCTTCATTCAGGGTGCAGTTGAGACATCCACATTAGAAACCCGCATAAAGGTGCCCAACCCTGATGATCCCGAGCCATCAATTAATCTTTATGTTGAAAACCAAGCAGAGCCTGCAATGCGATTAGTCTCTGAAATGATGATTCTCTGTGGTGAAGCTATAGCCACATTTGGATCCCGGAATGACATTGCTTTACCTTACAGGGGACAGCCCCAATCAGATATAGATGTGTCTGAATTTTCTCATCTTCCAGAAGGACCTGTTAGGAGCTCTGCTCTGGTCAGAATAATGCGTGCTGCTGAAATTGATTTTCGGAAGCCAGTGCGCCATGGAGTTTTGGGACTTCCTGGTTATGTTCAATTTACATCTCCTATTCGCCGATATTTGGATCTTCTAGCTCATTATCAGGTGAGTTCATTTCAGTCATCAGTGAACTTTCAGATGAAATTAGATTGCAAAACTTAGTGCTTTTAGATGCCTGTCAAAATTTTTTTATTCATAATGAGATCCTGTTATCTACAAATCAAAATAAAAAATATTGATATAAATGAACGAAAATGGTATCAGGAAAGTGGAAGTAAAGAAAACATAATCATTGCATGTGTGACAGAGATTCTTTATGACTTGTAAAAAACAATATTTACTGTACATTGACTGCATTTTTTTGTGCTGAATCCGGTTCCCCCCCCCCCCGGGGAAGTTATTTTTGTTTCAATTTAATATTTTTTTTAACTGAACTTTTATGGAAGGAGATACAAGAGGAGTTTTCTGGAGTTCTTTCTGAATGGAATAATTGAGGGGGGGGGGGGAAGGAAAAAGAAAACCATCAATCTTACTCTTACCCTAGTCTCAAAGAGGGACCATTTTGTGAAAATCAAGGATTATATACCTGTAAATTTGGTTTAGTGTTGGAATATATATATATATATATATATATTATATATATAAACTAAGGTCTTATCTTCGTGGCTTTGTGAGATTCTTGGTGATACCATTTCTTATAATCAGGGTGCCTTTGTGCCCAGTAGATAGATTGTTGATGCAGCTGTTAATGCAACTGAAGTGATTAAGGATATTTGGCATTAAGGTAAAGGTTTGATTCTCGAGTTGGATTATGAGAAAACTTATGATGGGGTTAGTTGGGTATTCTTGGAAAAAGTTTTGTATAAGAAGGGATTTGGTGCTCGTTAGAGACTATGAATCATGGGTTGTTCTTTGTAAGCCACTTTTTCCGTTATTGAAAGGGTTAGTTTAGTGGACAATGTATTGTTAGACAATGAGGTCCTTTATCTCCTTTCCTCTTTAATTTGGCTGTAGACGTGCTTAGTAGGATGCTTCAGCAGGTTATTTATGGGTAAGGGACAGATAAAAGGTATGCTGCTTGATGATGTTTCAGTTGAAGTTTCCCATTTGTTGTTTGCTCATGATACCATTCTTTTCTTACCCCAAGATAAAGCTAATTTTGTTAATGCTCTTGCCAGTCTCCCATCTTGAGGTATTTCAAGTTTGCATATTAACCTCATTAAGAGTTGTGTGGCTGTAATTAAAATTGAGGGTCATGTGTTGTGAGATTTGGTGGGTATTGGGATCCAATATTAAAAATGGCTTCTTCCTCAGGTTTGTTTGTCTAGCATTCTACTATTTTTTCTTTGTTTAAGATCTGTTGGTAGAAAAGTAAAGGTTTTGTGTGAGAGTGGAACTTTATGTGGTATGAGTGATTCTTAAAAAGACCAATTATTGCAAGCCAAAGAAAGATGGAGGTTTGGGTTTCCAAAATCTTTGATCTTGTTGCTACATGCCTGATGGTTTTGTTTGGAAACAGATTTGTATGGTCTCCATTAGAATGGAATAGTGTGAATCAAAGGTCCCAAGAAATTGATCTCTCAAGTTTACTTTTCTTTATAGTGTGACTTAAAGGTCCCAAGAAATTCATCTCTCAAGTTTACTTTTCTTTCTCTCCCTTGGTTCAAATTTCCACAGGGGATAGTGCTCCAATTTTCTTTTTCCTTTTTAATTTACTAGCAAGGTACTTTACATAGGAGAGCCCGTTTTCTTAGTTTGCTTTCCATGCATTTTTTTTTCTCCCTTTGCTATATGGTATTGTCATTTCTTCTATAGCTTGGCAGGGCACTAAAATTTTGAAATTTTTGCTTTTTTTGCATTGCTGCTTTTATTGAATTTGTTGGATTCTATTCATTTTTCACATAATCTAAGTAGAAGGATTGGGTCTTTAGATCTCCTCTGGCATGTTCACCTGTAAATCTTTCTTTTATTTTTTGGTCCAAAACCCCCAAGTTTCAATTTGCCTTTTCTTAGTTCTTGGAAGTTTAAGGCTCCTGACAACGTTTAAGATGTTTTTTTGGACTTATATTTTGAATAAGATCAATATCAATGACATCTTACAGGTGTGCAAATTCCCTGATGTGTTATTGTGTTTTAAAAGTTTGGAGATTGGAGTCCACAGTCGCCTGTTTGTTATGAAATCATCTTTTCTCTTTGTTTGGGATTTCATGGATTTGTTGAGCTACTTCGGATAACTTCTTTTCTACCAGGGTTTTGGGAAGAACGAAGGAAAAAGCACAATTTGGGAAGTAGAAAAGACCATTTTTTTTTTTTTGGGTGTATATGGTTGGATGGAATGCTAGAGTTTTCTAAAGCCTGTGTTTTTGGTGCAGGATAAAATTATGTTTGTTACTTCACTTTGGCTTAAAACTCATGGTTTCTTTCTGGGCATTTGTTTAGCTATCTCTACAAAAGGATTGGGAATCTGTTTTAGAACATTGATTGGTGGATTTCTTAGTTTCATTTTCTAAGTTTTTATCTTTTTAGTTTTTCTTTCTTTGAGGATTGCTTAACCTCTTCTAAGGTACTCGCTCTTCTTTTAATATTTTCTTTTTCTATAAACAAAGCACTTCTTACCTATCTCGTGATGTTGTCCTTTATTATTCATTTACACTAGTCGTTTCTATGGAATAAGCCTTTTCTTTTACAGTATGTACGGCTAATTGTGTACTGTAAGCATCATATGGATTTATACATTCCAAGAATACAACGTAAAAAAGTAGGATCATTCTGTTATTCGTGATGTTCATGTTGTTATTATACTATCATGAATTTCCCATTGCGATTGATATTGAAACATTTCTAAACATAGCTTTACTTTTTGGACATTTTACATTTAATGATTGAATTTTGTGTTAATGTGAATTACCTTGCTCTCTGGGCGCCCGCTTTAATGATGTTTCCTATGATTAGATAAGAAGACATGCTATAGTAGTTGTTTTTTGGTTTGTCATAGTGCATGGTGATATCCATTAGGTTTACATAGTTAATGGCATGTTTGCTTTCATCAGGTAAAGGCATTTCTTAGAGGTGAACCTCCTCCCTTTTCAGCAGGGCAGCTTGAAGGGATAGCAGCAGTAGTAAATTTGAATACTAGAGTAGTGAGGAAACTTTGCAACAATAGTCTTCGGTATTGGATATTAGAATACTTACGAAGACAACCAAAAGAGAAAAGGTTCCGTGCTTTGATCCTTAGATTTATCAAAGATCGAATTGCAGCTCTACTTTTGGTTGAGGTAAGCAGTAAATAGTTCCTCTTATATAATTTATTTAGTAATCCATATCATGTATCAATTGTTCCATTGGAACAGCATATAAAATGTCATGATGGATTACCTGACCAAGATTGTGAGCATCTGTAGGTTCTCTGCATTTTTTCATCAATGGTGAAATGCTTACTTGTGCATGTTATTAATCTGGTAGGAATAATGAATTCAATGTTCTAAATTACCTTCTCCTATTGTGTGCAAGTGAATTGTTTTAACCACTGTACTTAAACTCCTGTGATGCTTGTTATGGTTCTATTTAGAATCTTTAAATAATTTTTTACAAATTTTCTTAATCAAACCATCCCTGGAAAATGTGGAATATTCTTATTGCAGCTTGATAAATTTATACCTGTGCATCAAGTTGCATACTGAACCAATAACGAGCTATGCAGCATGAACTATTATCGTGAATGCACAATTAGGGGAGGAATTGAGCCAAGCTGAAGAGTGAGGTGTTTGAGCTCAAATTTGAAGCTTGAACCGACTTGAAATGATAGTACCAAGCTCAGCTTATTCTATCATATTTTTTAGCAATTTTTTTATTATTACTATATTAATCGAGCTTGCACTAGCCAAATGTCTGGAAACTCAAGCTTGGTTCTAATACTCGCCAAATATTTGATTATTGTGATAGCAAGTATTTGATTGAGATGAGAGTATTTCAAATACGCAAATGGATTCTCTCTTGCAGGTTGGGCTTCAAGCCTCTGCTTGGGTCTCTGTTGGAACTCAGGTAGGAGATGAAATAGAAGTTAAGGTGGGAGAGGCACACCCTCGCGATGATGTTCTTTTCCTCAACGAGGTTGTTAAAGAGTGACGTAAAGTGATATTTGAAATATGCAACGACTTTTTGGTATTGCTTGGAGGAATGGTTCTGCGTCATTGCTATTAGCACAAAAGAATGATAATAATTCACTTCTCAAGCAGTGAGTTTGATAATGTATCATTTTTGGCTGAAAAATTAGGATGCATTCTAAGCTGAGTCTCTTCCTGCATCATGCTGGAAGCATAGTCCTTCTGAGGGTGGAGCTCATCCACCGCTGGCTCCTGCAAGTGACTCCTTGTTTAATTCAGTTGCTCGAGACGTGTGACAAGAATTGGTGATAGCCATGAGATGCTGCCTTTCCTGGTTGCCAATTCATTTTTGAGCCAAATCATATTTTTGATGGGTTTTTTGCGACTTGTACAAGTCTTTTTCGGGTATAGTGTTAAGGTTAATTGTTCACATGGAGGTTCGAGTCTAGGACCTTCTGCAAACTATGCCAGTGTATCATACAGGCTTATATTATAAATTGTACAGGAGGATCTACGTGCAAGAGGGAAACGTGGAATGCATACTAGATGCGAGCATTACAGGTAGGATATACGACATCGTAATCTGAAGTATTTGTTATAATATTGTGAATGGGTCTACTGGATGATGCCGGCTAATAGGTTTGGATTCAAGAGAAGTTCAATTAGCCAAGTATGAAGTAATCATGGTGTTAATGGACTGTTTATGAGACTTGAGTTTCCAAATGGCAAATGTAAGTGTAACGGGAAAATTTTAGGCGACTTTGCCGTACTTTTCAATGCCTAAGCTTTATTGCACGGAAGTCATTTCAGGACATTCGTCCTCGTTTGTATTCATTTCTTCTTTTCATGGGAAATGTTCTATAAGATTGGCCAAAGGGAAGAAAATGCCTATATCACACGTGCTCATTAATTAGATAGTGCTTTTATAATATCTTTGCATGTTTGATATTTCATGAGACAAATGAAATCGAGACCTGGAACACTATCTTAGACTAGTGTGTATAACCATGACTAAAAGTCGACCAGTGTAGCACTAGAGTTTGATAAGAGTTGGGGTGGGGTTCAACTTGCTGCATCATTCATGCTTTTGTCTTCAAGCATTTATCATTCATAGAAGTATTAGATTAAAAGCTGGTCAGGTGTTGGGTGATGAGAATAGTTTGCACATAATTCTTGAATATCTCCCAATATTCGTACGAGACTCTGCATCACATTGTTGAATCTCACAAATCTATATTCTATTGGTGGTGACATGGGAAGCTAGAAAATATCACTCTAGAAATAGTCTTTCTATATCATTTCAGGTAGTGACAAATTCAGAAGGTAAATAATAGAGATAATCATTTGTTGAATCTTTCAAAGACATGGAAAAGCTCAATTTTATACATTCTTCTGATCCACTTGAGGCTTCGTGGTTAACGTCATGACCCAAATTTTTGGATATTGGAATTAGCATAAAGATATCTAATTAATATCAATTTATTAGCAAAGCATCTTTATAAACCTTTAAAATACTTTTGACTCTTTACTTTTTGTTTTATTGCTGATAATAATAGATATTTGTAGAAAATAAAATTTACAGCATATGTACTTAAAAATTAAAATATAATTTACATATATGAAAATATTTATATCTAAGTTTCCAAATTTTACAAAGATACCAAAGTTAATATATACATTAAAATAAAAATGGAAAGATTCTAAGTTTACACCATCATGTTGCTAATCAAGATTTTTTTTTGGAGAGGAATGCAAAGGAGTAGACATATTAATTGAATTAGAACTAGTTGTTATATCCTCCTGTGTGTGTTTTGGTATAACAGAGGATTTAATTAAGAATTTATCTTTCTAATACCTACAAAATAGTCAATATGAGGCCCAAATATAGACATATATAATTTATATTAAAATATGATAAGTAAGGCATCCATGGCATCAAAAAGTTTCTTATGCAAATATTGGTTGTTCTTGAGTGAACCATGCTCAGAATTTATAAATAAAAAATTAAAAATTTTTGTGTGTATCAATATATTTAGTGAGTTGCTATACATTTCCTTTCCTATGGAGTTATGATCATAATAAATCAAAGACACAACAACAAGTAATCAAAGATAAGTATAGATCTAATTTAACTTTACTGTATCTATTAAAACCTTTTTGTGTAATGCTTAAAAGATTACTCTAACGAATGGCAACAGTTGTTATATAAGTTTCTTCTTAAATCTTCGATCCAATCTTATCCCCTACCACCCTAAGGATTAAGCTTCCAACCATATCCCTCTAACTATTATCACTCCCTTCCTTCTCTACAAAGGATATTAATCTTCCCCCCTCACAATTCATGTATAAAGTGAGTAATAATAAGATGTTGGTCGTAACATTAATTACTTATTTCAATTTCATTAAGTATGATTAAAACATCAACTTTGACATAAAATCTAGCTATTTTCACACACATTTTCATATTTTGTCATTTCCTGACAATAATTGTGAAAATATACATATAACATTTCCATTCATACTAACAGGAACACATAGCTCACATGAATAGCTAACAATATGATTCTCATATTATCAATATTTGTATGCATTCATATTCTTTTTAACATTTCTCAAAAGAATTTCAAACAACTACATTATCATTTACTTCATATATATCATGGTTTGAAGTCTTTTTATGCTCACAAATCAATTTAAAATTTTATCAAAATTTATCCTAATATTTCTAACATAATATTACACATCAAACATCAATTATTTTGCATGATTTCTTCCTATGGGTACTATGTGAGGCTTTTAAAGTAGAACAACATATTAGTACTTGTAATTCAAGCCACTTTTCATCATTCAAATAAAAACCAATTGCTTTCAAATTTTGCCATGGCATTCTTAATATGTTGAAAAAAGAATAACTCTATTGTTGAACAATTAATTTCATGGCTTTATCAATGCTCTAAAGGCATGAACCTAAAGCTACCAAATTCGAACAGCATTGGACTTGTAAAAACTAAATTATAATTTGTCAACCAAATTAACTCTAATTCCTACCAAAATTTGCCAAAAGCTTACTAATATGCTAAGTATTATATTTGGAAAGTTTTATAATTTTTCTCAATCATTTGATGATTTAAATAATTCAAAACCTAAGACCTAATAGAATAGGGTTTTGAAGTTTGCATATTTGAGTATTTCATCTATAACTTGATTTTTCATGCACATAAAAATTTTCAAAAATTTCCAAAATTTTCCTCACATGTCCTAACATCATTTGTAATATTAATATGCCAAAATTTTAAATTTTATCAATTTCTAACCATGATTCCAAAGGACAAATAAAAATACATCCTTATAACCTCTTTGATAGAATTTCTTCTTACACTTCCTATTGCAATTTTCTAAGGAAAATTCTTATAAATCATCTCTTACTCATTTCAACATCATAATACCAATATTATATTTTCATATTAACATTTATACAATATCAAAGTTAATTAATATCTTAATTTCTCTTTTAAGATAGCCAAAATCATCAAATTCTTCAACTTTCATGGAAAATTCAATAGAATAAGGAGTAAATGCCACTCACCTCAATTTTTTGAGTTTTTAAATTTTCAAAAATCTCTTAGAGCATCTCAAGAACAACACTATTTAAATGAATTAAATTTAAGAAATTTAAGGGAGGAAATGGCCATGAAAACTTGAAAAAAGATGAAAAAAAATCCTAAGTTACCTTACTAGAATTGAAGAACCTAGTTGGAAAACCTGTTAGGATATATGGAGAAATTGAAAACCCTTGTGGAGAGGCTAGAGGAAGCTCACAATTTTGTTGAGAAAATGAGCAAAAAATGTCCAAATTTTAAGTCCAAAACCCTATATATATAAAACCCTAATTTGCCTAAGCTTCCTATATTTTTTGTAAAATCTTCTTCATGATGGTAGCGCATGGGCATGGCTTCTAAGCTGAGAAATTAGAAGATTTTTATCCTAAAATCATTAAAAATCAGCCAAATAACATCTTAGAAAGCTTGCAAACAAATGCCCTTAATTTTGCATTTTTTTTAACCAAATTACTGAGGCTTCTTCTACACACTTGGGCCTAGTTTTTGGATTTGAAATTTTTTAGTTCAAAAGTCATATTTGGGCCTTAAAATATTGAACTAAGCCAATGCAAATAAATTAAAATGATTTATTTCAAATTTGAGCTCAATCTCTAGGTTCTCGGGTCATCTAAGTTATTTTTTGACTACCTAAACTCTTAATTTCCTATTAAACTTGCATAAAAATTTTCCAACTTAGTGTTGGGCTTTTTATGATATTTTGACCCATACTAATATCTAATATAAGTTTTAAGAAAATTCTTGATAGATATGCCCTAAATGTATTTTTATGATTTAATTTAATTTTACTCGATTTCATTATAGAATTTTTGTTAGGGTAATTTCTTTTTAAATTTTCTTACTCTATTTGGGTGTTATAGTTAAGCACTTCACGTGAAATTCCTTCAAGTATTTGTTAAAATCATTCCTTGCAAAAACATAAAATTTTGGAAGCCAATGGACCAAACTAGATTTAGGCTCAAAATCCACATCTAGATTAGGATAAGCAATAAATAAAGGTTGGTAACTTAAATTAGACATAGTTAACTCCTTTAAAGTTTGGTTGTTCACATCCATTTCAATAGTTTCTACCTTATGTAATTTTAAATTATGAAAGGTTCTCTCAATTTCAAGATTAATATCTAATATAAGTACATGAGAAAAGTGAATCATGAATCAATAATAACAAGAACTAAATGAAATAGAAAATAAATTGAATGAGAAAGAATTAAGTGAAATAGAAAATAAATTGAATAAAAAAACTGATAAAAATTTGGAAAAATACTAAAAATTGAAAAACACGTGAAAATGCCTTTGATCTTATCTAGACTGTTGAAAACTTTGGATTGAAGAATTTTGTCCCTAAATTTCATAGAAACTTTTGTTATTGATATGCACATTATAATGCACCAAAATTAGTTAAAGCTGGTTTGCTAAAGAAATAATGTAGAAAAATGATATAACTAAGCTGTACCCCTAGTGATCCTTTAATATTATCTTTTCTAAATGAATTCCTAATAATATCTACACAATTATTGAATTATTGATGCAATGAAAATTAAAGAAACTAATGCAAACAAAATACAAATGCACTAAAAACAGGATGCTATAACAAAAAGTTATATCAAAATGCAGAATGTGATAATATGCAATATGAAGGATAGAATTAGAATTAGGGGGGTTTGAATTCAAATTAAATTGAATGAATTAAATAGAAAAAAATGTAGAGCAACAGAAAGCAAGAAAAACTAATGTAGTAAAACAACTGATTCAAGGAATTGAAAGCTTTATTTTGAATTAATCATGGATCGATTAGGATTTAACTTTTATAATTAATTCTTTAACCTTGGATTATATGGAACCCTTGCAACAATCCGTGGATCCTAAATTAGACAACTATTTAAGATTTGATTAATTAAGATTAGCAAATTAAGTAATTGCTATAATCCTTATGTTAGACCGAAACTGATTTAATGATAGAATTTAGTTGAATTAAGAAATTAAACTAGAAACCTCTAAATTAATCTCTTAACCCTCTAACCCTATGTGTGAAAACATGATTTACCAACTACAATTCAACATCAAAATAGAAAAAAAATTAGAAGCCACAAGGATGAACATCAATTATACTAAATTAATATCAAACACATGTAATCTTAAGAATTCAACACAAGTAAATAGGGAGAGAGAAAAAATAATTAAAGAAAATCAACACTACAATTCATGATCTCATATTCCACAATAAAAAGGCCTCAAAATCCTTGAATCAACTATGAATTTAAGCTTCTATTGATGAAAAATAAAGAAAACAAGAAAAGGAAAAAGTTATTTGTTGAGTCTGTCTGAATCAATTCTAAAGTATGAAGAGTTCTCCTTATTTATTTGACTTAATTAAGCTAAAACCCTATTAAACTTAAATTGTATAACTCTTAAGATTACAGTAATAAGGCTTTCCTAATTTTTAGAAGTCTAGACCTATTTTTTGTAAGTAAATTAAATTCAATAGTTACATAAGTGATTTCCCATAGGTCTGACTTCCAACTAGATTTTAACTATAAAATCAATGTAATTTGGAAAACCTATAAACATGAAACTTATAGGCCTGTGTCTTATGAAAATTTGGATGCTAGTTTCAGGTTAATCAAACTACTATAGCTCCAGAGATGGCCTAAATATGTAGGTAGGTTCAATTAGGACAAAGACATGATTTCAATTTCTTAGCCACATATGACCTCCAAAATGTCTGAACTAGGTTTGGGCCAAAACATAAAGGTTGTATATCTCTCTTTAAGCTTTATATAGATATAACGTTTGCTTCAATCTGACATCCAAAATCTAAGATATAATTAAAAAAATAAATAGTATCAAAATTCAGCATTTACCAAATAAATTCATAGTATTGTAAAATCAATCCAAAATTATAAAACAAGGCTTAATTAGTGAAATTAAACAAATGTAACACTTAAGAGACATAAAATAAAAGAATAAAATAGTAAATATTTTTCTTATTAAATTTTCCTACACTTATCTCTTGCATGTTCTTGGGCAAAACACAACTTTATTTAAAATTAAGACACAAGACTTTATTTTTGAAAAATTTCAAAATCATAAATTCTTAAGCAAGAGATAAATAAAAGTTAGCAAGAAACATAACACATCATGAAAAAAAATCTTGACAAACTTAAAAATTAACCAACATAGCAACTTAATTCAAAAAGAGTAGATCAAATTGGTAGATTCTCACAAACTTTACTCTCTAATTCTCAAGTGTTTGGGGTAAGTGTTTTGCTCAAGTTTTTTTCTATGAAATTATCCTACCATAAGCTTGCTAATAGTTTAATATCCACTATTCAAATTACATGCACAAAACAAATCAAAAGGACTTTATTTATAGTTGTAACATGGCTAAGGTAAGGGTAGGAAAAATAAGGATATGAGAGGTAAACCAAAGAAATTATTAGATCACTTAAATAAAAAATATATGGGCAAATTATAAACAATTTCAACTCAACATAACAAGCCAAATTTAAATTCAAACACTTATCAACTTCTTTGTTTTTCCTTTCCCTTTTCTTTCTTTCTTTCTTTTCTTTTTTCTTCCTTTTTTACCTTTTTTATTATATTTTTTAAGATTTTTTTACAATTTTTTATTTTTTTAACTTTTCTTTTCTCTTTTTTCTTTTCAACCAACCTTTGAACTTGAAATTGATAATTTTTTCACAATACATAAACTCATAAACCCCTACACTTATTCAAAAACTCATCTCATAAAAATTCAAATACTTTACTAATCCTTAAGGTTAAGTAAAGTCATTTCATGGATTTATCAACAAAGAAAAGGCAATAAAAGTTCAAGAAGGCTTACAATGATAAAAACTTCAAGGTTGGCTTTATGGCTCTAGCTTAAAAGAAAGAATGCTTTAATCATATTTGTGCATGTATGTTCAAGATGTAATCTTAAAAAGATTCAAAGCAAGTTATAGAGAAACAAATCATATAAAGACATCACAAAAGAAAGAAAAATAATAGCAATAGCATGAATTTTCAACAAAAGGCTCAAAATCTCACAAGGTAAGTCATACCACCAAGTTGAATCTACTAATTCAAAATCCATCACTATATCAATTAATTTCAAGAAGCAAAGTCATTTATTCAATCATGTTATGAATCTTATCTAACATTAATTGAATCTTGCTCATGAAAATGCAAAATCTCCACTAATGGAAAGCAATTAAAAAGAATTCAAAAAGACTTAAAACAAGTGAAAAATATTTTTTTTTTAAAACATAAAATTAAAAAGCACAAAAAGCATTGAAAGAAGACATAAAATATAAAGTAAAATCCTAGAAACCTCCCCTTATACTTAAACTTTACATTTTCCTTAATGTAAAGCATATTAATATCATCAAGAATAACATTAAGAATGATAAAGGACATGAAAAATAAAAGAGAAGGGTATGAGAAATTAAATCTAAATAGCTTGGATTGCTTTTCAAGAAGCACCTTTTTTTAATATCTTTAACTAGACATCATGCTCAAGCTCCTCCATCAAGAACAAACTAGGATTTCCAACTCCATTATTTCTACCACTTGCTCTTGAAAGCCTTTATAAAATGGTTTAAGCCTTTGCCCATTGACTTTGAACACTTTGTTGCTCTCCAAGCTCTTGATTTCAATTGCACCATAAGAAAAAATATTAGTAATAACAAGAAGGCTATTCCAATGGGAATGGAGTTTACCCAACATCAATTTAAGCCTTGAATTAAACAAGAAAACTTTTTACCTAATCTTAATTTTTTTAAGAATGAACTTATCATGAAATGCCTTTATTTTCTCTTTGTAAAGCCTAGAGTTCTCATAGGCTTCAAGTTTAAGCTCCTCCAATTCTTACAATTATAAATTCCTTTCTTTTCCATATGCTTTCAAATCCATGTTGTACTTTTTATAGCTCAAAATGCTTTATGCTCTAACTCCACCAGAAGATGACAAGCTTTCCCAAAAATAATATGATATAGAGATATCCTAGTAGGAGTTTTGTATGTAGTCCTAAAAGCCCAAAGTGCATCATCTAATTTAAGGCTCCAATCTTTTCTACTAGGCTTCATAGTTTTCTCCAAAATTGACTTTACTTCTTTATTGGAAATTTCTACTTGCCTGTTTATTTGACGATGATATGGTGAAGAAACTTTATGACAAATCCCATATTTCTTCAAAAAACCCTCAAGTGCTTTATTGTAAAAATGAGTCCCTTGATCACTAATCAAAACACGTGGAATGCCAAAATTGCTAAAAATGTGAGACTTGACAAAGTCTACAACAACTTTTGAATCATTAGTTTTGGTGGCTTTGGCTTCCTTTAACTTTGATACATAATCAACAATAAGAAGAATGTAAACAAATCCAAAATATGAGGAAAAATAACCCATAAAATTAATGCCCTATACATTAAAAATCTTATAAAAAACATAAGAGATTGAGGCATCTTATATCTATGAGTTAAATTCCTATCATTTGACATCATTCATAATTTTTACAAAATATGCAAGCATCATGGAACAAAGTAGGCTAATAAAAACCACAATCTAGCACTTTCCTTACTGGTCTCTTAAGCCTAAAGTGACTTTCACAAGCATAATTATGAGAAAATGTAAGTATGGAATGAAACTCAGAATTATATATACATCTTCTAATTTTTTTATCAGTACAAAATCTCCACAAATAAGGATCATCCCATATATAACACTTAGCCTCACTCTTGAATTTATCAATGTGAGCTTTCTTAGCATATGTAAGCAACTCATTAGTAACTAGATAATTCACTAAATCAACATACCAAGGATCTTTACCTAGCAGCTAAAAAAGTTACTCATCTAGAAAGGTTTCATGGATGTGAAGAGTGTTTACATCTCTTGAAATTCTACTTAAATGATCGCCACTAACTTTTTAGTTCCACTCCTATCTTTAATCTCAATATCAAACTTTTACAAAAGCAACATTCATCTAATCAAGTAGAGCTTTACCTCAGGTTTTTTTCAAAAGGAACTTCAAAGTTGTATGATAAAAACAATAATCATTTTAGAACTAAACAAATATGATATAAACTTATCTAAAGCAAAAATAATAGCTAAAAGTTCTTTTTTTGTTATAGTGTAATTTGCTTGGGCAAC